>JAHTLZ010000345.1:2613715-2634347 GCA_023846285.1 Phrynocephalus versicolor
ACATACATACATACATACATACATACATACATACATACATACATACAACCTGCCTGGGTTAAGCTACTCAGTGGGCCCAGGGAGTAATAAGATTGTAATAACTGTGCATCGTCAGGTTTGTGCTAATAATGGATTGTTAATGTTCCTCTTGTTTTTAAAGGTGCAAAATGATCAGTACTTTTAATTAATTAATTAATTTAGTCACAAGGTGGCAGCCTTTCACCTAGGTCTCTTTTCAGCCCTGAAAACAGGATCCAAGATACCTTTTAAATTGAGGCCTGACCAGATGGGCTTAAGAGCTCCATATGGGTGCGAGCTGACTGTACACAAAGGTTACCTACCAGATCATGAAGGTCCAGAGAATCGAAGCAAAAGGAGTACATGACCTAGTGCGATGCCAGAAATGAGATTTATATTTATTTATTTTAAAACTCCAAGGATGCGTCCTTCCTCATCACCCACACGGTCATGCTGGCTCAATGAGGCTTTACAGACTGTACCAGTTATAGAATCATAGATTTATCTTTTCCGAGCTGCTTTGGTTGCCTTTGGGGAAGAAGCCCCAATAATTATTTGTATATTGTCAGTTTTTTGATGCTTTTATATTTTTTAAAAAAGTTTTATTGCTTTACTGTGCTGTGTTTTATACGGTAAATCGCCCAGAGTCTCCACTGGGGAGATGGACGGTGACAAATCTAAATAAATAAATAAATAAAATTAGAGCTGGAAGATGTCGTTAGTGTTGGAGAGACATGGCTCATGCTTTGCTTTGCTTATTTTGCTTAATATCTCCCACGTCATTCCATGGATCACCATCTCCATTTGCTGCTTTCAGCTCTTCTGGCAAAGTAAGAACGTAAGAGCAGCCTTGCCGGAACAGACCACAGCCCGTCCAGTCCAGCCTTCTGTCTCACACAGCGGCTCGCCATTTGCTTCAGGGTATTCCCAAGCAGATGTCTTCCTCTGTTTACGATTCCACGCAAATGGCATGGAGAGGGATCCTGCCTCTCTCTCCAACCCGGAGGCTGTCCTGAGGCATCCCTCATGATAGCCACGGATACCCTTGTTCTCCATGAACTTGTCCAATCCTTTCTTAAAGCTGTCAAGGCTGACAAGCGATCACCACTTCTTCTGGCAGGGAGTTCCATAGATCAGCGATCCTTTGGGTGAAAAACTACCTTCTCTTATTTATTTGAGATTTAGCACCCAAAAGTTTCATGGAGTGCCTCTTAGTTCTAGTGATGTGCCATAGGGGGAAAAACCTTTTCCTTATCTACTTTGTCCATACTGTGTATGATTTTATGAACAACAAAGTGTACTGTGTTGAATCTCTATTCTAACCTAACAGGAGAGGGGGTGAAGAAAATTAGAGTATTAATCACTATTATTATCTTCGGTAAATAAAATAGGCAGATGAGGTGTTCTGGCTCATCTTGATATCCCAAGGATTTAAAAATGACACCCCTCTACTCTATTTTATTTTATTTTATTTTATTTTATTTATATAGCTTGTATGCCACCCAGTACCCAAATGTCTCTGTGCAGCTCACAATCAAAATAAACAATTCAGACAATTAAAACATCAAAGTGCAATAAAATTAAAACAATAAAACAGTTAAATAAAATAAATACAATATATTAAAATACTACAATAAAATCTATCAATGTCTTTTTTTCCCTGCTGCTTCCTTTTTATGCACCTGACATCCGTCGCCCACCATCCAAAAATCTGGCACTGGAGCAATTCATTTTCTACTCTCTATTCTTGCATTATTCCAGAAAGAATAAAACTCAGCGGTGTGTGTGTGAAAAACATTATTTTTCTGGCGCCCACCACATAGCCACTGATCTGTCCATTTGAGGGGTTGCAATTCTTTAGGGTATTTCTTTTGGGACGGAGGTGACCCTACAGCGCACCTCCTCCGTTTGGACCGACGCGCCTGGCCGCGGACGCGCACTTCTCCCGCCCTTCCCAGACGCGTGTCGGCGCGTTCGGAGGTTACGTGGAGCACACGCGGAGGGCGGGCGCTCTCGCTCCCCGTCACTCCGGCGGCGGCGGCTGCTCCTCCTCCTCTGCCTTCACAAAAAGGGCAAGCGAAAGGAGAGGCAAGAGTCGAGCCAGGCACCACTACCGAGGCGCCGTGGATAACGGGGCGCCGCTTTATTCCGGATCCCTCTCCCTTCTCCGACCCGCGCCAGATGTTGCTCCAGCTGCGGACGGCGCTCCAGCAAGCCGGGAAGATGTCCGACGGCAGCTTTCCTAAACTGGAAGCCAACATCTTGGTCATCGGAGCCGCGAAAGTCGGGAAGTCCGGTGAGTTGGGATGCGCGTCCGTCCCGCCGCCTCGGACTCCATGTCCTACGATCCCCAGTCGAAGGGTGCGGCGGCGGGGGAGAGGAGGGCGGGGAGGAGGATTCCCGCACCCATCTGGAGGAGCTGAAGCTGAGGCATCCAGGCAGAAACAGATCGCACCAGGCAAAACAGGAGGGGGGAAAAGAAGAAAAAAACATACAGTATAACGTGTAACTCATAAATAGAAGAGGAAGTTTAGTTAGTGTCGGAAAGACGTGGTTCATAGACCGTGTAGTTGGCGAGTCCTGATTTATAGACTCTAAAAAGTGTGTTGCTAGTGTTGGAGAGACGTGGTTCATAGACCAGAGTGCCCTTCTTGTTGCAGAGATGTGATTCATAGACTAAGAGTGTTATAGTGTTGGAGAGACGTCATTCATAATAGACTGAGTGCTGTTCCTGGTGGAGAGACATAATTCATAGGCTAAGAGTACTGTCCTGTTAGAGATAAGTGATTCATAGACCTTTTTAGCCTGCCTGGAAAGCTGCCTTGGAAGAGACTTCCCTCCCCAAAGGCCAAGTCCAAAGCAAAGCAAACTCATCTGTGGCATGTACTCAGATGCTTCTCATCTGCTAAAGAATTCCCAGTTCCAATAACCCGTTGTTTGTTCATTGGCTTCGGTCTGGCATCATCAGTCTTTGGACTCCAAAATAAGGCCAGTGTGGCTGGCTGTTCGTGTCCAATTCTGAGCCTCATTCCATTTAAGTGCTGGTTTCCTAGATAGTGTCACACCAAGGGTGTGTTCACTTAGCATGTTCCTTGGGGCAGAGACCTTCGCTTTGGTCTTATGTTGTAAAAAGATGTACGGGTGGGTGAGATATAGAAATCAGCATTGTGTTGTAGGTACGACAATGAGCAGACAGCAGGGGTATTCCTGCCATCCCTCTTCTTGTGTGCCCGTCAGTTAAGCAAGAGCCAGCGAATGGGGCAGTGTGGTGTAATGGTTGGAGGCCTCTGACTCGGAAGATCTGAGTTCAAATCCCCATCCGGTGGATGATTTGGAACTTCTCCGTAACCGATCTCACAGGCTTGTTGAGGAGGTCACAGATGGGAAGTGGAAAACCCCACAGACTGTCCACAGCCTGCAGTAGGAAAAGAGAGGATACGTGGGGAAAAAATAATAAAGAAATTAAAACAGTGGGTTTTCTGAAGCGAGGCTGATCTGAAAGACAGCAAATCTTTTGGGTTCAGCATTGCACCAACAGCATGTGAACGCCTTTGTTTTTGTTTTTAAATGTGTTTTTTATAACATTAATTACTTATTGCTAGCTTTTTTTAAAAATTACTTATTGCAAGCTGGTTTTTTAAAAATGCAAATAAATATATACATAAACCAACTTTGCAAAGGAGACAAGATTTCTGGGACCACGGGCTAGATTCCTGCAAGCTGGCAGCCCCTGGACTCTTGGACTATGAGTCCGATATGGGAAGATGGGGGTTGCAGTCCAGCTGTCTGGAAGGCATCAGTCAGGGAAAAGCATCTCCATGCATAAAGAATTCTGACCCCTGGGGTTCCCTTTGGCTCTCTCGTTCTGTGCTTCAACGAAGAAAACAGCAGACAGTCCTCCCTTCCATAGTGAGATCCTGAGAAAGAGCTAGGCAAGATTAATACTTGGCCTCTGTTGCATTCAAGCGGGGCTTCTTGGCCTGCTCCGTGTGCTAGAACAGGCTTCCTGAATGTCCTGGCCCTGGACAAGAGGCTTAGCCCGTCTCCAGAAGAGGTGCTCCCTCAGGCTGTGAAAGAGGTCTGTTTGTCGCACCACAAGGTTATTATTCATCACCGGCATTCAGCATGCCCAGCTTTGCAACGGGTCCCCAAAGAGTAAGTGCCGACTACATTTGGCAGCCCAATAATGGAGCAAAGCATTGACCGGTGGGAAAGCGGGTTAATAGAACCATTTCCTTTCATGTCTAGTTTGACCCTCCATCCAAGCAAGGGGATTGTGAAGGGTTGGCCTGCTTTTTCTGTTGCCATCAGATCCACCACAAACAATTTGGTCTGTAGTAGCAATTTGCTAGAGGGATGGTATATACGTAAATTGAATAAATGGAGTACACAAATGGGATAAATAAAATATTGCTGCTTCCTTCTTCTAGCGTTGACGGTTCGTTTCCTGACCCGAAGGTTTATCGGTGAATATGGAGATATTGGTAAGTGAGCTTTAAGAAGAATTATTTCCTATTTTGTTCCATGGCTCTTTCTTTCCCCCTCCTCTCTCCTCTTGACTGTCTTTCAGCTCATGTTTCCTCTTTTCCTCCTCTTCCTCGTTAACACGTCCCTTTCCCCACTTTTTCCAGAATCAATTTACACCCACAGGGTGATGATGGCCGGCCGGGAGGCTTCCTTCAGCATCTGGGACTCTGTCTGCCCGCAGGTAAAGACCTCGCATGGACATTGGCACGGTTACCGCCTCCCCTAGGGCATGTTCTCGGCCCACAGACGTCACCAAGAGATGTCCATCTGATTTCCACCCAGAAAATATCCGTCCTCAGGAACCTTAGGCTGGGTTGTCCCTGTTGGGTGGGCTTGTGACTTCCCCCAGGTGGCTGAGGGTGAGACCGGCAGGGACTACATAACCCAGCATACTGCTTCTGGCTGTGGTTGGCAGGAGGTTTTCAGACAGCAGGGTTCAAGGCGCAACTGCGACCCTTGGCTCGGAGTTGGTGTGTGCGATTTTAAAAACCAATTCATCTATTGCTCTTGTATATCTGCCCAAGTCCTATACTGGGTGGTTGACGAACACTGAAAAACCGAGGCAAACAAACAATGGATAAATAAATATACAGTGGTACCCCAACTTAAGAGCAGTTCGACTTAAGAGCAATTAGACTTAAGAGTGGAAAACGGTTGGCATTTTAACTGCTGCCTTACACATTTTAGATATGGTCTGCTCGACATACAAATTTTTTTTTCATATTTTTTTCATTTTTCAACTTATTTTTTCATTTTTTTAGATAGGTACCCCGACTTAAGAGCAGTTCGGCTTAAGAGCATGCATTCGGAACGGATTAAATTCGTAAGTCGAGGTACCACTGTATAAGCTAAACAGACAAACAAGTGAATGGATGGGTGGATGGATGGATGGATGAATAAATAAATCAATGATGCTTCCAGGCCATAGGTGCCAAGCCAGCTAAATTTCAATGCCTCTGTTTCGTCTCTTATTGCACACCTCTGTTGCAGCAACAACAATTGCCTGTTCGCAACTCCCGGGGGGGAAAATGTGTGGTTAGGAAGCTCTAATTGGGCCTTGCTCGCATCCTCAAAGCTGGCCCACTGCTTCTCAGTTGCCACGGCAACCCAAGGGCTAAAAGGACCAGAAACCTGCATGTCCCCATCACCTAATCCCACGGCCTGCCTCTTTCTCTGACTCTCTCTTTCTCTCTCGGATCTCTGCAGGTGGCCGGTTTCCGGGGCCAAGCGGAGGAGAAGCAGCTCCGTTGGGCCGACGGCTTCGTGGTGGTCTACAGCATCTGCGACCGGACCAGTTTCCAGGTGGCCCGCCAGCTGCTCCAACGGATCCAGCAGCTGACGAGGAAAAACGGGGCCCGGAGAGTGCCCGTGATTGTGGTCGGCAACAAGCGGGACTTGCACCACCGCCGGGCCGTCTCCAGCGAGGAAGGCCGCCTCTTGGCCCTTTCCGCCGGGGCGGGCTTCTTCGAGGTCTCCGCGGCCGAGACCTACCACGGCGCCTTGGCGGTCTTCCACGAACTACTGGACCTCGTCCGGGACTCCCGGAGGGCCACCAGGAAGACGGCGGGCCTGCGAGGCCTCGTGCGCAGCCTGTCCGCCGTCTTCGGGAAGAGGCGGGCGGAATGAAGAGGAACCCCGAGGAAAGCTTAGGAGCTGAGAGGGAGACCACCGCGTGGCGCGCAGGAGACGTGTCCACGGGCCACGAGGTTTCACACACATCCGTCCTTCCAGAAAACGATGGCGTGGCCCACTCGGACGCCGCGTCCTTGAAGCTAGAATAAGGACCGCTAGAAACGGGGGGCCATCAACAGTGGACAATTGGAAATGCTTCCCCTTGAGCGGCACAAGGCTGCATCTTGGGAAAAGGTTGTGCCTCCTGACTGGTATTTGATCAGGGTAGAGGGCTACAAGCTCAGATCTGAAGTCTGAAGCACAAGAGTGTTTTGAGGCACGTGCAGAGTGCTCTCCCCCACTTCCAAAGGAGCTGCGGCGCCTCTGAAGGAAGAGATTTTTTCCCCTTTGAAGAGAAATGGTTCCAGTGTGTGTGTGTGTGTATGTGTGGGCAATAGTAGGGCTATGCCATGAAAAACAGACAAATCAATCGTTTTGCTTTTTACCCTTTTCAGGGTCTTGTGGTAAAATACAGTTGTACCACGGAACCTTCTGGAGACAACGCTGATTGCAGGGGGGAAATAGCAGGGCTCCAAGGAGCTCTTTTCAGATGAGTGCAAGACCCGCCCCCACTGGAATCCGATAGAGCGCTGCAGCGCCGCAGCGCCGGCACATAGCGTTTTCGCTTTTAATTAAGCCTTCAAATGTGGCCACTTAGAGCAGGATCAAATCGGATGCACAGCGTGAGTGGAAAGGTACCGAGGTGGTTTCTGATCTCGGTTGCATAACGCGTAATTCCCTTTCTTATAAGAGAGGCGATTGGTGCTCTATAAACAAGAGACAGCAAATTTCCAGAACGTTGTATGGCAAGCAGAACGGAGGGAGAAGGGTGTGATTTTAAGCCTTACTCCTCGGGGGGGGGGGGGAGAGAAAAAACATAGGCCCCCCATGTTTAACCCAGATGTTCGGCTACAGAAAGGAGGTTTTGGAAATAAGAGGGGAAGTGGACGTGCCGGTCAAATTTGCCATTATGATTTTTATAAAAAAACATCTTTAAATATAAACTGATAAACAGCCAAGAAACAGGACAACTTGATCCGCCTCTGGGTTTCTGGGCTCATGTTTCTCAAATGCTAGTAGCCACCCCAATGGTGCAGCCTCTTTTACATTTATTTATTTATTTATTTATTTATTTATTTATTTATTTATTTAAATTTCTATGCCACCCTATTTGTGCAGTGCACTGCTCTGCGAGGTTTACAACAGGGTAAACTCACAATAAACATGTATTCAATGAAGCAGGGGAACACACAAACACACACACACACACACACCTCCCCCTAAGACATCTACAAGAGGGAGAAATTGAAAGATCAAAACATAGCAAGCTGGGGCATAGCAGCAGGAAATGCAGACTAGGCAGCGTTTCTCTGGCAAGACTTTCAAAAATCTTTTAGAAGTTGGGAGGGAGGGAGGGAAACTGGGCGCAGGTCTCCTGGAAGTTGGTGCCACCACAAAAAAGCCCCTGTTTCTGGTGATGGTTTCCGTGGACTCCTTCCCAGGGGCTACACACGGGTGACAACATGGCCCTGTCCGATGACCTTGGGCAAAGAACATAAGAGCAGCCTTGCTGGAACGGGCCAAAGCCCATCCAGTCCAGCATTCTGTCTCACACAGCAGCTCACCATTTGCTTCAAGGGATGCCAGCGCCTAGCAGTTCCAGCACGTGAATGCAAAACGGCATCATGAAAATATTCTCGCAAGGGTCAGAGCCAATCCAGTGAACACTGGCGATCACCGTTTTGTTGGGGTCAGTTGGTTGGGGTTCAGATTTATTAATTCCCCATGGTCCCATATACAAGTGGTACCTGATATAAAGGAATGAATTCATTCCGAATCAAATTATGTTAAGCAAAATTTCCTTTATACAAATTTCCCATAGGAATGCATTGAAAACAGAGTAATCCCTAATCGAGTAATACATTTTTATGTTGTACGGATTCGCCCCATAGTCGATTCTGTTAAGCAAATTTCCCCTATCTCTGGAATTGTTTATGTTGTGCAGATTTTATGTTATACAAACCATTTGTTACTTTGTGTTTATAACCACTCATAACTTTGTGTCATTGCGGCTTGACACTATGTTTTCAATGTTAGTTTCCATCCCTCCTGACTTCTGCATGGAATTTTACTCTCTTTTTTAACTGCTCGCGTTCTCTTGTAGCTCAAATGTAATGTTGTCTTTTAATACTGTAAGATGTCCCTCAATTCCGTTCTCAATACTTGAATATACTGGACTATATATTCTCCCTTGTTAAAGGGTTTAATGAGGCCCTCATTACTGTAAGCCACCTTGGGTCCTTTTCCAAGGAGAAAGGCAGGGTTAAAAAGCTCTAAAATAAAATAAATAAAATAATTAAGGGAGGGCAGAAAACAGTAGATAGAGGAATTCTACATTGCATAGAGGCGTGGAGTTGGAAGGGGCTTATAAGTCCATAGAGTTGCAACCTTTTGCAAAGTGAAAGAGATCCACGTAATATGATAGCAACTTGTCTCCTAGAGAAAGGAGAGATGGCCGGCCGAATTGATAGCCAGAAGTACTGTACTGTACTTCCACTTGGTCTGCACTGCAGTTATTTGTTGCAGATCATCCTAGTTTTCCGCTCATAAGGAAGCTCTGGGTGATGCCTATCTACATGCGAGCCACTTTTGTTATTGAACCATTCTGTTGGAGGACAAATCCTCTCACTGTTATTATTGGACCGATGAATAAAAACATTTTTGATTTGCCATCGATGGGCACTGGTTCTTCCCTAAACTACGACCAGCCGGTATGTTTCTGCAGATTTATCAACAAATATTTCTCCCCTAGGGGGTCGTTTCAGAGTCTCAAATATCCATCTGCCTCACACGCAGAACTCAAAACAGCTCTTGGGTTCTTATCACTTGCCATTTATTTATTTATGGGTGAGGAGGGGGGAACCTCCCCCCCCCAAAAAAACCCCCTCACAAATTTAGAATAAGGCACACATACCCGACTTTGCTTGGTCATAGAAATGGCAGCTTTAAGGTTTCCTCTGGGTTCACTTATTCTTTGGTTTCCTCACTCTTTGCAATTTGCTGAAAGGGAAGCTCAGAAGAGGCTCGAAGCATTTGGGTCACTTTTATTTATTTATTTATTTATTTATGTATTTATTTATTTATTTATATACCGCCCATCTTCCTGGTGGGGAACTCCTCTTCCGCCCTTCCGCCCTGGCCCCTTTTGCTGAAAATAAGCCAGCAAGTGAAAAACAGAAAATCCGCCCCACAGCCCGGTTCTCAAAAAACAACACACACTTCCTCATCATCATAAAACAGCAGACCTGGGAGGGACCCTAAAGATCACAGAATCCATCTCCATTGAGGTCTCTCTCAGGTTGGGAACTCAGTTCCCTTCTTGCTGTGCCCAGATCAACCTCCGGAGTAACGCCAAGTAAACCATCAGTCCCTTGGGAAAGGGGCAACCGGTGGAACAGTCTTTCCCCCCCGCCGTTCTGCAGAACCAGGGTTGTGGCCGAAGCTTGCAAACTTGCACGGCTTCAAGACAAACTCCGGGAGGAGGTAGCTGTGGTACAGAGGTAGGAAGTCCTTTTTGGTCCAAATCACACACTAAGCAGTCCGAATGGGCCTTCTCTATCATAATTGTGCTGTTATGAACAAACCAGGCTGCGACAACCTTGTGGCTGATTCTTGTAAACTTGCCTGGCTTAAAGACTAACTCTAGGACTAGGTAGCTCTGGCAGGAAGTCCTTTTTTTTTTTTTTTTTTTTGTTCAAGCCACACAGATGAAAAGGTCCGGATGGGTCTTTTCTGTGGTAACTGGGTCATTCTGTACAACTAGGCTGTGAAGGGATAGCGGTGACAAACCTGTGTGGCTTAAAGTTTAAATTCCAGAGGAGGGAGCTCTGGTACGAAAGGAGAAAGTCCTTTTTTTTTTGGTCCAAACCACACAAGTTAATGAGGTCTGGATGAGCCTTTTCTGTCATAACTCTTGGCATACTTCCTGCAGAACCAGGAATAGCTTGTACTTCAGAACAAGGCCCTGTGCCCGCACACATGATGTGTGCTTGGGGTCAGAGCTAGGAAGGGGAGCGACGTTGGATGTGTGCTTCCATGCTGCAGCAGGAGAAATGGAAGCAGGCGAGGCTGGGAGGTGTACAGCTGTCTTCAGATTATAAGTCATGTCCAGGGTAACAAGCTGTGTCCTGTTTCCAGGCCACGTCCGCCAACGGCCCGGCATCGGAAGCTGCTAATTTATTGGCAGGATCCGAAGCAGCAAAAATGAGTGTGAAGAGCTCTCAGCAGGGTTTGGTGGAGGAGCTGAAATTGGAAGAGGCTGATGTGTGAGCCTGAAGGGTTAGGAAATGTCAGCGGCGTGGCCGTTCAAAGCTGGGAAATTTCCATCCCACAAGGGAAAATTACCCACAGGCCAGTGGCGGTGATGTTTTGGTCTATCTCTGCTTTGCAAAAAATATTTTGACTTTAAAAAAAAAATTCCCTCCTGTCCCTTGTGATACTGTTGAGTGGGATTAAATACGACACCATGGGTCAGTGCTGATCTTGTGGCTTTTGAGGAGGAAATGTCTCATTGGGCAGGAGTAGAAAACGTACATTTAGTGGTTGAGGATAGTGCAGATGAAGGAGCCCTTAACTCGGTTACAGAAGCCCCTAAAGCTGGCTTTCATGAGTGCAAGTCTCCCCTGTCGTGACAAAACTAAATCTATGTGGCCCGTGGCTCTCTAGAGCAGAGTTGGCATTAGATCTATTTTCTAGATCTAAACATAAATCTAGAAAATATAACCCTGGAAATAAATTTAAACACAGCCTGTAAGCTACCTCCTATTTGTAGCATTTCCATTTGCAGGGACTGGGAAGAGGGTTGTTGCAATATTTCTCCATAGGAAACACATCCCATGAGGTTGAATTTCTCAACCTAGGCAGCAGACGCACAAGGATCCACAGAATAGCTTCAAGTTCCCCAAATTAGCCCACCCCTTTTCTTCATCAATTGGCCCTCATAGTTTCAATGATTCACTCTGAGGCATTAGTGTGTGTGGGGGGGGGACGAGGATTTGTAGTACGTCCACTGCACTATGCCTGTCCCAGCTGCAATCGCAGCCAAGAGTTAAGTATGAGTGGCCGATTCTTCAACACACAGTGGGCGAACCTGTGGGCTGGTCTCTGCCTGGCCAACCCTTGCAGGGATGATGTTGTGACAAGCAGCAGAAACATGGCTTATTCTTACCAAATACCTTTTCAAAACCGGACTGCGTTGGCCCAGTTCTAGATAAGAGGATACATGGTTTTCCAGTAGCCATAATTTTTCCACAAATGCAACCCCCCCACCACCATCCGACACACCCCGGTGACAGAAAAGGACATGGAGTTAAAAGGGGATTTAGTGAGGTACGTTGTCTGCTTTTGACTGAACTAGAGGGTGGCAGTGACATTTTGAATTTCACTGATCTATTCTATAATGTCATTTTTAGATCCGGGCACACAAGAAACGAACCAGAAAAGAGAGTTAAAAGGGGAGAACAGACAGTCTGCTTTTGGGACGGGGCTTACGGCACGTACCGGGGAAGGACAGAGGTGTTTTCTCTCTTTGCCTGTCTTTAACTTTTGCTCAGGATTTTTAATTAGTTCCTTCCACACTGCTGGGAACGGTGGGGGTGCAAATGTGCTCTTTGCATAGGCCTTCGGAAGGAAAAAAACCCGGAGCATTTTGTTGCACAAGACTGGTTAAGACAGAAGGTGACCACTCTGGTGGCTTCTTTTTAGAGGCTTGGCCGTGAAATTATCAAACAGGATGCCTGTTTATTTTCCCCTTTGGCTTTTCCAAAGGTGTGCAGACAGGGCTCCTGTCCTCGTGCAGAGTGCTTCGCCATGACCGCGGCTGGCGACGGGAGCTCCAGAAACTTCCAGACTGACCCGAGTCACTTCAAGTTGGTCTGAAAAGTGGTGCTGAAGGAGAGCTTTGTGGAAGGACAGGAAGACCGAGTGGATTCTAGATACAACCAAGCCTCAAAACTCTCTCTCTCTTAAATTGCTTGTGCCTATTATTTTCAGGGAATTTCACCAGTAACTCAAAACTCTGCAATGCCCCATAAGTCAGAGGCAGCTTAATGGTGCATCATGAACACACACACACCCCGATTGAAACATTTCACTGCTCATGATTCAACTTCCAGATACTGTAAACTCACCTGGATAACTGAGAACCTTCACAGATCTCTCTCTCTCTCTCTCTCTCTCTCTCTCTCACACACACACACACACACACACTATAAAACAGGATTCCAAAGTGGAAACCTTGTACCACCCGTGGGCTGTGAGCCGATCTTGATTACAAACAACAGTTTCAAAATGAGCCAAACAGGTCTCGGTCACTTCTCTGTTTCCTGTTCCACTTTGGGGGGGGGGGGACGGACAATTGGAACGACTTGCGTGAATGTACACAAGGACCCATAAAAGGAAGAGAGATTCCTGTTTAGAGAAGGCCCCCCAGGGAGCGAAACAGAAGCAGGTGGTTCCACTCGGCTGCACACAAACAGAGAAGGGCTGAAATACCTTATTGTTGTCATCACCAGCTTTGGTTAGGAAGGCATGACCGAAGCCCAGGCCTGAGTGCCAGACCTGTAATCAGAAGATCAGAAATGGGACTTTGCATTTCGACTAAAGATGGGCACGCATTTTTTAAAAAAGTGCAGTATTCCTTTAAAAAAATCACTGATCAGTAAAAAAAAATATCATTTTGTCCTCGTTGGACAGAACAACCCTAAGAAATACGGAATTACTGTTTTTTAAATCGGTTTTTGATTCCTCAGTCCTTGTTTCTACTTAGGCCCTTTCATTTCCTTTCAAAAAAAATTGGAGGGCCTTTTAGGAGTGTTTTTTTTTGGGGGGGACGACAAACTGATTAATTGATTCGTTAGTTCATCAAAACGTGCTTGTAAATTTATAATTCATCAGCTTTGACTAATTACCAAGCTTGACAAATTGCAGTTTGGACTACAACACCCACACTCTCTGTTGCCATCAATCCAGTATAACCCCACTTGGGTCCTTTTCCAAGGAGAAAGGCAGGGTAAAAATACTCTATAAATAAATAAATGAATGAATGAATGAATAAATAAATAAATAAATAAGTTTAATTTTATCTTGTTCTGTTGTTGTTATTAACTTATTTAAACTCTTTGTTATTTGCTATGGGCGGAACCACCCCGAGTCACCTTGTAGTCAGACTGGGCATTTATACAAAAATTTCAACTTCCAAAAATGCATTAGGAATGGATTAATTTCATAAGTCGAGGTACCACTGTATTAAATAAATAAAAATAAATTCTAAGACTCCTGGGAAGTTTTGTGTCCGTGCATGACTTATCCAAGACCTGATTGGGTTGGCTGTGGTGCCACTTTGTGAATGCAAAGGAAATAGCAAACTGAAATGACTCTTATTAAATATTTGGAGGGGGGGTCAATTAACTCCTTGGCATTCACAGTTATCTGGACTTCAATCTCCTAGACTTGGCCAGGTTGTCCTTGTAAAACATTAATCCTTTGCAATGCTGCACCTGCTTTTACAACCCCAAGGGATCAGCGTGTTCTATTGACTGGAAGGAGGCTTGCATGAAAATACTGTCTTTACCCAGGCATGAAAAATGTCAGACTCTCGACGTCTGATGAGGAGAAATGGAGTTATAAAAGGAAGGCTGAAGAATCCAGGGGAAGGAAGACCAAGGGACCCTTATTTTAGCTCTGTTGGGGCAGCAGAGAAGCTTATGAAGCCTTGCAAACTCTCAGACTGTGGAACTCCCTCCCACTGGAGTCCCAGCTAACCCTACCTTTGGCGTCCTTCTGCAAGCAGGCGAAGGTCTTTCTTTTCAGGCAGGCTTTTCCAGAAGGGGACTAGTGTTTTCTGCTCGGTGCAGATTGTAAAGACTACGATGCGGTTGTTCTGATTCATCAAGCCACCTCTGGTTTACGGCGACCCTGTGAATGAGCGGTCTCCAAAATGTCCCATCCTCAACAGGCCCTGCTCAGCATTTCTAGACTCAAGGCTGTGGCTTCATTGAGGGAGTCAACCCATCTTGTATTGGGTCTTCCTCTTTTCCTGCGGCCTTTGACTTAACCTCACATTATTGTGTTTTCCAGGAGATGTGTCCAAAGCCGGTCACCCTCAGTCTCAGCATCTCTTTCTGAGATAGTTCAGGCTGAATTTCATCTTAAGACCTCTTTTTCTTTTTCTTTTTGTCTTTTTGGCCACCAAAGGTGTCCACAAAACGGTCCTCTTTCTCCACATAGACAACATGTTTATTGTTAATTTGGAGTCACATCCCATCCCATGTGTCCGATGAAGCACGCAATTACCTTTAAAGGCAAATATAAGATATTATGCATTACGCTTGCGGGTTGATCTTGTTGGAATATTCAGAGTACTGTACTCCTTTCAATCTTCGAATACTCTATGTCGTCAATAAGCTCTTAAGCATTAAAGCATTGAAAGGAACACTATTTACTGACTAGAAGATTATTTTTTTAAAGGAGGTGGGAGGAACGTAGATACTTACTTTCGCTCCAGTCATGAGGACATTTCTAATAGCTCCGCTTGAGTATATACTTAACACCCACACCCAGCAGAACGATTTGAAATCTAAATTAATTTTATTTTAAAAATTGAATTTCATATTTATAGTTTATGGACTTCAGAGTGACCATTGGGCTGACGGGCGGTCTAGAAGTCCAAACAAACAAACAAACAAACAAACCGCTCAGGATGGTGCTTCGGCATGAATCGGGCGGCTTATAAATTAAAGTAAGAAATAAATGAAAAGGCCACGAGAAGGCAATGCTGGCTTTATTTCACCCAAAATGGATGAACATGGTGTGATTCGGTGGTGGAGGAAGGAGAGAGCTTGTTCTGAAGAAGTGCCTTCCCTTTCCGTGGGGAAACCCATGACACATTTCGCACCCAGGTCAAACCTTGGAATGGTTGCTGAGAGATGCTCAGCCTTCACCCTGCCCGATTGCTAGGCAACCATGCAGCCTCCTGGTCCTCAGCCTGGTTTAAGTGGCACCTGGAGGTGGGCCTTGTCCGTGTGGGCCACACGGTAACCAAGGAACAGAGGCGGTTGCTAGGCCTCTGTAGCCAACGGGCTGGGCCTTCGGGCCTCTGGCTTTCTTCCTGTCCTTGGCCCGGTTGGAAAAGCCAAACTTGCTCCCCTCGCCACTTCTTGAAAGCCAGCAGCCGGAAGGGACGCCCGGCACCTGTTTTAGCTTTCCCCAGTCTCTTTTCTTCTTTTTCACACCAAGTTCATCTATGATAGTTTGGCCAAGCTGCTAGTCCTCAGGAGGGCCGCCCCTTCATCCAAACCGCGAGAAATTCCGCAAGCTTCGGAGCAATGCAGAGTTCTTCATCAGATGGTGTTTAGGGCTGCGTAGGGTTTCCAAGGAATGGTTTAAGTAGTGGTTTACCATAGCCACATACATAAAAACAGCCTTGCTGGAACAGGCCACAGGCCACCCAGTCCAGCCTTCTGTCTCACACGGCGGCTCACAATGTGCTTCAGGGTATTCCCAAGCAGATGTCTTCACCTGCTTACGATTCCCTGCAAATGGCATTGAGAGAGATCCTGCCTCTCTCTCCAACCCGGAGGTTGTCCTTCGGAATGCCTCATGATAGCCCCGTCCTGTGTGGGATCTAAGCTGGGAATCTGAAGTCTGCATCTGAGACTCTGTTCACAATCCCGTTTGTTGGAGGAAGACTCACATGAGCACCACCAGCAGAACATCATTGGGTTGCAGATTTACTTGGCTCCTTTTGGTCCACTTACCTCGCTCCTTCCCTCATTTGGCTCAGTAGTCTTTTAAACTCTCCTTCCTGCTTTGTGCCTCCCCTGGTGGTAAGACTATGGCAGAATTTTAAATTTCAGGTTAAATTCCTCCAACCGTGCAGCAGAAGGGCACAGTAAGAGGAATCTAACCCAAGATTAATCCACCCCTTTCCTCCATCAACTAGCAATGTGCAGTTTTGATAACTTACTCTGAGAAATTAAGCAGGGGAAAGATTTTTTTAAAAAATCCATTACTTACAGTTGAATGGATCAAACAGCAACCTGGCAAACACAACTGCTTTCTGCAAGCAGGCTCCCAAGAGGGGAAAAGACACTTGAGCAGAGAGGCGGGACTCTCCATGAATTCAGAGGCAGGGAAGGAATGACTGGTTAGCACTGGAGAGATTGACAGCCACTCCAGCCCAGGATGGTCCCTCCTGGCCAGTCCTACTAAAAGCAGGAAATCCACCTTTTTGTTTCTTTTTTTTGCCTGCCAGGATGCAGAAAGCACTCAGGAGAGCCCCGGGCAGGATCGATTGAGGAGGCGAGGCTCCAGACATGTATATTATATTTATTTATTTATTTGTTGCATTTTTATACCGCCCATCTTCCAGAAGGAACATGTAGCCTCTGACCATACCAAGGATGTTTTGGGTCTGTGTTTGTGGTGAAGAAACTGTACGCTTAATCTCTCTCTCTCTCTCTCTCTCTTTTGCATCGCGTCAGGCCAGGCTTTCCTGCCTCCTCGCCTTAAAACAAATAGGAAAACACACAACGCAGGGACACAAACACACATGCGTGCCCACACAGATCTGAGTCTTCCAGGTAGAAGGGAGACCACCTTTTGCTCGCAATCCTACACCAGAGCCGAGAAGCCGCTGTGATGAATGGCGTCTGCAGGTGTGCGGATGACTCAGGAGGACCCCTCGCAGGGAAGGAAGAAAGGCAGCCGTCGCCCCCAAAGGCACGGCAAGGCCAGGCCGATACAGCGAGAACAGAACCCAGCACATTCGGGGACAGGGGGTGGTGACCGAGGAGGCGGATAAATTCAGGCCACCTCGAGGCACATTTGTTCCGGCCTGGCAGGTGACAAACGGAACTCATTTCAAGAGCCTTCTTGCTTTAGATATTTTGTTTTTAAAGGATTTAAAATGTGATTGTTCTCTCCTGAAATCCAGACCTGCGAGAGCTCAGGCGGGGAGGCGGGAGGCGCTTTTAAGGTGGCAAAGGAAAACATACTTCTGAAAGGGTCTACAACGGCGGTGTGGTGTTGTTGCAAAGTTCAGCAGCAGGGCCCAAACACAAACACAGAATGGGTGCCAAGCCCACGGAGTCTAGTCCCCGGCTGCAAAACGGAGGTTGCTTTTTTAATTGTTGTCGTCATTTCTTCTTCTTCCCCCCAAAAACATATCGAAGAAAAAGAAAACAAACTTTGCAAACTCCACGAGCGAGAGGAACGCTTTGGCAGTGCAGTTCACTCAGAGGCTTCCAGCCATTAAGGCATTCTATCTTCTAATAACGTGGCATCTATAATGTCCATTCTTGCTCTTAAGGGGTTTAAAGGCAAAGAGGTACGGGTACCTGTGAGCAGAGCTGCCTGGCCTCCCATGGCTGGTTTTTGGGGCATGGAAGGGGGTTTCCAATAAAGAGTAGGCCTGCATCCCTCTCTTTCTGGATCCTGTGGTTGTGTGAACAAAACCATGACACTGGAGGTCAGGTTTATCCTCCCATAAGCAGGCCAAGACCTTCAGGCAAGCTTAGTGACTGGCTATTTGGGAGAGGAGTTATTCTCCCCGCCCCCCCAAAAAGTGTTGTGCCTGGTTGCTTTTGGATGTATTTCGAGGTAGGAATTGAACTCACAATTTCCAGAGCCTTGTAACTCTCTGCGAGTGACTCACCCAGCAAGAGTGGTGAATATAAACATCTGAAATCAGACACGGCATGAAAAGTAGATTAGTAGCACCATCTTGTGTCCAGGTTGGTTTACAACCACAGACATATAACAACAGCAGGAAGACAGTCTGTGAAGATTCTGTCATCTGTCAATGGCAGGAACTTGTTTTTGTTATATTTTGCTGTCTTTTTCTATTTCCGATTCCTTAACAAGCCTGCTCCTTTCTCGCGGCAATTGCGTTCTGCATTTTTATGTTTTACAGTGTGCCATAAGCACTGGCAAGTCAAAAGTGCCGTAGGACGAACCTGACTGGGTCCATGATGTGCAAGACTCTAAAGGAGTGATTTAAAAATTAATATTACTAGCTTTTCCCGGTGAGTTTAAATGACCAAGGTGGGATTTGAACTCAGGCCATCAGAATCCTATTTTTACACTCTACCTACAACACCGATTCATGACATTCAACTAGCAAAGATGAAAAATGCGTTTGTTTTTAAGTTCAACAATTCTCCCCAATTTAGAATTCGCTGCCGGTCCTAAAGTATGCCCGTGTGCCCTCCCAAATGAGACTCGCCTGGCACCAACTTTGATAACATTTCGGCGCCAGGTAGAAACCTTCCTGTTCCAGACGTTTTTCAACTAATGATTGTGGGTCCTGAGGGCAATTTTAGTGGTGTGTTTTTAATGTATCGTATTTATTGCATTTACAGTACATGTTTTTATTGTTCTAATGTTATTGTAATTTTGATGTTTTAATTGTCCATTTTGATTGTGAGCCGCCAGAGACCTTTGGGTAGTGGGCGGCATACAAGCCAAACAAACAAACAAACAAACAAACAAACACTTCGAGTTGGCTGAAAAGCAATGTGGGCCAGTGTTTTTCACACATTTGGATGGAGGCCACCATTCTTCCTAGTGGGACAGTTGGTGACATAGGGGAGGCGAGTATGGTAATTTTAAAAGTTACATATTTTTATTGAAATTAAGCCTGTACGTGCCTATTCAGGAGACTGTAGAAGCAGCGATGCTAGGAATAATTTTTTTTTTTTATAAAAGGATCAGCAAAATTAGAAAAGTACCAAACACCAGCACAGTTATGGTTTCCGTTTTCTCTAGAACTGAAATGGAGAGGCTTGGGTTACCTCAGAAAGCAGTAGGGTGATTTTTAAAAACAAGGACTGTGATGATGTCCACGCTGTAGAACACAGGACAACAGCAAAACTGGTGATGCGTGTGTAACGCAAAGACAACAGGGCATGAAAGCCATCGGGCCCAGAGGTGCCTGGCGCTTCTGGCTACGTGTTGCCTCAAAAGGCGAGATGAAGCCTCTGCAACGTTGGGATATAGCAGGACCCCTGCATCTTTGAGAGATTGGATGCTGAAAACAGCGGAAGAGAGGAAACATACGTAGCATGGCCTCCAGCTCTCTCTTGTTACGGTAGCATCATCTTTAGAAATTGAATATTTTCCATATGTTGAGGTAGTGGATAAGTGAATTAGCAGATATTGCTCCCGTAGATAACTGTAAATAAATCTGCCACTGTAACAGAGGCCCAGACTCCAGCCTGGAGCTAAAAAGGACCCAGGCGCCACAGGTCACCCCAAGAGCATTTTGTTTTATTAGAGGAAATCTTCAATCACGTTGGGTTGATCAATGTGGGTGAGGTTCCTGGGCAACGCAGTGCCAAGGGAAAGCGTCACAACCCTAGGGCCAAAAAAGAGCCCCCCCCCCCCGTGCATTCAGGTCCTGGGTCTGTTGCTCTGGACGGCAGGGGAGGGAAGAGGGTAAAAAGAGTGGCATGGGTTGGGGATAGAGGGGAGCAAGGACCTTATAGCCAGCCCAGGATGCCTTGCCCAGACAGTGGGAAGAAACAGGTGGTACAATAAACCAAATCCCTTGCTTAGAAATCAGGCACCAAGCCGGAGAGAGGGACTGTCCGTTTTTCCCCTCTCCAAAATGCTGCCTCCATTGAATGATGGAGGATCCGCAGGTTGATGGGACGCAGGTAGCAGCTGCAGCCTACGAGGGTTTACCAGGGGCCTGCTGTGATCGGGCTCATGGGCCTAAGAGACAGGCACACAGGGTTAGCAGAAAACTTCAATTCATCCTTCAGACAGCTGGGAAATTAACAGATTCGAAACCCGATTGTTTAAAGAACCCCACTATTTTTCGAAACCTGGAGGACATCCCTGATTCGGAACCTAGATTTTTCAGTTCCGTGCGCATCCTGAAAGAAAACAAGCACCCACTATGGGAAGAAGAGCGGTAAACTGCTCAGAAATGATCACAGAAAAGGTTCTGGGGCTGGCTGCACTGAGAGGCAGAAGATGGTGGCGTTTCAAGATCTTAGAAGTTAGGTTTATTTAAAAGGTCACATATGGGACGAGATGGACTCTTTCTAAGTCAGCGGGGGGGGGATAAAGGTTAATGGTTCCAAAACCCAAACCATCTGTATAAGCATGTTATTTGGAGTGGGAGGTCCTGACTTGCAACAGACAAAGAAAAAAAACCCCACCAACATATTTTTAACCATCACTGTGGGAGCTAAATAACTGACCAGCCAGCTTGAGGAGGTAATCCATTTGGAAACTCTGTGGGTTTGGACAGCCATGCTCTGTACTTACTTGTGAACCAGTGTGGATTGGATTAAATCAGCAGTTCTCAACCTGTGGGTCCCCAGATGTTCCTGGACTGCAACTCCAAGAA
>JAHTLZ010000345.1:2634387-2662214 GCA_023846285.1 Phrynocephalus versicolor
ATCTATCTATCTATCTATCTATCTATCTATCTATCTATCTATCTATCACCCTCCCTCCCTCCCTTCCTCAAGTATTTTTCTTTTCATATTTTCAGATCATGGATAAGCGAATCAGTGGATAATGATCCTGCGGATAAGGGGGCCCTGCTGTAGTTTCGAGAAACTCATCGGTCGAGACACAATCCAGCCATGTGTAATTAGGTGTATTTAGGTGTGTCTCTATCTGAGTCTTCTTTCCTTTGGCTGAAACTGGCTCATGTTTTCTAAGCTGATCTGCTGTCCCAGGTTCAAGGCTACCACCCTCCCTTTCTCATCTCATGCCATCTGTGCCCCGGGTCCTTTTCTCTCCGACTGAACTGGCCTTGGTCCCTAATTCCCCCGCAGCCAGCCTCCATCAGGCCTGAAAAGTCTCCCCCCCACCTCTTGGTGCATGATGGGAACGAACTGTAGTCCAATTAACATTCAATCGGCCACACTTTCTCAAAAATGGTGGGGGGGTGAGGGTGTGTGCTTTTGAAAAGAGATTTTCCTACTGGGTGGGCCCCGAGTCTACATTTGCTGGGATCCTGACAGGCACAAAGCCATCCATTGCCTGCCAGGCCGAGGGGTGGAAGGAAGGAAGGAAGGAAGGAAGGAAGGAAGGAAGGAAGGAAGGAAGGAAGGAAGGAAGGAGAGCCCCTCCCCTCACCGGAACGAGCGCTGGCTCCACTTCTCCTGGTCCATGTGGGGGACAAGGCCCGATCGGCCCGCCCAGAGGATGTTGTCACAGGCAAAGTACATGGCTCGGTTCAGGTGGCTCACGGTGATACAGAAACGCAGGACCATGTCCGAGAGGTGGATGGCTCGCTTGGCGGCCTCCAGGGCATCGGCGGAGTTGCCCAGCCGGAACACTGGAGAGAGAGACAAGAGGCGTCTTGTAAGAGCCTCTTAAAGCTGGACCTAGAAAGCGTCGAGGGCCTTCCTGGATCCAGTTTTAAGACCACGAGAGCCAGTTCAGTGGCTCCTCTGATAACTCTCCCAAACACGGACCGCCACCTCTTGAAGGCGGGCACACAGGGAGACCACAGAGCCCTCTAATGCCCAGGGAAAAGATGACCGAGGGGGAGACAGAACAGTAGTTTTCAAAGATTCAAAAGGCAGAGACCTACAGAGGGCCAGGATCTGTTTCCAGTCACCTCAGACGTCTGGACACGTCATAGTGGGCTCAAGTGACAGGAAGCTGGCTTGAGGCTGAACGTCGGGGGGGGGGACTTAACTGTTAGAACGGTACAACAACAGGCGCCATGAGCTCACCAGGGGGGAGCACTCCAGTGTTGGAGGCATTCAAGAGAACATCGGGCAACCATCTGCAGAAACACCTCGATTTGGACTGCTGCACAGAGCAGGGGGGTTGGACTAGATAGCCTTTCGATTCGCCTTCCAACTCCATTATTCTGTGATTCTAGGAAACAGTCCAGGGCCTGAGCCGAGGGAGGCTCTGAGGCTTTACAAATATCGTACGACAGAAGAACGAAGAGAGAGGAGGACTTATGAACCTTTGGCTGGCATCCAGCATTCCAGCCTTGAAAAACGCAACGGCTCTGTACTCCTGCAACCTGTTCAGGCTTCTTCTTGCCCCCACCCTCAAGAAAAATTATTATAAGAAAAACAATACTCTCTCTCTCTCACACACACGCACACACACACATACACACACTCATGTATGGTTAGGCACACACTGGTATAATCAGGCTTCAAAGAGGAACTATTCGGACTATTCCACATTCTAAGAAACCCACTGTCACCCTTGTGGCTCCCTTGGCCAACTCTTTCAGACTCACATTTCCGTCCCAGACTCAAGTGCGATTCCAGCTGCTTGATCCGGGCCAGAAAATCAGGGCTGGCTCCGTTCCTCTGAAGGGTGTAGCTGAGTAGCGTGCAGGCATACTGAGCAGCCCTAGGAATAAAAGGGTGAAAAGAGTCAACGGAAGCAAACCGCTCACACACGGTTTCAGCAGGGCTCCTTGGCTAAAGTCTTGCTGTGCAATTATCGGGATGGGGGGAGTGTAGTTTTTAGAGCTGAAAGGCATGTAAAGACCATCCTGAGTGCAGAAAGATCCCCCACGGAGGTTAAGAGTAAGCGCAGTGGTTAAACAGCTGTACTGCAGCTAAAACTGTGCTCACGACCTGGGGTTCAATCCCAGGTAGTAGGCTCAAGGTTGACTCAGCCTTCCATCCTTCTGAGGTTGGTAAAATGAGTACCCAGCTTGCTGGGGGGGGGGGGGCAATGTATAGCCTGCATAGTGTAATTAAATTGCAAACTGCCCAGGAGACTACTTGAAGTGGCATGGAGTGGTATATAAGCAGAACACTTAAAGTGATGCTCCCTGATCCTGCCATCATTTGGGGATTTCTTTGTGAAAATTTTATATGCTTTGAGAGTTTAATGTTGGTCTGGAGGATTAGCAAGCTCCTGTTTCTTGTCTTGTTGCAAACCGCGTAGAGTAGCACACCGCACTGTCCGCAGGATATAAATGCATGGAATAAACTAACACCCTTTTAAAAATGCTCTCTGTGGCATGTAGAATTCACCTCCATGCGCCATGGGATTTCTGGCCCCTGCATCAAACTGGGATTCCTTCCCTCAACCTCTCTGGCAGGCCACTTTTAGAAAAAATTCTGGGAATAGGCAGTTACAGTCACAAAGCCTTACTGGAACGGCTGGAAAGCTCAGGCGTTTAGGTCTCTGGCACAACAGCCAGTGGTTAGGTGTTCGAATCCCCACTGTGCCTCATGGAGAAATGTTGGAATAGATGATCCAGAGCGGTGGTGGTGAACCTTTGGTACTCCAGATGTTTTGGACTGAAACTCCCAGAATTGTGAGCCTAGGCTGCCAATGACAAAGGACGGTGGGAGTGGTGGTCCAAAACGTCTGGAGTGCCGAAGGTTCGCCACCACTGATCTAGAGGGTCTCTTCCAGTTCGGCATTTCCGAGATGATGACTTAGAGAACGCCTGGAGAGCTCAGGAGTTTAGGTTTCTGGCTGTGGAGCCAGAAGTTGGCAGTTGAGCTCCATTCATTTTACAGGGATCTGATTTATATGGCACCTATCTAGCCAGAGGCCATTCTTGGGCCTCTATGCCAGGAGTTGGAAAACATATACCGCAGGCATGTCCAAACTTCAGCTCTCCTGATGTTTTGGACCACAACTCCCAGAATTCTAAGCTTAGATTGCCAATGACAAAGGACTGTGGGAGTTGTGGTCCAAAACATCTGGAGGGCCAAAGTTTGGACATGCCTGATATACCATATTACTAAAGAAGACGGCACCAGAACTGGCTGTTAGAAGGAGCCAGAGACTGTGCTATGTATTTAAAAAGAGTGTTTGCTATTATCCATGGTATTTGGCATCCGTGGGTGGGTTTGTGTGTGTGCGTGTGTCTTAGAAGCGACCCTACTATAGAGTAAACCTTACTTCTGGTACAATATCAGGGGGCTCCCCCCCCCAACCACCACCACCACCCTGCAGTGTTGTACAGCAGAAGTCCATCGTCTCTTGAAGGCACCAAAACTAGGCTGGAGAAAAAAGCAATGAATTTTTTTTGTAAAAAGTCAAATTGATCTTTAAATTTTATTTTTGTTGTTGTTCAGTCGTGTCCGTCTCTTCGTGACCCCCATGGACCAGAGCTCGCCAGGCCTTCCTATCTTCCACTGCCCCTCTCGGAGTTTAGTCAAATCCATATTGGTTGCATCGATGACACCGTCCAACCATTTCATTCTCTGCCGTCCTCTTTTCCTTTTGCCTTCAGTCTTTCCCAACATCAGGGACTTTTCCAAGGAGTCTTCTCTTCTCATGAGGTGGCCAAAGGACTGGAGCCTCAGCTTCAAAATCTGTCCTTCCAGTGAACATTCAGGGTTGATTTCTTTCAGGATGGATAGGTTTGATCTCCTTGCATTCCAGGGGACTCTCAAGACTCTCCTCCAGCACCACAGCTCAAAAGCATCGATTCTGCGGCGATCAGTCTTCTTTATAGTCCAGCTCTCAAAATTTTTTATTTTAATCTAATCCTATTCTTTAGAATTTAAAACAGTAAAAAATACCGCTTTATTAAAAAAAAAAGATTCAACCAGATGCACCCTGGTCCAAACTAAACGAGGAAAGCAGTCCGAAAACCGGACCTCGGTGGCCTCGACACGTGAACCTTCCCCTCCCCCCGTCCGCACGCCCTGCCGAAGACACGTGTCGCTCCCTCAGAAAGCCCCCCTCTTCCCCTCCCCCACCACCCACCCCTGTTGCTCACCTGAAGACCCGCTCTTTGGCCTGGCTCTGGGCGCTGAAGCGCACCCAGGACTCCATGCCCGCCACCCGCACCTCTCCTCCAAGAGGCCTCGGGCGGCTTGTTTCGCTGGGGCGGCCCTTCTTCGGACTGGGTGAGAGGAGGGGCCTTCTTGGCCTTGTCGGTCGGTTCGACCCTTGGGCCGCTGCCGCCGCCTCCTAGGAAACGGAAGCCACTTCCGGGTTCACGACGGGCGCCGATCGAGGGATAAACTTAGTCTTCGAAAAAAATTCGACTGCTGTTTGGGCCGTCCTCCCTCAAGAAGCGGCTGTGATTGGAGGCCGGCTATGAAAAATCCCGCCCTCTCTTCTTTCATTGGCTCGCTGGCCGTCAGCTGGGCTGGTCTCTTTCCTCCGTCCACCTTTGATTGCCCTTCCCCTCTTTAACTCTGAGGCGATCATGACAGCGATTGGATAGAACGCCCCAAGGGTCCGCCTTTCACCCCCCTTCGCCATTGGCTGCCGGAGGTTTGATTGACTCTCTTGGGGAGCATTTGCCGCCAGCGCCGCGGTCTACGGAAACCCCGCCCTCTCTTCTTTCATTGGCCCGCCTGGCGCCAGGTGGGCCGGTCTCTTTCTTCCACCCTCCCCTTATTGCCCTCTTTCGTCCCGCCCCCTCTCCGCGTCTTTTCTGAGGCGATCACGACGGCGATTGGCTGGAACGACGCAAGGGCCCGCCGCTTGACCCCAGCCGCGGCCGGCCATTGGTGAGTGACCCGTTGGCGTGACGGAGGGTCGCGAGCGTCCCCTGCGCTCCCCTCAGTCGCGGGCGAGGCGGGCGGGCGTCGGATGGAGTCGCTGCGCGTCCAGCGGCTGCAGCCCGGCGTCGGCGGCCCCTTGCGCTCGCTGCGGCCGGGGGTGACGGCCGGGGCGGCCCTGCTGCTGCCGCCTCCGCCTCCGCCGCTGCTCTCTTCGGTGTCGCCGCCGCTGCCACCTCCGTTGCCGCTGACCCTCACTTTGGGGCCGCCGCCGCAGCCCCCTCCGCCGCCTCCTCCTCCCGCGCCCCCGCCGCCGCCGCTCTTGACCGGTGGGACATCCGCCTGCAGCCCTTCCGGAGCCGCCGCCCTCGCCGCTGCTGCCGCCGCCGCCACGGGCCCGCCGGCCGTGCTGAGGGAGGCCGTGGAGGCCGTGGTGCGGAGCTTCGCAAAGCACACGCAGGGCTACGGCCGCGGTGAGGAGGAACCCCCCTCTCTCTTCGGACTACAACTCCCGGAATCCCCTGGGGCTTGGAGGGGGCTCCCTCGTGAGAATGGGCAGAGCGCCTGATGCTTTGGAGGAGGAGGAGGACCTCACGGGGTTGTATTTATTTATTTAACCAGTATAATATTTTTATTTAAATAAATAAATAAATAAATTTGACTTTTATACAGTAGGACCCCGGTATCCGCTGGGGATTTGCTCTAGGCCTTCCCGTGGATAGCGAAAACCGTGGATAAGAGAGAACGCCTGCCCACCCACCTCCTAATATCAACTATTTATTTATCTATTGTTATACCAGCCGTCTTCCCAAAAGAACTCGGGCGGTTAACAAAGGGATAAGAATGCTCCCATTAAATCAGGCATGCCCGAACTTGGGCCCTCCAGATGTGTTGGACCACAACTCCCAGAATTTCAAGCCTGTATTTCCAATGGCAAAGGACTGTGGGAGTTGCGGTCCAAAACATCTGGAGGGCCGAATTTTGGACATGCCTGCATTACATCAATCACTACAACAACAACAACAACAACAAAGAATTGTGGCCAGGAGGTCCGAGCTGGGAGGAGAAAATATGAGGCTGCCTCTCTGGGATGAGGGTGCCTCTGAGCGCCAGCAGAGCACCTCTCTGCCTGGGCCAGGGACATGGAGAGTGGGAAAGCAGACACCAAATTCTCCTCTCTTTCTCTTCTGTTTTTGCCGCCCTCGTACTATATCCTGTGTATTTTTTTAAAAATTGATTTTAATGCGTTGATCATTGGGTTTGCTTTTAATTTGTGTGTACAGCTGAATTACAGTGGGACCTCAGTTTACGAATTTACTCCATTCTGCATGCTCTTATGTTGGACTACTCTTGAGTCGGGGTACCTATCTAAAAAATTGGAAAAAATAAGTTAAAAAATAAAAAAATGTAAGTTGAGCAGACCATATCTATAATTTGTAAGGCGGCAGTTAAAACGCCAACAGTGTGTTCTGCTCTTAAGTCGAATTGCTCTTAAGCCGAGCTGCTCTTAAGTCAAGATTTTCTTGTTGTGAACCGCTCAGAGTTCTTTCAGAAAGTTGGGTGGTATGTAAACATAAATAAGTAGAAAATATAAATAAATAAGTAGAAAAGTATCTGAGCATGTGCAGAGGGCTTTCCGAGAGAGCATGCAAATAAGGTCTTCTTAAATCAGTCAGAGTACATCTGTGTAAAAATAGGGATACATTCCGGTCTTTAAAACAAAGACTTATGGAGAAAAGGGCAAGGGGCAAATCTTAATGTGCAGAGGGTCTGTCGGGATAGATAAGCTCTTCAGTAGCTATGTACCAGGATATGTATGTTTTTTTGCTTTAAAAAAAGACATACAGTACATCTTAACTGGATAAACATCTGACCATGTGCCCAGAATGTTTTCTTGGAGTCAAGCTTTTTAGTACAGTATCTCTATATCAGAATATGTATGTGTGCCAATGTGCTTTTTTACTTTACCAAACAAAAATGTATGGAGAAAATCAAGGGGCAAAACTCATCTATATAGACATCTGAACATGTGCAGAGGGTTTCCTAGCAATTTCAGGACAGAATTCCCTTGAATTTGATTAATGTTGCTGGTTCCAAGCTCTGTTTAACCTGGTTCACTGAGCATGTGCAGAGCACCTGACTAGGGCAGCAAAGAACCAAGCCTCCACTCCCTTGCCTTTTTAGATAATTTAAATTTTAAAATAATTTTAAATTGGCTTCCCAATGCTTAAAAAGTAACAATACTGTCCTGGACCAAAATGTACCAGGGAGGGTCCCCTTCTCACTGGCAGCTTGATGTTTGACTTAGACACAACTTTACTGGTGGCCATCTAAAACATTTATGTTTTTTTTAAGTCCATTTTGGAGGAAGTGGTCTTTTGCCTGGATCAGAGACTTCTCTTTGTAATAGTACTGCCTTGTCTTGCCCTTGGAAAAGTGTACCACCTCCCCATGCACAGGCGTAGCATACATTGGGTTGGGGAAAGCAGTACCTTGGCTGCCTTGGAACATGCTTGTTGGCAAACAGTCAGCCTGCTGTACCCTTTTGGGGTTCAAATTGAAAGTGCTTATTCATAGGTTGCTTAGTTGTCTTAAGAAATGAGAACAGTGGAAGAGAAGGCAGTTAATATTTGGGGTTGAACAAGTACGGTGTGTGTGTGTGTGTGGTGGAATACTTTCTTGTGCCCTGAGCGGGAAATGTGGTGGCTCTTTGGAGTCGGCCCTGACATCAGGGCTGTAACAGCCAGACCAGGAGGTGCCTTCCACATTGTAAGCAGTAAATTCTTGGTAGGCAATCTGTAACTTCATCATGGCAGTCCTTTTCTGGCTCTGGAAGGCTCCGGGAGCATATGGAATCATTTACTCTTTCCTATTTAATATGCAAGTCAGATGTGCTGCCATAGACCAGGCAGGGGGACCGGAGTGTGGGATCCAGTGCTATAAACAGTGGATATAAATAACCACTAAAGTGCTCTGACTATAAACATCTGCACTTGGAAGTGTCAACGTGAGCTTCTGCTTTTTGTACTTTTCAGAGGTTCCGAAGGACAGTTTCTCTTATACTGTTTGCCCAACGCAGGCAAAGCTTTCAGGTTTGCTTCTGGCGTTGCTTCTGCTGTTGAGCTCTGGGTTCTCTCTTTGCCAGAACCTTTTTTTTCTCTCAGATCTGGAGCAGTGAATCTCCACAGCCAGCATTTTGAAACTATTAGGCCGTTGTACATAGAAGGGCGCGTGTGTGAGTGAGTGAGAGAGAGAGAAGCTTTTTAAGAAGGGCTCTGGCTGTTGCCATCTTTATCCCAAGGAAGAATTCCAGGGTGAACCCAAACGGAAGAAGCGTGCAAACAAGCTTGGAGATTGGTCTCTTATTGCAGTTTTCGTAGAATTGCTTTTATTTGTGCCTGGAGGCTGTGAGGCGTTGTTATTGTTCTGTCAAGCCCAAATATTGATGAATGTTTGAAATTTCTTTGGAGGTAGTGTTTAAAGCAGACAATTGGAAATATACTAGCTGTACTTGGCTAACATAGCCAAGTTTACACTAAGTGCAGTTTGCAGTAAGGCAGGCATGCCCAAACTTGGGCCCTCCAGATGTTTTGGACCACAACTCCCACAGGCCTTTGCCATTGGAAATACAGGCTTGGAATTCTGGAGTTGTGGTCCAAAACATCAGGAGGGCCGAAGTTTGGGTATGCCTGACTAAGGGCGTGGTAGGAGCCCCGTGATGCAGTGGTTAAATGCCTGTACTGCAGCTAAAACTGTGCTCACGGCCTGGGGTTCAATCTTCCATTCTTCAGAGGTAGGTTAAGTAAAACCCCTACCCGGCTTGGGGGGGGGGGGCAATGTAGCCTGCATTACTGTAATTAAAAACTGTAAGCCTCCCATAGACTACTTGAAGTGGTATGGGGTGGTATATAAGCAGAACACTTTGCTTTTGCTTTTTGGTATGGAAATCTAAATAAATAAGTAAATAAATAAATAAATAAATGTTTTTAGAGTACAAATTGCATATATTTTCCTCTACTCTCTCTCTCTCTCTCTCTCTCTCTCTCTCTCTCTCTCTGTGTGTGTGTGTGTGTGTGTGTGTGTGTGTGTGTGTGTGTGTGTGTATGTGTAAGAGAGAGGGGGGGAATCCAATCTTGTATTAAAAAGTTAGGAGGAGATTCTAAGTTAGCAGCTCTGCTAGCATTTGTGTGTTCCATTCCATGTCTCAAGCAGAAAGGCCGGCCTGTTATGTCTGTGGAGGGCACTTTCGTTTTACCCTTGAGGACAGCGCAGTCCTAATATAAGCCTGCCTCAGGTCCCTAATATTCAGGATAGCCTTGTCCTTCCAGAGTGATGGGCCAGTAAAGAGTGTCTGAAAAGCTGCTCCTCACTAAATTTTGTCTTGTATGTAATGTTTGCATAATTTGATGTCAGGACTTGGCCAACTCTTCATGGAAACCCTGGACATCTTCAATGCCTTGCTTGCTATTTCAGATGTTTCTAGCCAAAATAATCATTTCATTTTTCCTTGGAGCGCAGTTGCTCTTTATCATGCTTTCAGAGTCAAAATCTCCAGGCAATGTTTATTTAGGATATAGGGCAGCATGCTGGTCTATTTTTTTTTTACTTCTCCCAGGGTTTCATGAGAACAAGGTTATTAAGAATGCTAGTAAATAAGAAGACCTAGACTTTCAAAAGTATAAGGGTTAATTATCTGTATGTAAGTGAGTAGATTCCTGAACTTGGACAACTTGGGGGGGGGGGAATGTGCCTCTCAACTGTAAACATTGATGCTGTGTCTAGTCTCCAGTCCCATGTGGTGGTCTTTTTAAATTAGAGTTGAGGTCATACTTCAGTTTTTAAAAATAACATTGCTGGTTTTGAATATTGTATGAATATATGCAGGCGAGGTTTTGTTTTGTTCCCCGGCCTGAGGTTTTTTAATGTTAAGTATCAGTGTCTAAATAAAACACCTTTTTGAAAAGTTTCCAACTATAACAATTGCATTATTTTGCGTGCACTGTGCACTGCAGTGTTTCTATTTCTTTTGGATGTACTAATTTTAGGCAAGAGTTCCTGTTGGTGAGCATACCATCTACAGTCTGACCTCATACATTTTTGTAAATACACCATAAAGGGAGACAGAATCTTGTCTAGGCTAATACTTGTTCTCTGTAGACACTATCTGGCCATAAAGTCACAAACAACAGCAGGGAGGTTGGGTTGACACAGTAGAAAGTGAAAAATACCTACTGAGGCAATATCTTTAGAATCATAGACTCATGGAGTTGGAAAGGGCCCACAGGGACATCAAGTCCACCACCACCACCACACCGATCAAAGCAGATCCGGAAGAATACTGTAGGCGGCGGTCCAGTTTTCTCCTGAATGCCTCCAGTTTTGGAGAGCTCACCTCCTCCCGAGATCACGGGTTCTGTTGTCATACTGCTGTAACAATTAGGACAATTTTCCTGATACTCAGTCTAAATCTGTCCTGCTGGACTTTGAGACCATTGTTACCTGCCCTTCCTCCTTCTGGGATGACTGAGAGAACAGATCCTGTCCCCTTCTCTATATGGCAACCTTTCAACCATTTCTTAGGTGCACCAAACGAAATGAAAAAAGAGTGCAGTCCTACATGTACCTTTTTTATTTCCTTAATAGAGATGTTATTTGAACAGGCATTTTAAAAATTATTTCTGGATCCTCTGTGCCTGTTGTGAGCTAAATGCAAAACACCCCCACCTTCCCAGTTTGTAGTGAACTTGTCACTGTTGAACAAGGATGGTTACCAGTCCAAGAGGGGGTTCAGAGAGATGACTCCTTGGATGGTTCTGATGCTTAGAAGAGAAGTCTCAAGGTTTCTTTTCTTCTGTCACTTATGTATTCAGCATTGATAGAACCGTTGGAAGAGGTGAACTGGGAATGTAAAACTGAGTACCATCCTCGTTATAGTTACAATCATATACTTTTAATGCTCAGCAGTATATAGAATCATAGAATCATAGAATTATAGAGTTGGAAGAGACCTCATGGGCCATCGAGTCCAACCCCCTGCCAAGCAGGAACCCCATCACAATATTTTCGACAGATGGCCATCCAGCCTCTGCTTAAATACTGTCAAAGAAGGAGACTCTACCACCCTCCGTGGCAGCATATTCCACTGCCGAATAGCTCTAACTGTCATGAAGTTCTTCCGAATGTTCAAATGGAATCTCTTTTCCTGTAGTTTGAAACCATTGCCCCGAGTCCTAGTCTCTGAAGCCATGGAGAACAAACCTTTTCCCTCTTCAATATGACATCCTTTCAAATATTTAAACATAGCTATCATATCCCCTCTCAGTCTTCTTTTTGATAGGCTATCTTGTTTTCAAATGCCAGTGACGCAGAGGGAGGCTAGATGTCGGTGAGAAAGCAAAGATTTAATCAAAAGAAGGCAGAGCTGCTGCCGATGAACAGCACATTGTGCAGGGTGAGGGTGAGGGTGAGGGTGCTTCCCTGGAGTGGTCAGACAGCTTCCCAGGTACCAAAATAAGGAGAGTGATATATTGAGGGTTCTCTTGAACCCCATGTGGCTCCCATGTATCCAGATGGCCAGGACTATTTGCGCAGAAGCTTACTCTTGAAGGAAGCTTATTTGGTCGCTGTAGCCATAAGCCTCTTCAAGTAAGCTTCCTTAGCTCTAGAATTAGAGCCAGAAATGCTTGGTAGAAATCTTTAAATAACCTTGATTTTTGCAATATATTTTACTCGTAACTTTGCCTTAAAAAACTTTAGGGGGTACAAAATGTGACAACCTCTTTGACACAAACTTTTAAATGTAACACCATTGTTGTTGCAGTTATATTCTCTTGGTTTTCTCCAGGTCTAGTTCACAGTTGTTGTCTCTAAAATCCCAAACAATTTGGAACTGATGCAGTTTATAACCTGCCTGTGCCCACCTGCGTAAGCTGGATTCCATGTGGGAGAACCACTCCTGTTGTTTCATTTTGTTAGCTGCTTCAGTGTGTGGCATTTGTCTGACTATCTTGTAATATTGGTATATTTATGGTTTTTAGCTTTTAAAGATTGCAACTTCTACTGATGTAAGCTGCTGTGGGTCTTTTTAAAGGAACAAAGTGGATTTAAAGTATTTTAAACGAATAAGTAAAATACTGTAATATCGTGCTCGTACTAAAATCTGCACACGAAACATGGCGCTGCGGTGATTACGTTCAGGGTGATAGGGTTGCCCCAACTAAACGATTCTTCTTCCATGCCCCAGTTCCTTTCAGCCAAAATAAGCTCTGATTTGAGGGATTGAAACAGTCGTTTAATGAGAGGCCTTTTGTTTTTTTTTACAATTACCTAGTTCTAGAGCTCAGCCTGCCTAGCCCACTTGTGATGGTATTCAGATGCCCAGCTGAAGCAGTTATATTTGTCTTATGCCTTGAATGGTTGACTATTCCAGGAAACTGTCGTCCCAAAATGTCGGTGATCCCTAATGAGATCTTCCTTTTATAGTTATATGTTGCAGCATCATTTCCTGTCTGTGGCTAGAAGATGAAACAAAATCTTAATAATAACCCTGGTATACCAGGGAACCTTTTTTAAACCAAGGTGTTGCTGTCCAGCAATTGCAAGTGAGTGGGTGATGTCCACCCACAGCCCTCTTCCCTCTGAGTCTTTCTTCTGCCAAGAAGTCTACTGAATGTTTTGTTTCCATCCGTAACCCTGCGTTTCCATCTATTTTAGGAGGAAGGAACATTGCTTTCTTCTTAAAGTGTGAAATGACTGGAGGGCGCATACGACCTCAGGGAAGGAACTGTTCTTCCTCTAGCATTGGAGTGACTGCCTGTTTTCCAAACAGCTGCCTTGCTTGTAACTCCGTTGAGCCCCTCCTGAACATATATATACACAGTGCTGCCTCAGCTTACAAATTTAATCCGTTCCAAATGCATGCTCTTAAGTCGAACTACTCTTAAGTTGGAGTACCTTCTAAAAAATTGAAAAAATAAATTAAAAAATTAAAAACAATTGTAAGTCGAGCAGACCATATCTAAAATTTGTAAGGCGGCAGTTAAAACGCCAACAGTTTTCTGCTCTTAAGTCGAGCTGCTCTTAAGTTGGGGTACCACTGTAGTTGTTTGTGTTCCACATTACAAAGTGGTATTCCATTTCATTTATAAAAAATATCTGTACTGGGAATGTAATTATTATGGGGCGGTGTTACTCTGCCTGTTTGCACATGTATGTGTCAAGTTCTGCCATAGGACACTATCTTTGCAAGCTCTAAAGACAGTGAAAGAAAAAATAAAGAACAATTTTGTGATGTTACGGTTGGTCCAGAAATGTATATGTATATAAATACTTCTTGACCTTGCTACCCCCAGGATCCTTGCATTTCCTATGAAACGGCGTATATCTTGAATCAACCTTGCTCTTCTTGTAGTGTGACTGCCTTTTTGACATTTAATCATTAAGTATTGGTGTGGCCCGATCTCGAATCAAGCACAGTAGCATGGAAGAATATAGAGAGCTGTGATGGGCATGTTAATGCCAGGATAGGGCGGTGAGACCATTACCATGTACAAGTACCCTTAAATCTTCCCACAGTCTCGCTGAGTCCAGTTTTGGCCACAATCGTTTGTCAAGGTGTAGTGGGTATCTAAATATCAAGAAGGTGGATGTTTTTCAGGGAGACCCTGTTACCATACTTGTGCTGAGCGTATTTCCACTTTGAAATCAGTCCTTTGAAGGCTTGCTCATTCCTTGCAATGATCCTGAGCCTTGTGTATCTTAAAGTGTTGGACATTCAGTGACATTATTTTCTGTTTTCTTCCTTGGAGCTTAAATCCTCCCAAGTGCTGAACATCCACATTTTTCCCCTCCACATGTGGATGCATTTTATCTGCTTTAATGCTGTTTGGCAAGGAGAATATTATGCTTCCCCAATTACGTTTTTGTGGCCTTGCCTCTGAAACTTGTCTGCTTCCCCCCCCCCCCCCTCTCTCTCTCTCTCTCTCTCTCTCTCTCCATTTTTGATGCACACTTTCCCTCTTTTTCCTCCAGTCAATGTGGTGGAAGCCCTTCAGGAATTCTGGCAGATGAAGCAGTCGCGGGGGGCGGATCTGAAGAACGGAGCCCTGGTGGTTTACGAGATGGTCCCATCCAACAGCCCTCCTTACGTCTGCTATGTGACTTTGCCAGGGGGGAGCTGTTTTGGCAGCTTTCAGGTTAGACTCTTTTAGCCAAAGACTTGGGTTCATGCTGTCTTCCTCTCCTTATGGTAGGTCAGGGGTTTGTGTGCAGGTGAACTTGGGGGGGGGGCGTGCAGCAGAAGCCAACCTCTCCTCACCCCTCCCTGCAGCCATACCAATAGTTCCACGATCTCTGATGAGTAGCTAAATGACTCCAGCTGTACATCAGGTGGGCGGGAGGGCAGCTGCACGCCACACACTCATACCAAAAGGTGCCGTTGGTGGTTACATTGGGCAGGATACGTTTGCTCCCTGCGTCCAACTGAGAGCTTCTCTTTCCCTACTCCAAATAGTTCACAGACAAGATTCGGAGCCGAGAGCAGCTGACACTTCCAGCCAAGTTAAGGCCTGGTTTGTGGGATTGAAACAGGCAGGCATCCAAAGTAAACAGTCCTGGCTGCTGAGCCGCCTAAAAGTGGAAGAACGGCACCAGGGGTTTGGAATAGGACGGGTTACAGCCGGGTTTAAAGCAAATTCATATTGTTGACAGACTAAGCTGTGGTATTTCCTTCAGCAGCTAAGATGTGCTGACTTCAGCTGCCTATGTCCTTCCTGTATTTTGTACGGCTTGGAGCGGCTGGTCTTTTAAAAGCCGTTGCTAACGACTTCAGCATGTCGGAGAACATCAGTGTTGCAGTGCCACCCTGTAACGTAGGTTGAGAAAAACATTAGGCTCTGATCAGTCACGGCCGTGCCGATGCTTGTGCTTACAACTGTCCCATTTTTCTTCCTCCCCCAGTTTTGCCCAACAAAAGCTGAAGCCAGGAGGAGCGCCGCAAAAATCGCTCTGATGAATTCTGTCTTCAATGAGCATCCCTCCCGGAGGATTACAGACGAGTTCATTGAGAAGAGCGTCTCAGAGGCTCTGGCGTCTTTTAATGTAAGCTTTCTGGAGGCCCACTGACGGAATGCCATGCAAGCAAGCCTCCTGACTTTGGGGCCTCCATTCCCAGCTTTGCCCTCGGCTCGCTAGCCCACTGTTTCCTGTTTTGGCCACTTAGGGTTGGTCTGCCTCTGGGGCAAGGGCACCCAGGCTCCGGCCGGCTGAGATATGACCGAAAATGGATTGCTTTGGGGACTTTATTGTTGCAGATGATCAAATAAATCCTTTGGAAATCAGCATTCGTCATCTGTAAGAAAACAGCGGTGTCCTTACCCAAAGCTAGACCCCCGTTTTGCGCTCTGCAAGAGTTGGAACGAGCCTGAGCGAAGTTTTGTGTGTGCGGACTCCCCCTCCCTCCCCTTTTTTTCCTGAGTGGCTTGAAGAAGGAGTTCACCAGGGTTCCGTTTCCTTCTCCTAATTCTGAGGTTTGGTGTGGGAACTGAGCGTTGTGGCTTTTCATGGGTTTTGATTCTTAGACAAACCAGTTCCATAATCCATGGAAGAATTTTCCTATAAACCCATGTTTTACATTGGAACAGCCACATATCCTGCTTTGGTTTGTCCCTTATTTAAATTCACATTTCTGAGGTAAATCTATGTGGCCTTTCCCTGTCTCACAATTGGCTTGTTGTGTAGATAAACATGGGGTGTTGGCTAGTTGTCACTGTCCTGGGCTTCTTGTGGGGAAAAGTATAAATGCAGTAAATAAATATGTAATATTAGATGCCTTGAATTTAAGGAAACACTGACAATCCAGCAAACATTGATGTAACTATAACTATTATGTCCTTCATTCATTTAACTTTTTTTAATGGTTCTGTTACATCAAAAGCCAATGGTGTGTGTATAGATAGATAGATAGATAGATAGATAGATAGATAGATAGATAGATAGATAGATAGATAGATAGATAGATAGATATAGATAGAGAGAGAGAGAGTATAAGAGTTGTATCTGCATTCTGTGGGACTGTAGTGCTGCTTTACTGTCAGTTCTCCTGTGTTATGTTAAAAAATACCAAATTAACACCTTCAAACTGTAGAAACCTGTAGCATTCGAACCCTGTGGAAGTGCCTCTTAAATATGAAAAGGCCTGCTTATGGAAATGTGGCTATTTCTGGCTATTTTAGGTGTTTCAATGGATGTGTTTTCTCTTAGGGAAATAGAGAAGAAGCAGATAATCCAAGTACAGGCATTGGCGCTTTCCGGTTTATGTTGGAATCGAACAAAGGGAAGTCCATGTTAGAGTTCCAGGTACTCTTCTGAATTTCACCCAACCTCCCTGCCTTGCTTTGTGGGCACCAATGGTGGTATACATGGGGGTCAACTAAGCCTTTGATTTACTTTGCCCGTTAGACAAAATGCAAGATAAACTGCCAGAAGGGAAGCAGGTTGTTCATAAGTGCAGCAGTGCCAAAATTCAGCCACATACTTTCTCCACCAGGATTATGTGCAAATTTCAGCTGCAAATTGTTACTACATTTAAAAGTCAGTGTTTGAGCCCCTTGTTGTACATTAAAACCAGAGTGTGGTAGTAGATAATACAACTGCCGCTTACTTGTGGAAATAATTGCTGAGATTTGTACTAACAGACTTTCACATTGGCTGCCACAAGTTACAGGATTCTGGTCAGGGTTCTTTTTTTCTGCTTCAGACATGAAACACATAGAGGGCTTGACTTGGTAAGACTCAGGAAAATAGAGATCCTAAGATGAAAATCCCGTGCAGTAGCTCCTGAGTCGATCTATCAGGGTGGTAAAGCCCATAGTCTACCTGTGATCCATATTCTGAGGATCTTTGGGGTCTCTGTTAAGTGGTAAGCTCTTTGTGCGTAACAAATCCAGAGGTTTATGTGGAGCTGTTATTTTGTTTTTAGGGGAGAAATAAATTGGTGCGATTAATACTCTTTTGTTTCCTGGCCCTGGAGGTCTGCTTTGTGGGAAGCTGAAGCAATTCGTCACAATGGCTTATAAAAGTTGCTTTATTGTGGGTTCTTAGAGGCGCTCTCTGAGGCAGGTCATTCTGTGTTGGCAGCGGGAGAGAAATTTGGTCAAGGGAGAAAAAGGGCCCCCGTGAGTTTCTGCTGTGAGGGGCTGGAAGGGTGCCAGGCGGCTGCTGGAAGCTCAGAACCGCAGCCAGCTTTTAGCTGGCCGTTTTGTTTGGGAAGCGGCTTCCCTGCTGTTGCTGCTGCAGCTGCCTCCTCCTTGGGTTTGTCTCCCATGTATAGTAACAACCCAGTCGTTTCAGAAGGCGCAGTTTACATTTGCAGCGCTATTTATACAGAGGGACTCTGTATTCCGTGCACATTTCCCCGGAGTTCTTTGCAGTATGGGAGGGATTTCCGGCTTGCAAAAGGTTTATAGGAGAGATTTGGGGCACGAGTTCGCTGTTGGTTAAAAGGGGCATGGCGGCTTGGCAGACTAAGGCTCCGAAAACTGTCAGCTGCAAAGTCGGCAGCTCGGCAGTTTGAATCCCTGGTGCCATGCAGTGGAGCGAGCTCCCGCTGTCAACCCCAGCTCCTGCCAGCCTAGCAGTTAGAAAGCATGTCAATGCAAGTAGATAAATAGGTACTGCCGTAAAAAGCGGGAAGGTAAAACAGTGTTTCCTTGCAGCCCTGCCAGCCATGTGGCCATGGACTTGCACAACACTGGCTCTTTCGTGGCTCAGTGGTTAAATACCTGTCCTGCAGGTAAAACTGTGCTCACGACCTGGGGTTTAATCCCAGGTAGCAGGCTCAAGGTTCACTCAGCCTTCCATCCTTCCGAGGTCGGTAAAATGAGTACCCAGCTTGCTGGGGGGGGGCAATGTGTAGCCTGCACACTGTAATTAAATTTGTAAACCGCCCAGAGACTACTTAAAAAGTGGTATGGGGCGGTATATAAGCAGAATACTTTGCTTTTTCTTTGAATATGGAGACGAGCACCGCCCCCTAGAGTTGGACACGACTAGCACGCACGTGCAGGGGAAACCTTTACCTTCACTGTTGCTTACCTCTTTTCAGGCAAAGCAATTCTAGGCCCAGAACTCAGTGGCACGGAGGTCCGTGAGAGGGGAGACCCCCCTGACATTTTCCCGATGGCTGTATGATAGAACTACAGAGTCTGACCCCTTTTTCCAGGGCACAGAGTGTTGCTGTTTCTGTTCATCCATGCAATAAGGTCACTCTGCCTTCAGCATTCAAACTAACACTACATTTTCCAAGCCCCCTGAGGTGTACAGAATTCTTGGTAATAACTGGGGGTTCCATTGATGATCCCTCTGACCTATGACTGAGTTGCTGAGAAAAGCAATCATGCCAGTTGTTTATCTCCACAAAAAAAAAGAAGAAAACCAACCCCAAAACCACCAGCATGATGGATTTGTGTTGGATTTTAGCAGCTCGGTCTAAGTGTCTGGTCTCCAGATAAAATTCTGGAATCATGTACTGCATGTAAGGATTCAAATTCTTGCTGCCAACTGCCAGGATTTTCCAGATACAGTATATGGCCATCAGAAGTGGTTTGCTGCTCCGTCCTTCTGGTTGGTGGCGCCTGGGGATTGTGCTGCTTGCCTCTTCTCCCAGGAAGCCTTGCGAAGCATCCCAGTCCAGAGCTCTTGTCTCTGCAGCAGGGATCTGAGCCACCCAGCTGGCTCATTTAAACCCTGCCCTTTAACAACACTGCCGAGATGGCTTGGGTCAATGGTAGTGCAGTACAAAAAATAACACACACACAATATGAAATGGAAAAAGAATATACAGTAATGCTATTAAAGCAAGCAAATCCAAAAGCAAAGGAAAATAGATCATAGTTTCAGGAGTTACAAGAGATTTAAAAACCTACCCGGCAATTAAGATCTAGACAGAGGGCCCTCCTGAAAGAGCCATCCCTCAAGGAGGTGAAAGGGATGGCTTGTAGGAATAGGGCCTTTTCAGCAGCTGCCCCCAGACTATGGAATGCCCTCCCAAGCGAGACCCGCCTGGCGCCAACATTGATGTCATTCTGGCGCCAGGTAAAAACATTCCTGTTCAAGACGTCTTTTAACTGATTATTATGGGTCCTGATGGCGATTTTAGTGCAGTGTTTTAATATATTGTATTTATTGTATGTAAATGTTTTATTGTTTTAATTTTATTGCAATTTGATGTTTTAATTGTCTAAATTGTTTACTTTGATTGTGCACAAGTTTGCTTCCTTTCTGATGCCAGATTGTGTGTCGTTGTGAGTGTGCCCTGTCAGGCTGGTTGGAGAGATGGGGGAACAGCTTTGTGGGTGTTGAAAGGATGTCTCAAGCTGGGTTGCCTTTTTCTGATTATTTTTATGTTTTGGGGCAGGAACTGATGACTGTCTTCCAGCTGCTGCACTGGAACGGCAGCCTCAAGGCCATGCGTGAGAGGCAGTGTTCGCGGCAGGTAAGCAGAGCCTGGGTAGAAGAAGCAGAGGAGATGGGCAGTCCATTCCTCTGGAGATGGTGGCTCTCCCAGGACCTCAGGATCCGTTCTAGCACAGGATGGGTGTACCTCAAGGGGTTCTTCAGGGGCCAGAGGCAGGGGAGTGGCATGAAGAGGCAGATGTCTAGTCTTGTGCGCTCCCAGACGCATCTGGTGGGGCCACTGTGAGATCCAGCAAGCTGGACTAGACGGGCCTTTGGCCTGATCCAGCACGGCTCTTCTTAGGTTCTTATGTGTTTTTATGTCTCCCCAGTGCAGGACGGGAAGCCTGAATGAGTCAAAGCCTCTCTGTGTCTGTTAATTAAGACTCACATATGTTGGCACTTAATTAAACCCGGGGTGGGTGGTATGTGCCTCTCCAAGCATCCGGAGTGCAAGTCCCATCTACCCAATGGTGCAGGATGATGGTGACTGCAGTCCAACATTTGACGGAGCATACTTGTCCCCCAGCCTTGTCTTAAACAGGACAATTGGGGTCTTATATATACTTACTGGGCAAAGTCCACTGGAGAATGACCTAGACGAGTGCCCTTTATGGCAGTGGTCCCCCAGGAATTTTGGCTAGGACCCCTGGGAGTTGCAGCCCCAGGAACATCTGGGAACCTAAGGTTCGGGACCACTGCCTTACCAGATCACATGAGGAAATAAAATCCAGATCATGTTAAAAAAAAAAAACAGAAACCACCGCTCCCCCATTCCTTGTGTGTGTCTCTCTCTCTGCCCCACTGCAGGAGGTCCTGGCTCACTATTCTCACCGTTCTCTGGACGACGATATCCGGAACCAGATGGCCATGGACTGGGTCAGCCGGGAGCAGACCATCCCGGGCGCCCTTTCCAGGGAGTTGGCGCTGACGGAACAGGAACTGGAGGAAGCCCGGCTGGCTGGGAAAGAGCTGCGTTTCCACAAGGAGAAGAAAGACATCCTGATGCTGGCCGCGGGCCAGCTGGGGAACCTGCACTCGTCCAACTGTTAGGAGCCCCTTCCTTCCTTCTTGCCCTCCCCCCAAAAAATCCCACTTCTGACCTGCGGAAGCAGCCTCGACCTGGTGTGGCTGCTAAAGCAGGTTAGAAGGGGGGCAGAATACTCCAAGCCCACCCACCCCCATTTACTCCAGAATTTCCTTGCATTCTTCCTTGTGCAGTACCGTTGGCATTTTGGATGTTTCAGTCTAATCTGTTCGTAAAATGTTGACTTTGACACGGAAATAGCCTTTATCGCCTTATCCTCCCCACCCCACCCCAAGACAGGCAGCATTAAGATCCAAGTATCCCTCAAGAGAGTCAAACAACAACAACAACGAAACAAGAACCTGTCAAAATCCGAGTTTCGAAATCTTTGAAGATGTAATGCTCCTGTAAGAGTATTCGCCCATCATTCCTTTTTAAAAATATAGGGGCCCATTTGCACATTTAAAGAACTTGCTGAAATGTCTGAATAGGTTTTTTTTTAAATACTTGGATTTCTTCAATTAACGTTTTCTCTCTTTTCTGGAGAAATTTCTTATATAGCACATTTTGGTGTAGTGTTTTCAGTGTTAAACAGACTAACACATCCTGACTTAGAATTCAGTTCTCAGGACCGTGTAGTCAGCAGTATTAAGTGGAAATGTAGCACTGCCAGAAGAACATGGAGTTTGTTTTTTGCTACGGACATACCTGACTATTGGGCAGTATGTATTCCTGCATAGCCTTACCTGTCTCCCTTCACTACCTGAAAAGCACAGCACTTAAAAAAACCCCACACATGTTCTTATGAGTCTCCAGCTACGATGAAGGTTTTCATTCAGCTGGGTGATGCTTTAACAGTGGTGTCTTTGTGCCTGGTGTCTTGCTGTAGAATTCCCCTTCATGCCTAGGCACATTCTTTGTTTGCAGGTTGTTGTCTCATCCTTGTCCCCCACAGCCCATCAGGTGGCTTCCTGGTTTGCTGATCACCAGAACCCGTCCCTGTACCAAACACCGCTTGAGGTCCTTCAGGCATCCTGGCTGGTGTTACCTTCAGCGTAATGATGAATTCCTCACCTTGAGCCTTCTGCTTTGTCCCTCTCATGACTTTTAAAAAGGTCGGATGCAGTGTCCCCCTGATAGGCCACCCCAGCCCTGAGTTCTTACCTCTTAACCAGTGAAGGGTAACATTTTAAACTAGTTTACAGAATTCATAGGCAGGGGGGAAATGCCATCCTGAGCCCAAGAGGGAAACTTGACTAGAGGAAAATCAGTACATACGGTGTGCTTGCTTGACACGGCTTGTCTTAGCCAGTGTGTAAGGCTGCTGGGACTCCTTTCCAACCAAACAGCCTCATAGATCATGAGGAGTCGCAGTGGTGTTGGTCTCGGCAAGTTACTCGCTTGTGCAGTAACCAGGACTGCAAGTTGGTCAAAAGCCTATAATATTTTACAAAGTATTTTAAGTTAGGCAACAGCAAGGCACAAGTTAGCCTCTGCCCGGGAGCGTCCCAGAACATTTCCGGACCACAAACATGATATTTGCACTTTGGTTTTTTGGGGGTTTTTTTGGGAAAAGAAACGGAAGCTAGGAGCAGGACTCGTAAGAAGCAATGCCGATTATGTATATAGATATATAGAAAAGACTGTTTGAAACAAGATTCTCAGATGGAAACATTTCTGCAGATCACATGTACTGGGAATAGAGCAGAATGTTGCATAGGAAAAGGGAAAATAGTCCCTCTCCCGGGAGAAATCTGAGGCCCGTGTGTGTCCTTGTCCCATTTGTTTGCCTGCCCCTCAAATTAAAGACAGGCTTTCCTCTGTACTCTTCTAAGAGCTCATCACTAAAAGGGGGTGGGGGTGGGGAGACGCTCATACTTGACTGGTATGACAGTTCCCAGTTTTCATTTCCTAATTCAAAGTGAAATGAGAAGGGTTAATCTGTTTTGTGGAATGTCAACTCAGAATATTTAGGGTGTAGGACAGGGTATGGCCTCCCCCCCCATGTGTACTGCTCATGATATTGACCAGAACCTTAAAAGGGCTCATCCATCATCCAACTGCAATAATAAATACTGTAAAAGGTTTCAGGCTTTAGAGCATCCCCCCCCCACAACTTTGGGTCCCCAGATGTTCTTGGACTACAACTCCCAGGAATCCTGGCTACCATCGTTTGAAAGAGTTTGCTTACTGCCGGGTTCGTAATGAAGATTTATGTGTTTTTTTATGTTCCTTCGCATTTTGCACCAATTAGAGTGTTAGGCCCCGGTCTCGAATCTCCCGGGTCTGGATTTCTGTCTCTTCTATTGCAGGTGAAGCCAGGTGGCGACTCTGAGACACTTCTTGGTCTCTACAGAGTAAAATGTCTTGTTCAAATCAGGCTCCTGATGATTTCATGCGACCCCGCTGTCCCACAGGTAGAAAGCCTTTTTTTTTTTAGAAACCTGTTCACGGTGAAGACAAATGTCTTGAAGACTACCATGTAATTTTTGCTTATTCATCCTTCTTACGTGTTGGTATAAAACATGACTGAGGGCTACATAATAGACAAGGGATCTCTCTCCTTGAACCAGCTTTGGTGGGTTGGGTTCGAGATGAAATCCACTGGGTGTCTGTCTCGGAACCTGAGTTTGTATCCTAAAGGGAGGTCGGGTTTATGTGAAGGAACCAACAGGGTGGATTTGATTTCAATCAATAAGCCAATTTTTTTTTGAATTTAAATGGTGATTTAAATCAGGTTGGTTTTAAATCAATTATTTTTTAAAATAATAGAATTTTTATCTAGCCTGAAAAGTAGTCAAAGGTTCTGATAACTGTTGTGAGTTTTTCAGGCTGTTTGGCCATGTTCTGGAAGTTTTTCTTCCTGACATTTTGCCATTCTCTGTGGCCAGCACCTTCAGAGAGCAAGGGGCTCAGGGAACAAGGAGCTCTCTCTGTGCTCTGGGAACTAGGGAACTCCTAGTTCCCTAAGCTCCTTGCCCTCTGAAGGTGCCGGTCACAGTGACGGGCTAAAACGTCAGGAGGAAAAATTTCCGGAACACGGCCAAAGAGCCCGAAAAACTCACAACAGCTATCAGATCCCGGCCGTGAAAGCCTTTGAGAATACAAAGTGAGTGGTTACTTCACAGGGGACCAGGTCTTTAGTTAAAGGGCTTGATTGCAGGCCAATTTTGTGGGACCAGGTGACAGGTTGGGACTCCCTCCACCTCCTGCATCAAAGCTGCCCTGGTGCTTGTCACTGGGATTGATTGGGATTTTACCCCTTGATACCTAACTGCATAACTTGCTGTTTTGGAACTTCTGTCTGGGATGATTAGTCAGAGAACTAAGAAGCACACTTACCAAAGCTAAAAGCTTTGACTTTTGTTTCCAGTGGCCTCCAGGGACTCCATTGTATTGCCTCTGGCACTCCCACATCCTCAAAATCTTGGCCCAGGAAATGCCCCTGTTCCCCTTAAGGGCTGTGGGGACCCCCCTGCTGTGTTTTGAGAAGCACCCCCGGGATCTTTAAACTTCTTTTTTTTTAAAAAAAAAACTGTTTTGGTGCAAAAGTTGCTTTTTCAGTTTAAAAAAAAAGGAGGGGCACATTTTTTGTAAGGAAAAATTGGTAATGGTGCTGGTCTTAGGAATAGATGTGGTCCTTCAAGGTGCACGCATCCTGTGCCCCCTCTCCGACCTTTTGAAGCCCGCCCGCCACTGCTTTAGGAACTTGACCTCTGAGGCCTCCCAGCCACAGGAGCTGCCCCATGGTCCTTAAAAAAGGGAGAATGGTACAAAGGTTGCAGGAAGAGCCATGGGAAATATAGCTGTTCAAGGCAGAGCTGGCATTGTTATTTCGTGATCTCGGCCTTGTCGTTTGTATGCCTGAAATAACAGATCTGTCGTGTCCTTTTTATATGTATCTATTTTTATATGCAACCTCGTTTACACAATAGATTAATGTTTAAACGCTTGTATAGAGTTGGTTTACACATGGTCCTTTGAAGGTTTGCCGAGGAATGCCTCCAGTTTTCCTTGGGCTTGCCTGGCCCTCATTTTCCAACTTAAAAGAGACCCCGGGGGGTTTGCTCTCGTACCAACTGGCGGTTTGGAGATGTTCCCCTGCCAGTGGGCTTTTGGTTTTGAGCAGGCCCCAAGCATCATCGCTCCCAACACAGACATTGACGCACGGTGGTCTCGGTGCTGATTTTCTGAACCTTCTTTCTGCCTTTTTTCAGTGTTTCTACTTGCCTGGTTTTCAGTACAGCTTTTCAGAGCTTGAAGGATCATACTCTTTCTTTTTCATTGTATGCTATGAAGTTCAGTACTTATTTTGTAATGCCTAATTTTATACAATAAATAGCTTCTTCTTTTTTTTTTTTTGAGATTGCCGTTTTTCTTGCTCCTCTCTGTGAAAAGTTGCGTCGTTTTAAATTTTTGACGGAAGCGTTGTTGCCAAGGCGGTTCTGTCTGCATAATGCAACTTAATTGGCTGTGTCTTCCCTTCGTTTTCTGCTTAATTAAAAGAGCTTTGCCACTTAGCTGCGAAAGCTTAAGAACCCCAGCTGTTGCCCTGTCTGCAGAACGGCTTTAGGAACTGTCGTGGCGGCATTGGGTTGACACTCAGCAAGTGGGCCAGCCTGGAACTTGATCCTGGGGGGGGGGGGGCCGCCTTTTGTAGCTATTCAGCAGGTTTCATCCCATTGCGATTCGAGGGGGTGCTGTGGGATAATTAAGCTCTATTGATACAGAATCAATTGGGTACAATCAATTTCCAAAGGAGGGGGCAATCCGGCCTGTTTTGGATTGGGCAACTGGAGGCGACTTAGTTCAGTTCTGCAAAACCTGATGAAAATTCAAAAGGCTCACCCATCCTTACGTCTGGGCTGCCTCTGACCTGGGTGGTGGGTTGGCCCTTCCACATGAAAGAAACCCTGGTGACTGGGTGTCCTTTTAGAAGGCTTGTGGGCCTTCAAAAATGACAATTTAGTTCCTCTCAAAAGGGGTTGCTTTGTTAGAATCAGATAACATCTTATAAGGTATGTTTTATCTGTCATAAATGTTTGTCCCACTGAGGCATCCTCCTGGTACTGTACTTTTAATGTCTTTTCCAAAAAAATGAACTTGCATAGCTAAACCTAAATTCATTCGATGCAGCGAGAAATATTTCCTCCCTGAGTGTAAAATCAACCAAATTGAAAAGACGCACCTAGAGAGAACGGCACTCCACCCCTCTTGTTAGTAGATGCTGGCTGTGCAAACCTGCTTAGTTCCGGGGTTTAACTGTGGATGTGTGGAATTACGGTGGTGTGTTTATTGGAAGTTAATATTCACAAGGAGGGCCGTGTCCTGACAGACAAGAGCCAGCATGTATTGTGTTGGGTCCCAGGATCATTCTGGAACTTCCCAGTCAGGAAACACTCAAATAATTCCTCGCTGGTGAGAGAAAATCGATAGGAAAACATGTTTAAGTTTGTGCAGACAAAAAGGCTTTATTTCCAATGTGACCAGCCAGCAAGAGACAGCTAGTCTGTTTACCTGAGGTTACAAGGTTAATACATCAGTCAATACAAAGAACAGCAATTTGATCCAGCAAAACACATCTGACAAATTCCCAATAACCCTAAGGATCATTGGGGTGGGGTAGTAAAGTAGGGAAGAATCACAAGTTACAAGTAAACAACCAAGGAGATACTTAGTTACACCTAGGCATTAGCAAGATACTGAATCGCAGGAGATGGTGCATAAAAAGAGGGAGACGACAGGATATATGTGCGAAAATATTTGTTACACAAAGACATGATACCTGAGGAGTACAAGATCCGGAAGGAGGGGAGGAGACGAAAGGCTTTGGCAAGCAGGAGATCATGCCCGATGCAAAGCTAGCCTACCCGGCGGTTTCCTGTTTCCTCGCAGGCCATTTGATCACTGGAAGTGTTAGTCCTATTTTATGAATGAGACCTGGACTGGACAATTCCCTCCTACTGCTGGTGGATGGATGACTCGTCATTTTAACATCGCTGAGGCTCTGCTCCTTAGCACGGGTTCCCAGGCAGTCATAAAGCTGTTTTGTGAATGTTTGGGTTTGATTTCTGATTGCTTGACCCACTGCTATTAAAGGTTACATTTCTGAGCCAGTTCTGCCTGGCTCTATGTGGTCTATGTTTCTTCGCTTGGCTGATACTATCTGTAAGTGTACCTTCAGGCACAATTTAATATTAAACTGAAAGTGTTGCAGGAGCAGAAGCTGATCGGAAGCAGCTGCTGTTCAAAGCCTGCATTCAGGGCTAAAAAGGGTGCGATAGCATTGCAGCAACTCAGAAATGAAGGGGCTCTTCTCCCCCCCCCCCCCCCAAAAAAAATTCCCTGCGGATGAATCAGGGCCTCGATGCTCCTCCCTACAACCCCAGGGCGCACAAACCCCAGACTCCCGTGGGACAAATGGGCTTCCCTTCTCCGCCACGTGGCCAGGCGCCGTTCCTTGCAAGGGGGCTGCGAGCGGCGTTCAGCAATCCATCGTCCCCGACAGCGCGAACTGCGCACGCGCGGCCTCCCGAGCTGGGTTCCCCGAACGGCCTTGTGACCTTCCCAAGATGGCCCCTCCCTCCCTTCTTCCCAGGAGCCCTCCGCGGCCCCGAGGTGTGCGCAGGCGCAGTGCCCGACGCGGTTTCCTCGGGCGGAGCCCTCTGACCTTCCCAAGATGGCTCCCAGCTCTCGCGCCCCTTCTCTCTCGCCCTCCTTCCCAGGAGCCCTCCGCGACCCGAGTTGTGCGCAGGCGCGGCGTCCCAGATAACCCCCATCGTGCCTTGCGCTCTCCTTCTCCGTCCGGGTAACGAGGCCGAGGCGGCCTTTCTCGTCGTTGTCGTCGTTGTCGTTGTCGCTTCTCCCAAGGAGACGCCGGTCGCTGGGCCGAGATGGCGGACGTGCTGGACCTCCACGAGGCGGGCGGCGAGGACTTCGCCATGGACGAGGACGGGGACGGTAAGGCGCCGCGGAACGACGGCCGTTACTCCCCCGTTACTTTTCGTTCTTAGTCGTTACTCCTCGCAGTAGCCCTGTTAGATACACCAAGGGGGTGGTTCAACCCTGGAACCCGGGGCGGGTCAGGTAGGGGAGGCCCAGGGGGGGGCAACCTGAAAGGACGTCACAACATAATTGACATATAACATAGATTGTGGGTCCTGGTGGCAATTTTAGTGTTTTGTGTTTAAATGTTTTTATTGTTTAAATTGTCCATTGCCTTTTTAACGTTTTAACTGTTCATTTTAATTGTAAGTCGCCCAGAGACCGGTCGTGAGCGGCCTATAAGTTGTATGTATGTATGTATGTATGTATGTATGTATGTATGTATGTATGT
>JAHTLZ010000345.1:2662254-2683009 GCA_023846285.1 Phrynocephalus versicolor
TATGTATGTATGTATGTATGTATGTATGTATGTATGTATGTATGTATAAATAAATAAATAAATAAATAAATAGATAGATAGATAGATAGATAGATAGATAGATAGATAGATAGCCCTGCCAGGTAGGCTCCCCCTGGGGTGGCCTAAAGAGGGGAAAGGGGGGGGGAGAAGGTGAGCGACAAGAGCGCCTCTGAGCATAAAAATCAAAGGCTACTTTAAAAAAAAGTTAAATTGATACGAATTTTATTTTCACCTTAGCACATTTTGCCAATTCTGGGATTGTCACCTTATATAAATCTTCCTGTGGTCTCTCTCCTGCTTCTGATTCTGTCCCTTCTTTCTTTCGCTTATGCTCTTTCCTTTCCTAATCCAATACAGTGGTACCTTGTATAAAGGAATTAATCCGTTCCAAATGAAATTATGTTAAGCAAATCTTCCTTTATACAAATTTCCCATAGGAATGCATTGAAAATGGAGTAATCCCATTTTTATGCTGTACGGATTCGCCCCATAGGCGATTCTGTTAAGCAGATTTCCCCTATCTCCGGAATTTTTTTATGTTGTACAGATTTTATGTTATACAAACTGTTTGTTATACGAGGGTCCACTATACATGTACTTTCTCTTGAGTTTCTTTAGGTCTGACCTCACCTTATTCACCTCCTCTTTTACCTGTAATATAGTATTGTTCATATCTTCCAGGTCTAATTTAACTTGGTTTTTAGCCTCTTTCATTTCTTTTCTCGCTTCATTCATTTTGTTCTAAAATGATAAAAAGACTGTCTTTTTGTGTTCCATCAGCTCCCTTTCTTCCAGTGTGCCTCTTGTGTCTTCTTTCTTTTTTCACCGGCAAATGTCTGGGAATTACGTAGGATCTGCCAATCTGTCCCTGCCGATTCCCTTCGTCCTCCTTCTCCTATGGAGGAACCATGCATCAATCCCTAATAAATGGGGTGATTTAACCTCCAAAACACTGCAGACCAGCTGCCTTTGCCTCCCACGCCTGTGGAAATCTCATGTCCATTACTTATTTTTAATCAAATTGATTTAAATCACTGTTTAAATTTGTAAAAAAAAACCCTGTGTTTTCTTTTTTAAATTTGAACCATCAAAAACTATGTATCTGATTTAAATTTAAACCGGCTTGGTTTATACCTGATGTCCCATTGATATTCCTTGTTTTTTCCCCAGAAAGCATTCACAAGCTGAAGGAGAAAGCAAAGAAGAGAAAAGGACGAGGCTTTGGGTCAGGTGAGACGGCCTGCTATTTGACGCCTGAACGCTGTTAAGATCCTCCGGTCAAATATTTTGATTTTCATGGCATTGCCCTGAAAAGTTTCACCGGTGATATTTCACACGGTCCATTTGAAATATCCGGAAAAACTTTTCAGCTGTTGGAACAGTATGACAGTGGACTGTAAGCTGCCTTGGGTCCTCTTCCAAGGAGAAAGGCGGGGTAAAAATACTGTAAAATAAATAAATAAACCCCATGACCTTGGGAGTGGGCAAGTGTCCCAAAGCTGGAGGCATTCAAGAGAAATTTAGATAACCACCTGGCTTTCTGTCTGTCAGGGAAGTGCAGAGTGCCAAATGCATTTTGGTTATTTTATTTCTTACATTTATATACTAACTAACCCATTTGTGCGCAAGGTGTAGTCAACGATAAAACATCTGCAGCAGAATTAACATTAATATTGACTCCTGAATCAGTCAACATGAATATCGGTTCCTGAACCCAGCTTAGGCTGGATCGGGTGAAAAGACTTCTCTATAAATTTTCCCGATTTCCTTTCTGGGACTCGGAGTGGTGTAAAAATGCATAAATATATAATAATAAGTAAATATAAAGAAAAGTCATTTAAACTATAATTTGCAGCTTATGCTTACATGAAAACAACAAGAGGGGTGCAGGATTGTTTTGAACCATTCAGAGCCAGTACTGATGTACAAAGGTTGTCTCTGGAGAGCCTCTGGCAGTCTGGGTGCATTTCAGAAGGGTCCCTTTAGGGCAGTGATGGCGAACCTTTTAGAGACTGAGTGCCCAAACTGCGATGCAAAACCCACCAATTTTTCGCAAAGTGCCAATATCTGAATCCAGGTGGGCTGTGACGGGGCGATGTCGGGTACCCACAGAAAGGGCCCCGGGTGCCACCCTTGGCACCCGTGCCATCGGTTCGCTAACACTGCTTTAGGGTGTGTTTGGGAGGTATCAGGTTGGCCCAGTGGACTGGTGGGAGGAAATGAGGGGATAGATTGTGTTTTGGCAGAGATCAGAAGGTTTAGCCTTAAGGAGTGTGACCAGGGAACTTTCCTGCGCATGTAATCAAGGTGGTTTCAAGTCTTTCTCAGCACATCCAAAGACACCCAGCCTGTGCCTGTTGCAATTTGTGATCTAAAAAAGCCTGTGGTCTGTGTTTCTGCGTTGCGTGGACAGAGGAAGGTTCGAGGGCCCGTGTGCGTGAGGACTACGACAGCGTGGAGCAAGACGGAGACGAGCCGGGCCCGCAGAGATGTGAGTGGGTGGTGAAAGGGGAAGGTTGTACTGCCGGATCCTCTTCTGCGAGAGTGGGAGGGCTGTGGTGTCCCGGTCCTGATCATCACCACCCTGACTATTCTTCCCCGTCTTGTTTGCCATGGCTGCAGCGGTGGAAGGCTGGATCCTCTTCGTCACGGGTGTCCACGAGGAGGCCACAGAGGAAGACATCCACGACAAGTTTGCTGAGTTTGGGGAAATCAAGAACCTCCACTTAAATCTGGACCGCCGGACGGGTTACTTGAAGGTAGAGGAACATCCGATTGGCGCCTCTCCCCAATCATGGCTTGTCACTTGCAATGGGTTTTTCCTCCAGAACAATCTACCCCATCCCCCTTTAAAAGCATCTAGGCCAGATGATATCACCACCTCCTGTGGCAGGGAGTTCCACAGACTAACAACACCATGGATGAAGAAATATTCTCCTTTGTGTGTTTTCCCTCTTCCAACCCTCAGGACGACCCACCTAGTTGCGATATCATGTGATACTTCTATGGCATGGTATTCGAGCTATAGGATACACATGCTGTAATGAAAGATTTCTGAGGTTTCCATAGCTTCAGAATTTCTGGAAGTGTTGCATCTCTGTTCGAGACCGACAGGCCCGTCTTTTCAGTCCCCTTCCCCTGAATGTCCTTGTCTCTTCTAGGGTTACACGCTTGTGGAATACGAAACCTACAAAGAAGCCCAAGCAGCGATGGAAGGGCTGAACGGACAGGACCTCATGGGGCAGCCAATCAGTGTGGATTGGTGTTTTGTCAGAGGGCCTCCGAAAGGGAAGCGCAGGTGAGATTTTCCCCTCCAGGGCCAGCGGCTTGGGTCTGTCTTTCCGTCAAGCCAAGCTGGAATCGGGCATTTTTCGATCTCTCTCTCTCTCTCTCATTCTCTTGCTCTGCTTCCTGATTTTCCCATCGGCGGCCACCTGGCTAAATGCCCGTGGAAGCCCGTTACATCTGAGTAGCGTCCTGTCGTTTCCTTTGAAAGGTTGGGGGTCGTGTCTCCTCGCCTGATAATTCCCAACCGATTTGAAAACTCGTGGGACCGGTGCATCCAAAGAGAACAGACACCAGGTTTTGGGATCTAAAAAGCTGCAAAAATAAACTCCCATTTGGATTTCAAAATGCTCAGTGCACTTTGCCAGCTGCCCTGGTTCAGGAGCCAATATATTAAAAGGATTAAAACAGAACCGTTTGCAAACAACCGGAGAGAGACGGTTTAAACCTTTCTGCATCCTGAAACCTGGTGTTCTCTTTTCCGCTTCTGCAGAACCGATGTGAGCCGCACAAGGTGGAACATTAGCTTTAAAAATCACAAACCTGGGAATACCTTGTAGCTTCCGAGGCTCGCTCTGATTGCCTTAATTTTTTTTTCCAGAAGGGTTCAGAGGGTACGCATTGGATGGATTCTGACATGTAGGCTGGATTTGAACCCTTGCCTCTGGGTGGGGGCAGTATTCAGGATTATAATGTGTCTCATGAACAGGCCCTTGGCTAGCAGCAAACGTTATTATCAGGGTGGGGTGCTTCAGACCCTGAAGCAGCTTGAGGGTTGCCTTCTGATTGCCACCGTCTTGGGAACGTGATGAACCGGAGCGTGTTTCTCCAGTGGAAACCTAACGGGGGTACGTGTGTCTCTTTGCCTGTTTCCTTCCCAGGGGCGGCCGCAGAAGGAGCCGGAGTCCCGACCGGAGGCGCCGTTGAAGGACGCAGGGTTTTTGTTTGCTAGTTTACTCTTCTGTTATTAATCTTAGGGACTCTCCCATTGTCCCTAAGAGATGAGGCCCCATCTCCCGATTAGTTTTGTATTTGTTCTTTTAGGTGACTTGTTCATTTTTATCCAACTCCTTTTGAAGTGTCGAATTTAATACTATGCTTTTCTCTCGTGGGTGTCTTTTGAAACACGCCTCCCCCCCCCCCCCATCTCAGGAGAGGTCATCCTGAGAGCCTCCCCACCCCCAAACCATGGCCTCCCTGAAAGCAACGTTCAAAATAAAAAGGCAACAGGCTGTTTTTTTAAAAACTGTCTTTGCCTGTATTTTCTTTATTGCAAGATGGGTGTTTTCTGCCCGGGCTAAGCCGGCTTAGAAGTCACCCACTGAGCTGACTTCCAGTAAAGGTTGTCTGGATCTCTCTGTAGCAGAAGAACATCATGGTTTTAACCTTCTTTAGGATATGGTTCTTACCAGCATGACATTCCTTGACCTGGCCTTGCACTAGCCGCAGGCTGCCTTGTGTCTGTCTTCCCGTTTTTGTGCGTGGCAGAGTCTTGGTGGGGGGTTATTACCTCCCCTGGTCTTGCTTATCTATGAGGTTGGGATCCCTCACTGTCCCTGGCAAGGAACAACTGACTTTCTAAAAGCTTAGAAGCAGCTGCTGAATAGCTTAAGGCAGGCATTATTTATTTATTTATTTATTTATTTATTGTGGGACTTATATACCGCCCGTCTTCCTGGTGGGGAACTCCGGGCGGTTTACAGCATATTAAAAAACAAACTTGCGCCCTCCAGATGTTTTGGACCACAACTCCCACAGTCCTTTGCCATTGGAAATACAGGGTTGGAATTCTGGGAGTTGTGGTCCAAGACATCAGGAGGGCCAAAGTTTTGACATGCCTGGCTTACGGGAACCTCACAGATGCTTGCCGCTCAGGAGCTCGAGGTGGAGACGGCTAGCCTGGGAGGATTTGGGGAGTTGTAGTCCAGGGTTAGACCACACCAGGTGCTGTAGGCGCCTGGAGTACAAACTGGCAAGCCACTCCAGTATTCCTGCCAAGAAAACTCCATGGACATGGGGTCATGAAGAGGGGGTCACGACTAACGACACCACCACCACAACAAGACCAGGAAAAGGTTGCTTGCTCTGTACCCTCCCTGACACTAGATCGCGCTCGTTCCACGGCTGCTGTTGCATCTAAACACGCCATCTTTGAAAGACCCGGAAGCTTTCGCTTACAGACACACAAACTCGCTCAGCCCCACAAGTTACATTTCTCGGGTCTGGATTGGGGCAGGGTATCACTTATTCCAGCATTGAGGGTACTGGTGATCATGTGGCGCTGAGTCAGTTCTGACAGAATGGTGATTTTTTTAAAAACATGGTTTTCCATTTAGGTAATCCATCCTCAGAAGCAGTTGGCCTTTCTCTTTTTCCAGGGACACCCTGGGAAGTTGGGTGCTGCTATTTTGTAGGGTAAAAAAAACCCACACTTCTTTTAAAGCTCTTAACTGCTAGTTAACAAAGCTTTGGCAGAGTCATCTCAGCTTTTTAGAAGGTGGGGTTTGGCTTGGGTCAGAATCAGCACCCAAAGTCTGTGCAGCTTGTTCAAGGTTACCCAGGCTGGCTCCGTCTCCCCCCACCCCACCCCAAGCAGGACGGTTGAAGGGGGGATATGATGGAGATGTACAAAATAATGCAGGGCACGAGTAAAGTGGATAGAGGGAAGCTCTTCTCCCTCTCACAAAATACCAGAACTAGGGGACATAAAAGCTGTGCGGGAGAAAGAACAAGGCAGCAGCTGTTGTTGCGGGACCCACTGTACAGGTGCTTCTACGCCAATGCTCGAAGCCTCCGAGCAAAGATGGGAGAACTTGAACATTTGGCAGCTAGGGATAACATAGATATAATAGCCATAACAGAAACCTGGTGGAATGTGGAGAACCAGTGGGATACAGCAATCCCAGGCTATAAACTCTATAGAAGGGATAGAGAGGGGCGGGTTGGAGGAGGAGTGGCCATCTATGTCAAAGAAGGGGTAAAATCCAGCAGAATGGAGATGGACAGAGGGTCTGACTCCACCATAGAATCACTGTGGGTTAAACTACCAGGTCCAAGGAGTGATGTGATCGTTGGAGTATTCTATCGTCCACCAGATCAAAACCTTGAGGGGGACCTTGAAATGAGGAGAGAAATCATGGAGGTGGCTAAGAGGGATAGGATAGTAATCATGGGGGACTTCAATTATCCCCACATTGACTGGGCCAATGCGAGCTCCGGGCAAGAAAGAGAAATTGGGTTTCTCGACTTGCTGAATGACTGTGCCTTAGAGCAACTTGTCATGGAGCCCACCCGAGAACAGGCAACTCTGGATCTAATATTGTGTGATACTCAGGACCTGGTCAGGGGTGTGAATGTCACTGAGCCTCTGGGGAACAGTGACCATGCTGCAATTACCTTTGCCATGCATGTCGGAGGAAGAGTGTCAACCAAATCAGACATAAAAACCCTTGATTTTCGAAGGGCAAACTTCCCTCAGATGAGGAAAATAGTTAGAGAGAAACTGAAGGGGAAGGTTAAAAGAATCCAATCTCTTCAGAGTGCATGGAGCCTGTTTAAAACAACAATAATAGAGGCCCAGCACAAGTGCATACCACAAAGAAAGAAGAGCTCATTTAAGTCCAAGAGGGCACCGGCATGGTTAACGAGTGGAGTTAGAGAGGCTCTAAGGCACAAGGAGAGGTCCTTCTGTAAATGGAAATCCTCCCCAAATGAGGATAATAAAAAGGAACACAAACTCTGGCAAAAGAAATGTAAGAAGATGATAAGGGAGGCAAAGAAAGACTTTGAGGAACGAATGGCTAGCAATATAAAGGGTAATAATAAAAGCTTCTTTAAATATGTTAGAAGTAGAAAACCTGCCAGAGAACCAGTTGGCCCTCTGGATGGTGAGGGAGGAAAAGGGGAGGTTAAGGAAGACTTGGACATTGCAGAGAAATTGAATGAGTTCTTTGCGTCTGTCTTCACGACAGAGGACCTTGAGCGGATTCCGCTGCCTCAGCCGCCCCACTTGACTAAAGAATTAAATCAAATACAGGTTAAAAGAGAGGAGGTTTTAGGACTAATTGATAAATTGAGGATTAACAAGTCACCGGGCCCAGATGGCATCCACCCAAGGGTTATTAGGGAACTGAGAAATGAAATTGCAGATCTCTTAACGGTTATATGCAACTTGTCTCTTAAAACGGCCACAGTGCCGGGGGACTGGAGGATAGCAGATGTCACACCAATTTTTAAAAAAGGAAGGAGGGGGGACCCGGGACAGGCCAGTTAGCCTTACATCTGTCCCAGGGAAGATGGTGGAAAGCCTCATCCAACAGAAAATCTTAAAACACATAAAAGAACAAACCTTGCTGAGAGAAAATCAGCATGGCTTCTGTAAGGGTAAATCTTGTCTGACAAACCTCTTAGAATTTTTTGAAAAGGTCAACAGGCACGTGGATTTGGGTGAACCGGTTGATATAGTCTATCTGGATTTTCAAAAAGCTTTTGACACAGTCCCTCAACAAAGGCTGCTGAGAAAATTGCACAGTCAGGGGATAAGAGGGCAGGTCCTCTTATGGATTGAGAACTGGTTGAAATCCCGGAAACAAAGAGTAGGTGTCAATGGGAAATTTTCGCAATGGAGAGAAGTGAAAAGCGGTGTGCCCCAGGGCTCTGTCCTGGGAACGGTGCTTTTCAATCTGTTCATAAATGACCTGGAGACAGGGATAAACAGTGAGGTGGCCAAGTTTGCAGATGACACAAAACTTTTCCGTGTGGTAAATACCAGAGAAGATTGTGAAGAGCTCCAGAAGGATCTCTCCAAACTTGGGGAGTGGGCTGAGAAATGGCAAATGCGTTTTAATGTAACCAAATGTAAAGTAATGCATATTGGGGCAAAAAACCCAAACTTTGTTTATCAACTCATGGGCTCTGAGTTATCCGTGACGGATCAGGAAAGAGATCTTGGTGTGTTGGTGGACAGCTCCATGAAGGTGTCTCCCCAATGTGTGGCAGCGGTGAAGAAGGCCAATTCCATGCTAGGGATTATCAAAAAGGGGATTGAAAATAAAACAGCCAACATTATAATGCCATTATACAAAACAATAGTAAGGCCCCACCTGGAGTATTGTGTACAATTCTGGTCACCGCATCTCAAGAAAAACATAGTGGAACTGGAAAAGGTGCAGAAGAGAGCGACTAGAATGATTGCCGGGCTGGAGCACCTCCCTTATGAAGAAAGGCTAAAACATTTGGGCCTCTTTAGTCTGGAAAAAAGGCGCTTGAGGGGGGATATGATTGAGACGTACAAAATAATGCAGGGTATGAGTAAAGTGGATAGAGGGAAGCTCTTCTCTCTCTCCCAAAATACCAGAACTAGGGGACATACACTCAAATTGAGGGCTGGGAGAGTAAGAACAGACAAAAGAAAATATTTTTTCACCCAGCGCGTTGTAAGTCTATGGAACTCCCTGCCACAGGATGTGGTGATGGCATCTGGCCTGGATGCCTTCAAAAGGGGATTGGACAGATTCCTGGAGGAAAAGTCCATCACAGGTTACAAACCATGATGGAGATGTGGAGTCTCCAGGCTTTAAACCGGGTTACTTCAAGGGCCAGATGCAGGGGAGTGGTATCAGGAGACAGATATCTAGTCTCATGCACTCCCAAACGCACCTGGTGGGGCCGCTGTGAGATACAGGAAGCTGGACTAGATGGGCCTTTGGCCTGATCCAGCATGGCTCTTCTTATGTTCTTATGTTCTTATGACATCCACTCACATTGAGGGCTGGGAGAGTGAGAACAGACAAAATATTTTTTTCCACCCAGTGTGTTGTTAGTCTGTGGAACTCCCTGCCACAGGAGGTGGTGATGGCATCTGGCCTGGGTGCCTTCAAAAGGGGATTGGGCAGATTCCTGGAGGAAAAGTCCATCCCCGGTTAAAAACCATGAGGGAGATGTGTCATCTCCAGGCTTAAAACCAGGGTACTTCAAGGGCCACGTGCAGGGGAGTGCTATCAGGAGACAGGGATCTAGTCTCATGGGCTCCCAGAGGCATCTCGTGGGGCCACTGTGAGATACAGGAAGCTGGACTAGATGGGCCTTTGGCCTGATCCAGCAGGGCTCTTCTTAGGTTCTTAACCCCTGAACTATCCATCCAGCTACTATGGAGGTTAGGGCTGGGGGACATGTGGCCCTCGAAGACATTGACTACAATGCCCATTGTCCTTCGTTATTTGAATACCCTAGCTAGACATGAGAAGCATTGTAGTCCAGGAACGTGTGAGAGGCCCCACTTAGTTCTAGGGAGATGACCAGGTTTTATTTCTCAAGGGTCTTCTTGGTGTTCCTCAGAGCTGGGGAAACCAGAGAGAAATTAAATATAAGGTTGCCATATTTGGAGGGATAAACCTCACTGCAGATACTGAAGAATGTGGATAATAGCAAATTCTATACTTTGCATGGTCTGTGGCTCTCTCTAGTGGTCAGTTTTGGTGACGACATGGAAATATATTTCTCTAACTAATGCATTGTGTGGTCTCTGGCTGCCTCTCTCATGGCCAGTTCTGAGGATTTCCGTCTCCAGAAATATAAATCTCGGGAAATGCTCTTTTTAATATTTTCAGACCATGGAGCAGTGAATGGGTGGATATCAATCCCGCGGATAAAGGAACCCTATGGTCCTTCTCGCCGTGTATCACAGCCCCCTCAAACTCATTCCACCGCCGTAATCGTGAGCAGAAACGAGACAGGGAAATTATTGAGAAAATACTCTTTTAATGGTTGGTCGGTGGCACCAAAGTAGGCTTCCAGCCCCCAAACCTCCTGGAGGGCGGGACTGGACTGGTCTCTTACTGCTTTGTGCCACCTTCAAATCAAGCTCTTGGCCGGCCCGCTCGTCCTGTGCAAGCCCAGCTGGTCAGCCGGCCCCGTCCACTCCGGTTTTTGCTCTGAGGGTTTCCTCGGCGGCTTTGTGGGCGCTGCGCTGTCCCGGGGAGCCCGGAAGGAGCCCTCCTTCTCTTTGGCCCTCTGCGTGCCACCGCAGGCCCGCCTGCTCCCCGCCCGGACGTGCATGGCGAAGAACCCGTAAATGAGGGGGTCCAGGCAGGCGTTGAGGAGCCCGAAGAGGAAGAGGATGTGGCTGAGGGAGGGGGGGACCCGCCCGCCGGTCAGCATCTCCGGGGAGAACCAGTACCACAGGCCGAGGAGGTAGTAGGGGGTCCAGCAGGCCACGAAGGTGGAGACGATGAGCGCCGACATCCGGAGGGTCCGAACCCGCACCCGAGGGATGTTGTTGTGGGACCGACGGAGGATGAACTCTCTCGACTTGGGGGAGGCTGCAAAATAATAATAACAAAAGAAGACAGGTGGATCCCTAACCGTAACCCCCTAACCCTAGCCCTTCCCCACCTTTGTGCTGTTTACAACCAAAGCAACGTAGTTGGGCCCGATGGGCCTTGTAGTTGGGGAAAGAGAACGGGATCCGAGCGGCAGGGAAGAGGCCCTACTTCCTTGGGGATCGGGCCTGCTTGGAGCCATGAAAGGGACAGTGGGACCTTCTTATCCACGGGATCACTATCCGCCGGTTTGCTTATCCATGCTCTCTAAAGAGAAGAATCCTGGAAATAATCTATTTCTAAAAACGAAATGCCTGGAACTGGCCACTAGGGAGAGCCAGAGATCATGCTGTGACTAGCATTCACAATTATCCGCTGGTTCTAGTATCCACGGGGAGGCGTGGATCAAACCCCCCATGGATACAAAGGTCCGACTGTACCTTTATTTTCTTACACAGTCCAAGGGCCAAATAAGATTTTGGTACCAAGGACTACAGTTTTTTTGGGGGGGGGGCTTGGGAAGGAGCTGTCCGTTTTCTCCCCTTGCTTTCTGGCCTGAGGGAGTAGGATACAACTCAGAATCAAAGTTTCCAGGTTAGGGTTAGGGTCACTTCCAGGTTCGGGGAAGTGGGTTCGAATCTCTCCTCGGCGACAAAGCTGAAAAGAATCGCAGTCCGTTGGCGACAGGCAGCACCTGATCATTCTGCAGGGTTTCATTAGGCCGTTGTATGCTTTTACGGAAAGCCAGTGTGGCGGCTCGACAGCCATCCTCGGACCACCCCCACCCGTGGGTTCAAATCCCCACACAGCCTGGACAACCCTTGGCAAAATAAATAAATAAATAAACACCCCTCGAGCCCTTCGCTGGCCTCAAACACTCTACTAGGGCCGCCGCCCACCCGGAGTGTGTTAGAGAGAGTGCAAGGACACCCTTAATGTGCGGGGTTTTTTTTCTGCACTTCACGTAAACTGCCCCCCTCTTTGAGAGGTAAAAAGGAAACCCAGGTTTCTCAAGGGTTTCTCCTTGACCACCCCGGCTTCAGAGAATCCCAACTCCGGGCTCACCGCTGCCTTTCTTCATTTTCCCGGAGATCTCGGCGAAGATGCGGGCGTAGCAGGAGACCATGATCATCAGCGGCAGGAGAAAGAGGCAGGAGAATGTGAACATGTTATAGACGGTCTCCTGCCAGTGAGCCCGGAAGTTCCCCAGCGTGGCGCACTGGGTGAAGTGGACAGGCCGGGACTGGCTGACCGTGCGGAAGACGAAGATCTGGAAAGAGGGGAAACATGCCTCTGGGAGCGCATGAGACTAGATATCTGTCCCCTGGTACCACTCCCCTGCATCTGGCCCTTGAAGTCCCCCGGTTTTAAGCCTGGAGATGACACATCTCCATCATGGTTTGTCACCTGGGATGGACTTTTCCTCCAGGAATCTGTCCAGTCCCCTTTTGAAGGCATCCAGGCCAGATGCCATCACCACCTGTGGCAGGGAGTTCCACAGACTAACAACACACTGGGTGGAAAAAAATATTTTGTCTGTTCTCACTCTCCCAGCCCTCAATTTGAGTGGATATCCCCTAGTTCTGGTATTTTGTGAGAGGGAGAAGAGCGTCCCTCTGTCCACTTTACTCATGCCCTGCATTATTTTGTACGTTTCAATCATATCCCCCCTCAGGCACCTTTTTTCCAGAGCCCTGAATGTTTTAGCTTTTCCTCATAAGGGACATCCCCCAACCCAGTAATCATTCGCTCTCTTCTGCACCTTTCCCACTTCCCTACAACGTATGGGTGAGAAAGCTGGGCAGTCAAGACCGATAGCTCCGGGGTGCCCAGGGATACAGCCAGAGGTTCTGAGTTCGAATCCTTGAGTCCCCTTGGACAGGGATTGGATTTGATTTAGGGCCCCTTCCGCCTAAGATTATTGTTTATTAAAACTGACAGGGGGAATGGATTTTTTTTTGGGGGGGGGAATGGTGCTTCCAGAGGATACCCTGGCCTGTCGGAAAGACACGTAACAGGGGTCCCAGTTGAAACCCATCCTCTCTGGAGGCCAAAACGTTGAAAAGCAGGCTGGTCTTACTCTTGTCCGCTCCTGGAAATTCAGGATTATCTCAGGGAAAGAGCTCATGCTGGAAAAGGGGGAGGGGGCAGCAGCAGGGAAAGAGGACCCCCCCAATACGAGATGGAACGACTCTCTAAAAGAACCATGGGATGGAGCTGGGTAGAGCTGCTGAGGAAAGCAGATTTTTTGGCAATTGCTCTGAAAAGCGATTTTTTCGAAGTCTGCAGGGAGGACTTGGTTGGTGTCCCTCTGCGGTTTTTGCCATGCCTTGAAACTGCATTAGGGTCCTGCTCGCCTTCTCTCCCTAGCACTATGTCTCTTTTAAAATGTGGGTCCTCCCGCTTACTTCCCATTCGGTTTTTCCAAACCTGCTGGGCCAGCCACCATCCCCCACTAGCCACGCCGGCTACAATGGGGGTCAGAACCCAGCCAGGTACAATGGCGGCTACCCCCCCCCCCCAATCCCCAGGCTGATTGCCTGCAGACATGTCCAAACTTCGGCCTTCCTGATGTTTTGGACCACAACTCCCCAGAATTCCAAGCCTGTATTGTCATTGGCAAAGGACTGTGGGAGTTGTGGTCCAAAACATCTGGAGGGCCAAAGTTTGGACATGCCTGCTCCCCTAGAGAACAACCTAACCCCGTACCAAATAGAAAAATCTTCACCGGATCTGGAGACCGGGCTTCAAATGTTAGTACGTCCTTAGATCGCATTGGCCTTTATTGCAGCCATATCACGCGGCAGGCTGACATCCAGCTTACGGTCTCCTTCCGAGCCCCACAGGGACACGGCGTGGGAGGTCCGGCCCCACTTACCTGAGGTAACGCCAGAACCAGGCTCAGGGCCCAAGCCAGACACAGCATGGTTTTGTTTTTGCGCTTGGCTTCGGCCACGCTCAGAGGGTGCAGGATGGCCGCCCGGCGGTCCAGGCTGATCACCACGGTGACGAAGGCCGAGGCGTACATGGCCACCAACTTGAGGAACATGAGAAGCCGGCAAGCCAGGTCCCCAGCGTACCACTGCACGGTGACGTTCCAGGCCGCGTCCAAGGGCATCACCACGAAGGTGACCAGTAGATCGGCCACGGCCAGGTTCATCAGCAGGAGGCGCAGGTGGGGCCGCCGCTGGTATTTCTGGGTGACGGTCCGGAGGACGGCAATGTTGAAGCAGGCCGAGGAGATGAAAAGGGCTACCGTGACCCCCACCCGGACCTTGGCGGCCGTGGAGAAAGTTGGCAGCTGGAACGCCTCTCCTCCCGGGAAGCTTTCGTTGGCAGCCCCTCCGGCAGCCGGCATCCCCTGGCTCTGGTTGGCGACCCAAGGGGGTCCAGACCCCACCATGGCGGCATTGAACATCCCCTGGGGGGTGGTGTTCATCACGCCGAGGTCAAGCTTTCCCCAGATGGAGCCGGCCTCTTTTGCCGAGGAGGGGCGAAGGTCCGGGCCAGGCGAGGGACACCCAATCTGACAGGGACCTCGCCAAACCTTTAGGGAGCCCGGGGCTTCTGGAAACCTGGCGAAGCTGAGAGGTGCTGGGCATGATTCCCGGTTTGGACGGAGCCGTTGCAAAACCCAGAGCTCCCCAGGCTGTGCTCCCCAAGGAACTGGACAAATATATATCCAGTACACAGTATATTTGAGCCACCGCCTTCGCTTTGAATTTCCTAGTTTTAAGGACTACTAATATTTAAGACAGACTAGGAAAAAAACAAAAAGTGGCTACACAAGTCTTAAAGGTTGTGTCATGTTCCCCCAGAGCCTGAAGGGGCTTTCGGGTGGGTTTGTTTTTTGGGGTGCGGGGAAGAAGACACCAACGCCTGTTCCACAATTTCTGTCGTGGTCTTTCCTTCTGTGGCTCCTCTCCGTGGCCGTTCTAGTACCTCCCAAAGATCCACGGAGCAGATGGGTGGATTCCGGCGACCTGCAGGGAAAAGATGTCAAGTCATTTGGCTGGGACGGCAGCGTTTTCGCACGAGGTGGTCACACAGTAAAAGAAATCGGAAATCAGCTATGGGGGGGGGGTGGATTTATCCCCGCCCGACCAAATTCTGCTTGGGGTATAGCGGCACTTTTTGAAGGCCACGCCGTCAGCGTGACAGCCTTCTTTAACCAGGTTGGTTGAAGGACACCCCCCCCCCAAAAAAAACACACACTCTGGCTCTGCAGCTGCATCCCTCAACCCCTGAACTATCCCAGCCAGCTAGCATGGAGGTTAGGGCTGGGGAAACAGGTGGCTCTCGAAGACGTTGGACTACAGCACCCATCATCCCGCATTATTTGAATACCCTAGCTAGACATGAGAAGCCTTGTAGTCCAGGAACGTGTGAGAGACCCCCACTTAGTTCTAGGGTGATGACCGGGTTTTATTTCTCAAGGGTCTCCTTGGTGTTCCTCAGAGCTGGGGAAACCAGAATAAATCCTTTAAAACAGAGAGAAATGAGATTGCCATATTTGGAGGGATAAATCTCACTGCGGATACTGAAGAATGTGGATAATAGCAAATTATATACATTGCATGGTCTGTGGCTCTCTCTAGTGGTCAGTTCTGGTGACGACATGGAAATATATTTAACAAATGCTATACATTGTGTGGTCTCTGGCTGCCTCTCTCATGGCCAGCTCTAGGGATTTCCGTCTCCAGAAATATAAATCTGGAGAAACACTCTTTTAAAATATTTTCAGACCACGAGAGGAGGAAGTTGGTTTAGCCATGTGAAGAAGGACCAGCAGCTTTAATCTCGGCGGGCACCAGGTCTTTTGTAAACCTAACGGCCCTTAATGACCCCTGAGGATTGACCTCTTTGCTCTGGTGGATTCGACAGATCATTTGGAAGAGTTACAACCTTGCCTGCTGCTTGCGGTTGGGGTGACGGGGAGGAAGACCTTTTCTGGCCTGGGGTGACTGTCAATCTACCCAGCACTAACCAATCGTTCCTTTCCTGCCTTGGAATTCAAAGAGAGTCCCACCTCTCTGCTTTAAGGCTCTTTCCCTCCTCCTTTGAGTCAGTTGCTGGGAGCAGTCGTGTTTGTCAGTTTTATCTGTTCAATTGTAAGTCAAGGAACCCATTTTTATTCTTTCCCCCACTTAATGCCTCAGAGGAAGTTCCTGAAATGGTAATTGCTGTTTGAGGATTTTTAAAAAGGAGTGGTGGTGGACTAACGTGCAGGAACTTGATGCTATTCGGCTCCGTGAAGCCCCACGCTTCGGCTGCGCAGCTAGAGGGATTTAGCCCCAAATTCAAAAGTCTGCTACAGAAAACCAACCGACCGACCAACAAGGGGAAGTGTTTGCATCTAGCAAAAGGGCAGACGTGAAGGTCGTGAGCCAGAATACATCCTGAGGTTTCTAGGTGCAAAGGTGTAGAACATGCCTGTCCAAAGTTCGGCCCTCCAGATGTTTTGGACCACAACTCCCACAGTCCCTTGTCACTGGCAATCTAAGCTTAGACTTCTGGGAGTTGTGGTCCAAAATGGTCGCCAACGTTATTTATTTATTTATTTTATTTATATACCGCAACCATCTATCAAAAAAGCTACTCTGGGCGGTTTACAAACATATATAAAATATAAAAACAGATTAAAAAACTTAAAATAGTAAATAAAAACTAATCAATCAAACAACACAATCAAATCATCATAATAAAAAGAACAAATAAACAAATAAGCACAAATAAAATACATCAAAATGGTTTGACAATTCAAAATAAGAACAAATGGGAAGTAAAATAAGTAGAAAATTATCATAAGGCAGGGGAAAATGACAGCGTCCTATTTATATAAGTTGCTTGAAACAGAATAATCAGGGAAGGCCAACGTATAAAGCCAGGTTTTCAATAGTTTCTTGAAGGCTAGAAAAACCCGAAAGCCTTGAAAAACTCAGGCGCCGCTGTGGAAGGTGGAGGCCTCACATCAAAATAAGGACAGAGCCTGCAGATCAACACCTGCTTTTTTGGGTCTCTCTCGCTCTCCGCAGCCCATCTGGTCTCCGGCTGTGCCACCGGCATCTCCGTCGCTGCCCAAAGGGGGGCTGGATGCTTTCCCACCCGGCACCAGCTCCCCAGACCCTCAGCACCTTCCCAGCTGTTCCAGCTGTGCAGACAGGATGCTTTTCAAAAAGCAAAAGATGATGAAGAAGTGCACTTACCCTCTTTACGCTCCTGCTCCGCTGGCGCTGGAAGGAAGGGATGCTCCTATGCACCAAGGGTGCCTTGGTGGATCTTATATCCCCACCGCCGCCAGAAGATGCCCACCTCGGCTTGGCGCTTGCCCGGTGGTGCAGATGCCACTGTGCCCCACACGTGGTCATGGGCTCGGCACTGCAGGCGAGGCTGAAGGTCACTGCAGAAGCCGGGACCGAATCCTGCCTCCCCTCCCTTCTCCACCTCGCCCAGCCTATTTCAAGGTGCCTTTAGCGGGCTGGCTTCCCCTTCTGTCGCTTTCTCTCCAGACGCTTGGGAAGCCAGAAGGGGGGCCCTGAGCCACCGCCCAGCATTGTCGGCCTGTTCCCACGGGGCCCCCGGCTGTCGGCTGATTGCTTTGGGACAAAGCAGAGAGGCAGCCATGCCAGTCACCCCCTCCCCCCCCAAAAAAGACGCACGTTCCTAAAAAGGTCTGTTTCTCCCCTTCTCCGCCGCAGTCCTGCTCTGTCTGGACACCTCCTGAGACGGCGGGATTCCCTGGAGGCAAGACCACAATGCTGGGAAAGGCAGAAGGGAAAGAGGAACACCCCAACAGGAGATGGATCAACTCCCTCAAGGAAACCACAAGCTCGGGGTTGCAGCAGAGAATCTGAAAGCGTGGCTGTCCTGGTTTGGGCTTCTCCTGAGAAGGCAGGGATCTCAGGAAAGGTCAATAAATGCTAGGGAAGACGGGGAGACAGCAGGGAAAGAGGAAGACGCAATACCAGATGGAGACACTCCCTAAAGGAAGCCACCAGCCCGAGTTTTATAACTTCACAGCACATAATAATAATCACCATCATTCCCTCCCTCTGGCCATGGGATCGCTGAGAGATGACAGAGCCGGGCAGAAAAGGAGCTGCGGATTTTGAGAACGGGACCGGTTTGAGTCTCAGGTCACCCGTAGGTAAGAAGACTCGTGGTCTGTATGATGGTACCGGCCTACCGTACAAGGGTGGACCGCAATCTTCCCAAACTCCGGCAAAGAAGATGGGCGGTCTTCTACTTGCCGTGCACAGCTTCATTTGGTTGTACTTGGCAACGCGGCAAAATGGTTTGAACAAGTGGAAATGATGCAGCAAATGCAACCTATTATGGTGGTTTTTTTGGATGATATGTAGGCAGGGATGGCGCACCAAGGCGGGGCCCGCCGATACCTCACCCTGCACCATCCCATAATACTTTTGCTCCCAATGCCAACGCCCGGGGCAGAAACCAAACAAAACTGATGCGCAGTAGACTCAGGACCAGAGCTTAGAACAGGGATTTATACATTTAGTTATTTATTTAGTTATTTGGGGTGATGTGGGAACACTGGCGACGGTCATCCCAAACGTAACATTTCCCAGCTCTGCCGTGAGACTGCTTACCTTGCGCCTTCACGAGGTAAGCAGTTGGAACTCCCCGCCACAAGATGCAAGGAGATCGCTGGTGGTATTCCACTCGGAGCTTTTGAAAGATGTGCGGCACCACGGAGCTCCATCAAGGGGTCTGTTTTTGGCAGGTGAGAATTTGGCTCCTGCCTCGTCCTCCCCACTAGATTGGTTAAAAACCTTATTCGCATCCTCCAGCAGGAAGGGAGGTTGGTGCAGCCAAGTTACCTCCAGACCCGGAATGGTGACCCTACAGACGACAGAGACCTCCAAAACGTCCGGCCCTCCACAGCTCTGCTCAGCTCTTGCTAACTCGAAAGTCGTGGTTTCCTTGAGGGAATTTGTCCATCTCACACTGGGATCTTCCTCTTTGCCTTTCTGCCTTTCCCAGCACAAGGCTTTTCTGGAGAATTCTGCCTTCCCATGAGGTGCCCTTTAAAGTCGGGTAACCTTGTTCTAATCATTTTGGCCTCAAGAGAGAGAGAGCGAAAAAAATGAAAAAGTAGTTTCTCTTACTGGTTTGAGATCTAACAGCCAAAAGTTTCATGGAGTGCCCCCTAGTTCTAGTGTTCTGCAATAGGGAAAACAGTTTTTTCCTTAACGAATTTGCCCACATCATGTATGATTTTATAAACTTCAATCAGGTCACCTCTTAGGCGCCGTCGTTCAAGAGCGAAGAGGCCCAGCCGTTGCAGCCTCAGAGGGTAAGGAAGGAGTTCCAGTCCCCAAATCATTCCGGTTCCCTTCCTCTGCACTTTTCCCATCTGGCCAGCCTGGTTCCTAAGACGTTTCAAAGGCCAGCTTAAAAATAAATCCACCCAGCCATCCCTTCAGTTCGAGGAGCTGATCTTTCCACCCACTCTTCATTTCCTGCCCGCACAAGGAGTCCTTTGGCCAGGAAAGAGGTACGTTTCCACGTCCTGGAGGGGTTGAAATACCACCGTCTGTTTGGCTGGGCTTCCTGGACGGAAACCAGCGGTAGCAGTGGCACCTGCCGTTCGTTCGGGGTGGGGTGGGGGTTTGCGGGTCCCGATCCAGCGGACAGGGCTGCGGGGAGACGGGTTTTCGTAAGCATCTGGATCAAGTCCGGCCTGGTTTAAAAATAAATATATAAATAAATACAGTGTGGAACTCCATTAGAATCCATGGGTCTTACGAAGGAACTGACACATCCAATCCCTACCGATTCAGTGGGCCTATTAAGTGCAACTTAATAGGCTCTGTAATAGGATTTCAATCCCTCCCCCCTACAAATAGGATCTGTTCACTTTTTAAATGTTTTGTCCCAAGATCGAACACACAACCACCTCAGGCTCCGCAGCCAGAGACCTAAAACCAGCTGGTTTTGCAAAGGGTCCCATATGTTAGGTTGGCACCATAAGAGGAAGGCCTTGGCATCTAGAGATCTCTCACAAGACTTGCACAATCCGCTTTATTTCCTCGGGTTTTATTTATCCGATCTTATTTGGTTTTTATTCCAGCCCCGGCTTTTGTCAGATCTGATTTTGTTCTCACACAAAACAACAACTGGGCTTTTTTTTTTTTTTTGGTAGCTCAGAATACACCGGGTTTTCTCACTGGGGTCAGAAAACACCCCACAGAACATGCAATGCAAGCCTTTAAGCAAAACAAAAACAAAATAAAGTTAGCCCTAATGAATGAGCTTTAAACACATTTGGTTCTGGAACGGAAGCTATAATATATGTTTGGCCATCATTCTCGGAATAGCGGATCGCGTAACAGATATAAGACTCCAGAGACCTGGTTTTGAAAACCACTTAGCCGGGGGGGGGAGTGAAACTGGTTTTTTAAAATATCTCACTTGTCTAAATCTGTGGTGACTCGACTAACGATAAGAAAACACAAGGAAACACAAAATATTCTGAGTTGTATTTAGGCTACGAGGAGTAGAGCACATGACACACATTGAAATTACATTCCTTCGTTTGTTCAGCGTTACGTGTGTGTGTGTATATATTGATAATTATGTTAACTACCTATTTCTATAGGTCCATACAGGACACAGGACAGGTAAAGCTAGAACGGGCTGTGTGTCCGCTGACTCTCCCGGACAAATTGTGCGTTGAGCCACCAAGGGCAACATTGTGCTTGTACAGTACCACCAACTGGAAGAGGAAGGAAGTGTGCAAAATTAAATTTCAGTCACATTGGAGACACTGGACTTTTCGGAAAACAGGAGGGGACTCCAGCATATCTGGGAATGGGCGCAGGTGGCACCCACCCTGGATACCGAGGCCTCGAGTTGGCCGTGGGTGGGCACTCCGGAACGGAAGCGTGTTCGCCGTCTCCTCAACAAAATAATGATGGTTTGCTGGGTGTGTGTGCGTGTGCAGAAGGGCAGCATTGGCGTTGGTAGACACCTTTACAACAGCCCTGAAAGGTAGGCTGCTACAAGAGGAGAAAAGCCAGGGCCTAGACCGAGCGAGACAGAGGCAACCGGGACAGGAGGACACACACACACACACACACACACACACACACACACACACACACACA
>JAHTLZ010000345.1:2695969-2709295 GCA_023846285.1 Phrynocephalus versicolor
CACACACACACACACACACACACACACACACACACACACACACACACGGCTTTATTACGGCGCGTGAATTAAAAAGTTAGAAATCCTCCATACTGTCAGGAGAAGAAAATTTGCAATACACGTGGAACCTCTTGAAACAAATTTAATTCATTCGATGGAGTCAGTTTCTTTTAAGAAAAAAATTGTCTTATGAAACATGCTTTCCCATAGGAATGCATTGGGAACGGATTGATCTAGAACAAAGACAAAAATAATCAGGGTCCCCCCCCCCCCGGTACATGCGGGGTTTTTTTCATCTTGCGAAGCAACCCATAGTGATTTTTGTTGTCATGCAAAGCACATCGGTTCCCAATTTTTTTTCTTCCTACAAGGTTTTTTTGTCTTATGAGGTATTTGTATTAAGAGGTACTGCTGTATTTTGGCCACATCACATGCAGTGAGAAACACCATCTCTTTAAGGAAAAATAGATGGGAAGCCTGGACCAGGGCGTTGAAGAACTTTCTGGCTTAAGAATTTAAGCCAATTGTCTGCAGTGAGCACTGTTTCTCTATTTAGAATAGCTTCGGATAAAAACTAGATCACGCTACTGATTGCCTGTTGTACGAGGACACGGAGCCTGAAGAAGAAGACTCACAACAAACCCCATTGCAGAAAGGCCTGCCGACTGGCCGAATGGCTGGGATGCCACAGAATCTTCAACAATATTTTTTTTTTGTAAAGAGCAAGGAACTGCCACCCAGTGCAACGGATATTCTAATTTATAGTGCAGTCTTCGGACCCAGGGGAGAGGTCTGGATTAACCACACGGGGGCCTCTGGCGACCCTGTTTGACACCTTAGTTCCTTTTTTAAATATACATTTGAAATTGAAGTGCACCAGGAAGCCCCCCACACACACACATCTGCAGGGTCACTGATCCATTTATCCATTCCTTGAAAATACTAAATTTAAAAAAACAACAAAAGAAATCCGTATTTTGTCAGTGCGCAGCGATGCATCAGAAAGAAATGGATTCACCAGGTTGTTTTACTCAGAAGTAAGCCTCCCTGAGTTCAGCCAGCCTCTGCTCCCTTCCCAGGACACCATCTGCGAATATTAAATGTATACCTTCCCTCTGAGAGGCATTTACCCTTCCTGGGGAGGGAGATGTTTGTTTTCACGAAGTCAGCCTCTGTGTTTGTTTCTTTTCCAGATGTTGAGCGCTATTCCGACAAATACCAGATGTCCGGCTCTGTGGATAATGCCATTGAGTGGAGTCCAGGTGAAGTTTGGGAACATTTAAATTAATTTTAATTTAAACTTCAGCTGCCTAGATGCCCTGAGCACATCCGATCTCGCCTGATCTCAGAAGCTAAGCAGGGTCTTCACTGGTTAGTACTTGGACGGGAGACTATCAGCGAATACCAAGTGCTTGTAGGCGCATGGAGTAGGAACTGGCAAGCCACTCCAGCATTCCTGCCAAGAAAAACTCCATGGGCATGGGGTCACGAAGAGTCGGTCACGACTGTAACAACACCATAAGAAAATTTAAACAGGGAACTCATGGATCCTGACCTCTGAGAAAGCATTATGTGTCATTTACTGTATTTTCCATGTATAAGACTATGTATTTTGACCAAAATTGTTAGACTAAAAATATAGGGTCATCTTATACACGGAAATAAGCCAACAAGAGCACCATACAGTAGAGAAACTGTTATTTCAGGTTGGAAAATTGGGGGGTGTCTTATTGGGGCATCTTATAGACGGGAAAAATGCGGTAAGAGAGCAGCAGAAGCTACTAACCATGTTTATTATTTCCCTGGGTCTGTAGAGCTTTTTATGTCAACAGTTCCTTGTGGATGCCCACGCGTCTGAAAGGGCTCAGGGAAATCCCTTCTGAATTTTCCCGATCTGCACCGCTGGGTCCCGTTCTCCTTGTTCAACCCGGGTTTGTTTTCCGCAGATTGGAGGAGGCTGCCTGGCGAGTTGAAGATACGGGTGCGAAAGCTGCGGAAGCAGAGTAAGTGTTTCCAGGAATGGATTTGAAAACACCATGCTTCGTCCTTCTTGCATGTCCCAACATTTGCCTCCCAGCCGATCTCCCTGCGAGGGAGGCCGGGCAGAAAGTGGGGGTGGCATATCCCTGTTCCCCCTATGAGGCATCACGCATCTGCCCCTCTCTACCCCTTCTGCCCGTCCCCTGTTTGGAAGGAGATATACCAAGCCATAAAGCCCCTAGCCATGGTTGAGGGCCCCCCAGAGATCATCTTGTCTAAACTCGGGCTGAAGCAAGATGTCCAGAATTAGGGCACTGCCCCCCTCCCCGATGCCCCAAAGAAAGGAATGTCTATCAGAACAACTCTTGACTATCCACAAGCTTAATTCTTTTCCTGTGCCTCCTTATCTGCAGAATCATTATCTGCTGATACACGGATCCGTGGCCTGAACATATTAAAAACAGGAGGAAAAAAATCCCAAGAAATATATTTTCAGTGCTGAAGTTACCACCACCGGCCACGAGAGGGAGCCAGAGGCCACCCTATCATCCACATTTACAATGGTTTCTCCACCAGTGGGGTCCCACATGTTCCTGGACTGCAACTCCCAGAAGCCTCCACCACTCGCTGTGCTGGAAGGGGTTTCTGGGAGTTGCAACCCAGGAACATCTGGGGACCCCGCAGGCGGCGAACCACTGGTCCACGTGTTTGTGGTCAACCCATGGGTGGGGTGGGGGTTCCCTTGTGTAGATTCAGAGGGTTGTTCCTGAATGGGTTGATGCAGACAGGCACGTAGACTGGGGTTTCTCTCTCTCTCTCTCTCTCTCTCTCTCTCTCTCTCTCTCTCTTTCTTTCTTTTGATACAGGGGCTGCCATCCTGGCCCTCAAGCGTAAATCACAACTGCCGGTGGACAAGGAGGAGGCCATAAAAAAACTGGAGGTATAACTTTACATGGCACTTTACTCCCCTTTAACTGCTCGCGTCCTCTTGTAGCTTTAATGTCCCATTGCCTTTTAATGCTGTAAGATCTCCCTCAATTCCCTGTTCTCGATACTTCAACGTATCTTCATGGTACCCGACTGTATATTGTCCCTCATTGCCGTAAGCCGCCGTGGGTCCCGTTCCAAAGCAGAAAGGTGGGGTAAAAATACTCTAAAATAAAAATAATTTTTAAAAAGCGTCTTCTGGTGGAATCGGCGCCCGGCAGGGCGGTCTGAAGATGGGGTTGGCCACCCAAATTGAGATTGCGTGCCCATTTTATCCGGCACAGAGGGCTCAGGGGTTAGGGTCCTTCTGATTGTGGACCCAGAGGTAGGGAGTTCAGATCTCCCCTCGGCCTCTATGACAGGGTGGACGGGTGGAGTATGACGGGGTGGGTGGGTGGGCTTCCAGCCCTTCGAATCTAAGGTTATATTCCTGATTTAGGCATCAGGCGTTGGAGTCAGATATTAAGAGTTTGATTTCTCCCCCTGGGCCTCCTGCAGAGACTTTGAGGAGGCTGGCCATATCCCCGAAAGAGGGTACCGGTCATCCGCTACTGAGATGACCCCCCCCCCAAGAGGGTTGCCCGAACTCAGAATTGTCTCAAGGGCCTGCGATTTGAGATGCAGTCCCCGGAAATTGCACTAGGTTAGCGCAGTGGTGAAATGCCTGTCCTGCAGCTAAAACTGTGCTCATGACTTGGGGTTCAATCCCAGGTAGCCGGCTCAAGGTTGACTCAGCCTTCCATCCTTCCGAGGTCAGTAAAATGAGTCCCCAGCTAGCTAGGGGGTGGGGGGATGTGTTTACTATAATTAAACTGTAAACCGCCCAGAGACTACTTGAAAAGGTATGGGGCGGTATGTAAGCAGAATGCTTTTGCTTTCTGAGTTTCATGCCATTTTATCACCCCCTGTTTCCCCCTCCTTGCATCTGTCTCCGAGACTTTGGAGAAGAAAGAAGAAGAGGTGATCTCGGAGGAGGAAGAGGAGAAGGAAGAAGGCAAGGAGGGGAAAGAGGAAGAGGAGGAGGAATATGACGAAGAGGAGTTTGAAGAGGTATTGGGGGCCGGCGTGGCCGTCCGGGCGGGTGGCGCTCTCGAAGGGCCGTCTGGGCGCCTCCGGTTCACGGCCACCCTTTGGCGAAGGAGACGTGTCCGCCACGCTCTGGCCAACCCCAAACGTTGCTTCCGGTCCTCACTGTCGCTCTGTCCCCTCCGCAGGAGACCGACTACATCATGTCCTATTTCGACAACGGAGAAGATTTCGGGGCCGACAGTGAGGACAACATGGACGAAGCCATCTACTGAAGAGGGTGCCCGCACGGGGTGGGGGGGGGTGGGGGTTACACCCTTCCGCCACCCCAGATAAGCCCTGCCGGAAGTCTTCGACCTGGTGGGAGGCCCCTCAAGGATCCAGCAGGGGGCGCCCTTCCACCATCTCAGGCCCTCCCTGCATTTGGGACGCCTGCCCTTTAGATGGCGCCACTGTCTCATTTGTATCTCTCTTTAATTTTTTAATTTTGAACGGCACAAACCAAACCAAGCTCGTTCGAAGGGAACAACCAGCTTGTTTTCGCCTTATCTTATTCCTGGAAAACGGGCGTTTCTTGGAACGGTTGAGCACCTCCTGACTCGTTTGTTTACTACTTTTTTTCCCTTTGTTTTCTGGGACGGTGGAGCGATATTTTCACCCGAGACGCAGAACCTTGGAAGGATCCCTGGCCCTGGCTTTGTTCCTGCCTGCCCTGTCCTCGCTCCGGAGGGCTATGGATCATGGGTGTTGGAGTCTGCCTTCCGGCTACCTCTGAGGGGTTTTCGCCGTTCGAAGCACATGTTTTTTGCGATTTGCTTTCTCTGTTTATGGTTCACGTTTCTTGGAATACTGTATAAATGAATAGAAAGGGACTCTCCCCCCCTTTTTCAAGAGAAAATATTTGATTTTAAAACATTTTTCAACACTGCAAGCAGGGCGATCAAACGGTGTTCCTTCTTGCCGAAACCTCACGAGATTCCCAGTCTTTTGGCTCGTTCAGAGTTTCCTGCGGTTGTGTCTGTTCCTGACAATTTGAGTGTTCTTTTGGGGTCAAAACGGTTGCTCTGGTTTGGTGGCCATAACTGTACCAGACTCAAGTCATCTCAAACCCAACAAGGACAGGAAGGCTCCGATGAAACATCATGCGTTTTCTGAGGATTTGAACCCGGGTCTGACACCATACCCACCACTAGGCCACACTGCCTGCCCACCCCAATGCCACACCCCTGGAAGCTTCTCCGTCTTCAGAGAGAGAATACTTCTTAGCATATGATGAGTGTCCCTGGATACTTACCTGGCAGGGGAGATACCATGAGTGTGATGAGTGCCCCTGGGTGTTTGCTATCCTCTCACCTCTCGGGGTAACTTTCACATTTTCCAGGGGTTGCACACGAAGGACTTTGTGCGTTCAAAAACGGCAACCGTAAAGTTGCTCAGGCTCGGAGATCTTTTAACGGGCGGGCGGCCAGCTTTCTGCAGGTAGGAAGCCCAAAGTGGCAACTCCGGTGTGACAGGAAGAAATCCAACAGGTCAAGCTCCCTGCGGTGGCCTTTAGCAGCTGGGCGAAAGAGCCGCTGGGAAGCTGGCGGCCGTCTCTCTCTCCAACCCGGTGCGTGCTTGGCTTCACCTGCTGGATTTCTGCCTGCTGTTAATATTTCGGAACGGAGCCTTGCCAGGAGAGAAGAGACAGCACCGACCTAAAAAGATGCCGTTCCAAAAGGTCATATGTGGAAACCCAGGTGCCCGTTATGGCATCCTCATCATGCCGGTCTTGTGTTCTTCGGCTTGATCTTTTAGATTGATTCTCCGTCGACCAAACTTTCACCAGCAGTTGGTTTTTTTCCAGTCTTCCTCCACTCGGTTTGTGTGTGGATGCTTTGGCCGCAATTAAAAAGGTTCATATTTTCACTTGGTTCATTCTGATTCTTCCTGTCTGACCCGGGGGGGGGGGGCAGCGCGCTCGGTCGGTCCCCTTTGTGGGGTGGGTGGAGGGAAAGGTTGTGTTTCGCAACGTAGAGTTTCGTTGTTGAAAGGAACTGTTGTGAGCAGCCCGGCTGAGCTCTCGGAACGGAAGTTTGCATTTTGGAAACGGAGGTTTTGGACCACAACTCCCAGAATTCCAAGCCTGTACTTCCAATGGCAAAGGACTGTGGGAGTTGTGGTCCAAAACATCTGGAGGGCCAAAGTTTGGACATGCCAAAGGTTTAGGGCAGTGGTGGCCAAACTTCGGCTCTCCAGATGTTTTGGACCACAACTCCCAGAATTCTAAGTCAGTACTGCCAATGACAAAGGACTGTGGGAGTTGTGGTCCAAAACAGCTGGAGGGTGGAAGTTGGGCCACCACTGGTTTAGGGCTCTGGTTGTGAGTTTGAATCCTGCCTTCTGCAACCTTGACCAGGCCTGTGGGGTCCCCAGATGTTCCTGGACTGCAACTCCCAGAAGTCTTCTCATCACTCGCTGAGCTGGCCAGGATTTCTGGGAGTTGCAGTCCGGGAACCTCTGGGGACCCCACCGGTGGAGAACCACTGCTCAATAGGGTCCTTTCCAACTTTTGCAATCCTAAGCTGGTGATGTTGGGTGTCCATTCGGACATTTGTTTTAAAATTCTGTCCCAAACACACACACACACACACACACACACACACACACACACAGAAGAGACACATCTGGTGGCAGCTGTGTCAAAAAGGCAGCCAACTTGGAAATGTCGGAGGGACTGGATCGGGTCCAGGGAGTAGGATGAACGGACTCGGTATGAACGGAAGGCTGGCATTTGTATTTGGGGCCTGGAAGCCAGCGGCCTTCGTGGCATCTGGCCACAGGCCTCGGACTAATGCGCGCCCTACTTGGCTGACCCCCCCCCTCCGGGTCAGACGTAAATCTGAGCGTTGAGTGTCCAGCTCGTGCGTAAGGTGGACAGGGTGGGTTTCGGAGAAAGGGCTGCCTTTCTGGGGTGGTTTCTGCGCGGTCTCTCCACTTGGGGCGTGAGGACGCCTTTTCGGCGTTACTGGAGGGCAGCGAGGGGTGAGTCATTATAGCCCGTGCTTACTTGAGCTGCAGCCAAAAAGCTCCGGACGAACTCGGAAAACCTGCTTTCTCTGGATGAGGGGGGCAGAGGAGAACGGTGCTACATTGGGAGATTTACTTTCAGTTCGGGGCCCATGAATTAAAGCCTCAGCGGAAGGGGGCACATGACACCCTACCTCCAGAGTTACTTCCAGGGGATGATGGGCTTACAGGCCTCCTGACCTTCCTCCTCCTTAGAGGCTCTAGTCTATGCAGAGGAAGGCGTGAGGGTCAGGGAGTTGCAAAAGGCTGCCTGGATGGCTCGATTCCTATCTTGCCCACCCGTGAAAGTAGCCACGGGATCATTATTCCCTCCCCCCCCCCAAAAAAAAAATCAGCAACCATGAGTCTGGATGTGCTGCTCGAAATAGTTTGTAAAGGGGACAGCAGGGCTAGTGGGCAGGTTACGGTGGCCTTCTATCCCCATCTCTAGGGGAAACTGTTGTGGGGGGTTGGGTGCGGCAGGATGGGGTTATTACTCCACAATCTGGAGACCCTTTCTGGAACTAAGAATCCAAATAGATTGTGCAGGAGAGTATTTTTAATTGGTTTAAAAAAAAAAAGATTGCCCTTCCAGTAACGGAAAGAGTTTTGGACAGGTGATTAAGAGCCATTAACTTTGCAAAAGGCCCGCTCCGTTAGGCTCTGCTGCTCAGTCCAGCTGCCTGTGGTTTTTTTTTCCAGAGGGGGGAAATATCCCATAAATGGGTGCCCACGTCGCTGTCCAGCGTGGCTGAGGCTTAATGGAGCTTCCCACTCCAGCGGCAGCCTATCTCAGATGATCAACTTCTGGAAAACCCTGCTTCTGAGTTTCTGAAACAAGCAAATTCCTTGCCATGTTTTTCCGATTTTGAGGGCAAAAGCCACTGTGCTGTGCAAGTGCACCGGATTTAATGCCGATCAGCTCCTGATTTTTATCAGGTTGTTTTGCAAGGGGGCCTTGCTGTGTGAAATCCCGCTGGGAACAGATGGCAGCTCCAAATCCAGGGAGGCTGTGAACCCACTCTGGGTTTTGGTCTGCACTTTGCAGTAGTTACCGAAAAAGTGGCATTGAATTGGGGATGGTGGGATTTGTAGTCCCTCACTGCCCAAAGAATCACTACTTCCTCTATCTGCTAGCTGTCTGTTTCCCTCTCTTCAGTCCGTGGAATTCTGCTGCTGAAAGCAGCCGTGTTTGCTGTTGAATCTGCTCAATTGTATGAGATGAAACCTTACCGAGAGTGGTACATGCCAGTTGGTGAGTAAAAGGAATGGCCTCCCCTGGGGAATTTGAAGCTGTTCCGTGCTGGGAATCCCTGCTGTTTTCCAGTGCAGCTGAAGGAATCTCATCAGAATCCAGGCATAAGAAAGAAACAAGGGGGTGGTGGTAGAAAGGCCAATATATTGCATTTTGAAGGAGAGGCAAGAGGGGGTGAAGAGGAGCTTTTAATCATCCTGGACCTAGGAAGTGTGGGAAGAGAAGCCGTGGGCGGAATATTTGAAGACACACAAGGGGGCTGCAAGACAAGGCAGAGAAAAAAAGAGAGAGAGAAGAAAGCGAGAGGCAAGTGATTGCCAAGGATGATGATTCATGTCCGAGGGTGGGAGAGAAGAGAGAGTCACGGGGGAGCCACAGACCAGAGGAGAAGAACGGGTGAGACTGAGCAGGAATCTATATGGGGATGCTGGGTGTGCTGGACAAGCAGGCCAACCTCGGAGCTACACTGAATGCCGTGGCTGCAAAAACCAGGAAGCCAGCACGTGTCCGAGACCTGGGCTCAACTTTCCCCACCCGGGTGCTCCTCTTCCTCTCTGGGCTGCTCACCCTGACTCTCTCCGTAGGTGTGTTGGTGTGGGTCTGTTCTGCCCTCGCCACCACAGAAGTTATTTCTGTTTCCGCAGGCAGGAAGTGAAAAAAGGAACACGCTGTCCCGGAAAGAGCCAGCCCAAGAAACAGAAGCTGAACGGCCCCTTTTTTTCCAACAGGGGATCCGAGCTTCAATCAGTTACTTTTTGCAAGTTACTTTTTACAAGTAAGTAGTTACAGTTGCTCATGCCCCCTTCCATTATTAGCTATTTGTTAGTGCCTGGATGCAAATGAGTTTTTATTTTATTTTATTTTATTTTATTTTATTTCTATACCGCCCATCTTCCCGAAGGAACTCTGGGCGGTGTAATATTTTTTACAGGACAAATCTGAAGTTTAATATGCATCAACATGTTACTTGGGGCTATCAGAATTTGATCATCGCTGATTTCTGACAAGAGCCTTAGTTTGTAACACATAAAACACTGAGCAATTGTTTTGCCCATCAATATAAGAAGAATTTAAGCAGCTGATAAAGCAATTGCATTGAATCGTAATTAGAATTGTTGTTTTTATTGTTTTTTTAATCAATTATTTGCCCCTCCTTTCTCCTTGGAAAAGGACCCCAGGCGGCTTACAGTAAAGAGGGACAATATACAGTCCATTGCAATTAAGACATACTCATTTTGAGAAACAGGGAATTGAGGGGTACTTTGTAGCATTAGAAGGCAATATTAAAACTAACAATTGAATAACATAGTGGCAATGCAATAACACAACGAGAGATACAGTATAAACACAAGGTTATAAGTGGCTATAAACACAAAGTTGGTGAGGCCATGTATGGTAGATTTATATGAAAGACACCTCATAGGTAGTCCAGCATTCAGGGAAAGCTTTCCTGAAGAGAAAGGTGTTTGCCTGTTTCCGGAAAGACAAAATAATAAAGACAAATAATGGAAGGGCATGAGTCATTGTAACTAGTTACTTGCAAAAAAGTAACTGATCCAAGCTCTGAGCCCCTGTTGAAAATCGGAGCTATTTGGCTTGAGTTTATTCTTTGCTCCTTTGTACCCAGGGTCTAATAAACAGTTAATAGTGGAATTTCCTACAGGTAGTAACGGCAAAGCAACCAAAGTTACCCAATGCAAAGTGAATTAACTGATTCGTGGAATGGGCCACTTTTTCTAGTTACCTCCCCAAGTTCCCTTGAAAGTATGTTTTTAAAGGCATAGGGGCGGGAAGGATGGTTTAGTAAACTTAAATTTACCCTTAATTAAAATTTGACATGTGTAAATACATTTTCATTTTTTTAAAAGAAAAATGCATCTGCTCTGGACAGCAGGGCGGCACAGGCTGTCGGAGCAACAAACGCATTTCTGGGAAAAGTAACTTTTCTGGGGGAAGTTACTTTTTGGAAAAGACAAAAAGCTATCTCCAAACGCCACACCATGAACTGGATCTGAATTTGCTCCCCAGAAGAGGATGATGACGATTAGGGGGAGGAAGTGTGCGTGGAGCAGGGGACCTTGTGTGTGTGTGTGTGTGTCTGTGTGTGTGTGTGTGTGTGTGTGTCTGTGTGTGTGTGTGTGTGTCTGTGTGTGTGTGCCTGTGTGTGTGTCTGTGATACCTGTTTAGCTCATCTGCGGGCACATCCTGATACCCCCACTGGGAACTGGGCAACCCCAGAAGACACTGAACGAGATGGAACCACTTCCCTGCCCAGCAGGACGTCCAGAGCGTGGCCAAGCGTCCACCGTGTTCGACCCTCGAGGGTCTTTTATCCGGAAAAATAAAAAGGTCGAGGAGGCCCTTGCGACAGTCACGCTGAAGGGCCAACTCCAGAGGAGATCAAGCTCCCCTGCAGCTGCCAAGGCTTATCAGCAGAGAACAGGCACTGATTCAGAAGCCGCAGGAGGGGAACAGCGCCAGCCTGGGAGGGCTAGGGATCAAAGGACATGGTACTCCACCAGGCAGGCGGAAATGCTCCTGGTGCAGCCCCCTCCGGAGAAGGAGCCAGAGAGCAGAACAAATGGCTGGGGATCCCTCTTTCAGACGCTGGCCAACCAGGTGGCCCCTCCTGTCAGTGGGCGACGGGCATCTTTCAGAGGGGTGTCCTTGTGCCAAAACCGGGCACCGTTTGTGTTGTCCTATGTGGTCAAGTCTGAAAAGCCCTGGGGTTTTAGCCGCCTTGCTCATTTCATGCAAACTCAAATGTCGGGGCTTCCTTGAGGGAGTCTGTCCATCTCTCATTGGGGTGTTCCTCTTTCCCTGCAGCCTTCCTGTGTGTGTGTGTGTGTGTGTGTGTGTGTACTTTCCAGAGAATCCTGCTTTTTCATGAGGTGCCAAAAGCAGGAACAGCCTTGGTGGAGAAAGCGCCGCTTTGTCAGTCTTCCTCCGGCAAGGCTCCTCGGAGCCAGTGCCAGGTGATGAGAAAGGAGCTGCTCTCCTGGGGAACGTGCAGCTCGCCTCCTTGGCGAGCCTGCGTAGCAAAATAAAAGGGCTTTCTGAGCCGCAAATCCCGAACCCGACAGCCAGAAACAGGGGCGGGGGGGGGGGAAGAGCACACTGCCGGCATAAAGAAAACGGAAATGGTTCCAGGCCAAGAGGGAATGTCTTGTGGTCCATCCGTAACGTGGCATCCGTCCCAGCACGTAACTGCTTGCCCTCCCCTCCCCCCCCCCCCACAATCTCCCCTTCGAACTGGAGGCCCTGCCGCTTAAAGCAATAAACAAGAGCCATTTTTAGCGTCTTTCCGTGCTTCCGGCCTGTGTGATCCTGACCTCAGCCTTGCCCGGTGGTGCAGGGTGGTGGGCGTCCCGCTTGGAGGCAGCCCAAGGACCTGATCCACCACCCCAACATCCCAGGGGTTCCTGGGAAGATAGCGTGAGCCGAGCATGTCGCCAGAGAAAGACACAATTTTTTTTTCATGCATTGCAAACTCCAGGCCTTTGAGAAGCTAAAAGCACTGCCGCCCAGGGAGGTGCCCAGAGGCACATTTGCTAGCTAGGAAGCATCGATCCATCCTGAGCGACCTGGTGGGGCAAGATGGCAAAATAAGGGTTTATAATACCCCGCAGAGCTGGAAGGGGTCCTGTCGATCATTTGGTCCATCCCCTGTCAAGGAAGCACTGGGAGGCGGGGGGGGGGGAGGGATTTGAACTCCCAACGTCTCCGGCTCTGCAGCCACATCAACCTGTGAGACAGCTGGCAGTACAGCACGCCGGCCGAGGAGAGGAAGGATCTGCCCTCTGCCTCATTGCCACATGCAGGCCACATAAAGGTCGGCCTCCGGTGACTGCCCGCCCGATTTCGCCTGAACCTCAGGGAAAGCGCCGAGAGCAGCAAATACAGAATTCATGACGGCCCTTGATAACTCTTGATAACTTTATCAAAAAGTCGAGATAAGGCACCCCTGGTGATGATAACACCATTTGCCTTCTGTATTTATCAACCGTGTGTGCAGGCATCAGGTGTGCTTCTAAAACGAAACCCAAAAACTTTGATCCCCACTTTGCAAAGTTCCCTCCGGTGCTTCTGCCTGGTTTCTTTTATGTAGGCTTCACCTCATGACCCTTTTCACACCCCAGTTCAGTGCTGGGGTCTGGGGTTGTTCTGTCGGCTCGTGCTGAGAACGCTGTGAATGAGCGGTCTTCAAAATGCCCCTGTCCTAGGCTCCGCCCCTCAGCTGCTACAAACTTAAAAAGTCGTGGTTTCCTTTAGAGCAGGGGTCCTCAAAGTTTTCAAACAGCGGGCCGGTCCACCACCGCCCAGACATCACTGGGGGCCGGATCACAGTCCAAAAGCAGCTGCGGAGGTTGGCTTGCTCACAAAACAGGGGGTAGCTGGGGGGTTGCAATTGGTCCCAGGGGCCGGATTCAGGACCTTGGGGGGCCGCATCCGGCCCCGGGGCCTTAGGTTGAGGACCCCTGCTTTAGAGTGTTGACCTATCTTATGTTAGGCATTCCTCTTTTCCTGCTGCGTCCCGGTTTTTGACACCCAGTATGGTGGGTGACTCTGTCTGTTCCATTACTTCTTTTTCTTTCGGGAGGGAGTCAGGTGAAGACGGCTTTCGGTGCCATTAAAAAAAAAAACAAATGTGCCCTGCGACTGTTTTGTTTGAAACTACATCCCCCAGCTGACCAGGGTGAAATAAAAGAAGCACACCCGTCTTTTGCCAGAGGGGAATTCAAAGCAATCTCTGGCCCTTCCACCTTTAGCATTCTCCGATGTGGAACCAATCCAGGGATGATCCCACCGGGGCCGTTGTCCCAATGCATTTCATCCCTTCCAAAGGCACATAGTTCCCGTGATGTCCTATCACCGCCCTGTCCTGTTCCTCCCTGGGCTTCTGAGAATTGCACCCGGATGAGTCCCAGCTGTTCGCCTTCCCTTGGAGGAAGGCCAGATCCTGCTGCTGATGGTGTGGCAGCCTCTATCTATCTATCTATCTATCTATCTATCTATCTATCTATCTATCT
>JAHTLZ010000345.1:2713815-2726541 GCA_023846285.1 Phrynocephalus versicolor
TCTATCTATCTATCTATCTATCTATCTATCTATCTATCTATCTATCTATCTATCTATCTATCTATCTATCTATCTATCTATCCCTTCCTTCCTTCCTTCTCTCTCTCTCTCTCTCATCAGTTCATTTCTGCCTCTCTTGTTTTTACCCTGCCGGTCTCCTTAGCAAGGACCCAAGGGGGCTTCACATCCCTCAAAGACAATACAGTACTGTATTTAAAAAAGTTAAAAACAGGAAGTATTCAAATAGTTTAAAAAGAACCAAGCGAGGACCATTCTAAACAAAACCAGCCAACCAGCCAAGAGATCCCGAACGGCCGGGCTTCCCCCCAAACCCCTTGCCACATATTGCGAAAGGCGCCATCGCACCCACGGATCTTGTTTGAAAGAGGCTTGAACTGGTTCCGGCCAGCCTTGAGCTGATAATGATGCTGCAAATGGCAACTACCAGAGCAATTTTTTTTCCTTTGCTGATTCAGGGGAAGTGGAGCGGGAAGTTCCCGTCCTACCCCCTGTTGTGGGGCTGTCATGAATTCTGTATTTGCTGCTCTGGGCTGTTTTTCCGTTGGGTTCCTCTTACAAACCAGCATGATAGTCTGCTCAGGAAGGCAGTGTATAGAAACAGACTGTCAGTCAAGAGGTGTGGATACCTCTCCGGCACAAAAGAAAGATTCCCCCAAACCCAGAGAAGAATTAATTAATTCCTGTAATGGTCCTCCTCACGTACCGCCCAGTCAATTCTGATTCCTGGCTGGATACACACATACAGTGTCACAACAACAGTACATTATAATCTTACAACTGCCCAGCTTTGGGGGGGGGGGGAACCCTCGCGACCCTCACTTCCAGCTCCTTGCAGGGAGGCCTGGTGTGGGAAATTCAATTATTTATTTATTTGTTTGTTTGTTTACATAGCTCCACTGGGCAGCTTACAAAACTGAACCACAGCTATCAAACCAACAAGCAATCCGATAAACAATCCAATAAGTAAAAACACAACGACTTAAGAGATCAAGGATGTGGTGGCCCCTCCTTCCAAGAACATTAGTTTGGCCACCCAAATATATTGATTGTTATTATTTTCTTCTTCTGCTGGAGGGGCATCTCCCGCCCTGCAACCCCAGAGCTGCAAAATAAGGCAAGGAGCAGCCGTGGAGGAGTGATGCCGATGAATAATCCTGAAGATCATAATAAAAGCAGCAGCGATGCCTGTCTCTGGCTGGGGGTGGGCCCTGGCGGTGGTGGTTTCCTGACTCAGAGGGAAGCATGCTGCCGGCGCATGGAAGTTCACATGCACACCCGCTTCCTCCAATCCGGACGCGCCTGGCAGGCCTTCCAGCCAACGGGGCCGCGTTCCCGGCGACGTGGGAGGCCTCGGGAGATCACCCTACATAGCCCGGCCCGTAGGCTGGCAAGGAAATGGGAGTGTCAGTTTCATGAAAACCAAACCCCCAGATCTTGTACCGGCTGGCTCAGCTTCCCTGCTCCCTCGCCCCATCGTCTTTCCAGGATCCGGAGCTTGCAACACCTTCCCTCAGCTTCCAGCCCGACTTCATCATCCTCTTAAGAGAGGCCCAGGACAGAAGGGACCCTGTGAGGTCATCCAGTCCAGCCCGTGTCAAGTTGTACTCCCAACTTACAGCTCCACAGTCTTACGGCTCTAAACCCCCTGACCTACCCCATCCGGATAGAATAGAATAGAATAGAGTTTTTATTGTCATTATGCATATGCAAGATATGCACAATAAAATTAGAGTGCTGTTCCACTACACACTCTAAACAAGGAACCATACAAAACACATAAAACACATAAAACACCATACAAGATATTGAAAACTCTTAAAATTGCTTACAAAATTTAAAACACTACTTAAAAACTGATTAGGATGGTGCTAAAACTGTTGCATTTAACTTGGATACCGCTCTGGGATGAAAACTGTTCTTTAGTCTATTTGTTCTTGACCTAAGAGTCCTAAATCTCCTGCCAGACGGCAACAGTTCAAAAAATTGGTGGCCAGCATGCAAAGGGTCTCTCAGAATTCTAGATGTCTTCCTTAAACATCTGGAGTTGTATAATTATTCCAAAGGAGGAAGAGGACAGCCCACTATCCTCTCAGCAGTGTTTATAACCCTCTGGAGTGCCCTTCTATCTGCCACTGTGCAACTGGCGAACCAGACACAGAGGCAGTAAATGATAGTGCTTTCTACAAAGCCCCGGTAGAAGTTACCAACAGTTTCTTAGACAGTTGTTCCCTCCTGAGAAGTCTCAGAAGATATAATCTCTGCTGGGCCTTCTTAACCAGTGCTTCAGTGTTGGCACTCCAGGTCAAATCCTCCTGTAGAATGACTCCTAAGAACCTACTGTCCGTCACCCGCTCTACACAAACTCCATATAAAACGGCGGTAAGGAAGAGATCTCCATCTTTGGACGGGCGAACCGTCCGCCCTGTCATTGTACCCTGAGCATCTTTACGGGGACCGGTGTCTTTATTTTATTCATTTGCTTGTTTGGAATGTTTTCACCCCGCCGGTCTCCTTGGAAAAGGACCCAAGGCGGCTTGCAATCACGAGGGACAATAGATACAGCCTAGAAAAAAACAAAGGCCTTTGGCCCATGGAAACGCCTTCCCCCCCCCCCCCCACCACCAAAAGGCTTCAGGGAAGGAAGGAAATAGGCCGTGAAGATGGAAAGTCTTGTGCATCAGATGGGCAGGTGGGGAATGCTACCCTTATCCCAGTTGGCTCTGGACCCAGGGGTGGGGGTGGGGGGTGGGGGAATAAAAGGCTGCAAGTCAACAGAGAAGCTGAATTGTCATGCTGATAGGAAGCATCAGCACATGCAGGTGCCGCCCGCCCGCCTGTCCTCCTGTCCATCCTTCTGTCTGTCTGTCTGTCCATCCTGCTGGCTGGCACTTAAACCGTTCCTATCCTTAGTGTGGTCTATTTTATCTCTCACCCGAGCGATCCTTCAGTTCACACCGATCCCCGTCTCTTCTCCTGCAAGAAGGGCCCTTCCAGTTTCTCCCCATTTGAATAGTTTATACCGCCTTCTGGCTCCCTCCTCTGCCTTTTATTATTTATTATTATTTTATTTATTTTCTTTCTATACCGCCCATCTTCCACCGGAACTCTGGGCGGTTTACAACAGGAATTAAAACCAATGATACAATACAAAACACAATAAAATCAAAAGCCAAAACAGTAGGAGGGAAGACCCTCAGCAAGGGGCGTCAAGAGGGCGGGGAAAAAAAAGACGAGGGAACAAATTGCTTAAATTAAATTAAAGGTCGACAAATGCCTCCCTAATAAGCAAGGTTTTAAGCGCTTTTTTGAAGGCGGGCAGGGATTGTGCAAGGTGCAGCTCACTCACTTTTCTTGTGGCTCTTATCTGGACCAGCAGTCCTCTTCTTTTTTTAAATGATTGTGAATTTAAACTAAGTGACGTAGCGCTACAGCAATGTGTTGGCTATTCCATAATGCTGCCAATGGATGTCATTTACCTGGCATAGCACTCCACCAGTGGGGTGATGCAAAACTGTTTTAATATGGTGGAGTAGGTGGCGAGGAGGTTTCTCTTTGTTACTATTAGCAGCAATCTTAATGTTTCATTATGATTACTTTATTAGCAAACAAGAATAAAAAGGAACTCAGGAATGGATGGTGATTTTATATGATAACAAAAAAGAATGCATAACAAAAGAATACACTCCTCTTTCTGATCTGGGCCTCTGTCTTTTTGAGATTTTTATGCAGAAGTAAATCATCTGTCTTGAGGGATATAAATGCAACTATTTCTTTCTTTCTTTCTTTCTTTCTTTCTTTGGGCTGGAAGTGATGATGCCAAACTGTTAGATAACTCAGCTTTTTAAGCATCTGGCTGTGAGTTAGAAGGCCCAACTTTTGGCTTCTCCCAATGGGGTCACGGAGAATCGGGAACGACTGTAACGACACAACACACACAACACCCTTTTTTAAAAAATGAAAAAAAAAGCCAGAAGAAAATAAGTGGAAAGATACAGCCTGATCGTTTTAATTGCAGCTTTTTTCTGTCTCAAAGTTCCTGAAAGAGAGAGACAATCAAAGGAATTATCTCCTGTCCCGCCTCACTGTTTAAACACACGACTGGGCTTACAAGTGTTCGCAGGCCTCATCTGGATGCTGAAGAGACCAGTGACACTCCCCAAGCCTGCCTCCTAAGCTGGAGTTTTCTTCCTCTGACCAGCCGACATCTCCTGCTCCAAAATGGAATTCCTTCCACCTTGACCCAATGTTTCGGGCACGAACGGATCGATTTGCGGTATTTGTTCCATCGGCGAATTCTCCGAGGGCAAATTCGCTGAGAGCTTTTAAAAAAAATCAAAAAGGGAAACCACAACCCAAACAGAAAGTGTTTTAATCAAGGTAACAGCCTGGAGGAAGTTTGCGGTTCGTCCCTCTTGGGGGTGGCGGGAGGCAGAAGAAGCTGTGAAAAACAAGAAGGAGTGATTAAAATCCTGTATTAAGAGGATAAGCTGTTCTCAGCATTATGGAACCGAATTCGGGAGATTAATAATAATATTGGAACTGCAAAGACAGAGGTGACTCCAGACCAGGGGTCCTCAACCTAAGGCCCGGGGGCTGGATGCGGCCCCCCAGGGTCCTGAATCCGCCCCCCAGGAGCAATTGCAGACCCCCCCCCACCTACCCCAGGCTTTGCAAGCAAGCCAGCCTCCGCAGCTCCTTCTATTGCTGAGGTGGGCTATGTCGCTTCCCCCACTCCCTCCACCCACCACCCAGATGATCAGCATGCTAGCAAGTGGGACAGTTCAAAGTGGGAGGGCCACGGCAAGGTCTCCCGCTCCCCCCCCCGCCGCCCAGATGGTCGAGGCACCGGCTGCAGCCAAGCGGGGCAATTTATAATGTCGGCCTTTTGGGGGGGGACTGTGGTCCGGCCCCCATTGGTGTCTGGGGGGGTAGCGGACCGGCTCGCTGTTTGAAAACTTTGAGGACCCCTGCTCTCTAGACCATCCACTCAAGGTGACACGGGGGAGATTCGAACACCCCACCTCGGGCTCCGTAGGAAGGTTGAGATCCAACATTCTCCTGGGTTGTCTGGCACAAAAAAAAAAAAAAAAACCTTTTTTCCTCCGCTTTTACTGCGAGACAGATCTTGTTCTCTCCGCCCCAAAAACCACATCCCAGGATGGCTTTGAGGAAAAAGGGGATGTCCTTCAGCCCGACAAAAGAATAGAAATGACTGATTTCTTCCCGAGAGCTTTCTTGACCCTCGGAAGACGTTTTCAGGGGTCCGTCAAGGCAGAGCCTCCTCGTGGCCGGAAACCAAAAAAAGAACCAGGGGCTGTAGAACAGGGATCCTGGTAGCGAACATAACACCCTTCAAAGGAAGCGAAGAAGATCTGAGTACAAACGAGCGAAGGACAATTCTGCAAAATGGGAGTAATTGGATGCAGGACAAAGTTTCTGTGACTGTGGAGAAATTCAATCCAAGCAGAACTTGTTTAACACACCCACACCATGCACAAAAGAAGATCTAGCAAAGACCTGCAGAGGGAGCCCGCTTCCGGCCAAAAACAATCCAACGAACTCAACATTTTCTTTTGTTTCCTATTCCTTTGAGCTAAGTCTCAACCCGGCGCCTGCAAGTTTAAATTGCGCAACACGCCGATACGGACCCAGAAAGCAAGGGAACGGACAGGGCCCGCCACGGTTATTCTGATTATTAAATCAAGTAGTGGTGGTGGTGGAATAGAAATAAAATCTGACCATGTTCTCTCCCCTGGGGCTTTCTTGTTTGAATTCTGGGACTAAGCAGGGGCCGTGCTGGGACGGGTCCCGAGTTCAAATCCAGCCGCTCTCCGCCCGGCTTGCTGCAGAGGCTGAAATCTTTTGTGGGATGTTTGCTCGTTTGGCCTGCCGATACGTCCCCCCGCACAACCGGCTTCTGTCCTTTTCTCCTTCCACCGCCCTGCTTCTGGTAAACAACTTCCAGGAAAGATTTGTGGACATATTTTTTTCCCCTCTCACTCTCTCTGTATAGAATAAAAATTCCTTCAAGGACGGCTGGTATGCGTAAACAGCTGCCCTCCTGGGGAGGTTGGTGAGTTCAGCGGGGTGTCGTGATGAGCGATCAAGTCTCCAAAAATATCCCTCCCGAATTTGGACAGCGAGGAGGCAGGGGTTGAGCCGTGTGGAGGGTAGGAAAGATTCAGGAGAACTCCGACACCTGAGCAGCAGGGTTTTATAATTTATAATTTGTACTGTAGGTTGTTTTAACTGTATTGCATTTTATAGCTTTAATAATTTTATGGTTTTATAGTTTTTAATACTTGTTGTGTGCCACCCAGAGGCCTCTTGGTAGTCAGGCGGCTAAAAAAAATCTAGTAAATAAAATAAAATTAAAAAAAAAACCTAAATAAAGGGGCGTGTCATACCTAAAAGCAAGAACTTAAGGCTGAAAGAAGCCAGGGTGACTTTCTTCCCCCCTCCTCTAGAAAATTCAAGTTTCTAGCCCTTATGGGTGGAAAGAGAAGCTTGAAATGACAGAAGCTATAAACGTCCCGTCTTAAAATCTGGAATATCCTGGATTTGAGTCTGTTTCTGCCGGAGTTTGCGTCGCATCCTCGCATTGAGGGGGATGATTTATCTACCGATTGGCCCATTCTTATTTCCAGTCTTTTAAACGACAGAAGCCCCCTGCCCCTTTCCCTTACTTGCCTGGGCTGGTGGCGGTGTTGTTTGTTTTCTGTTGATCTGTTCGGCTGGTTGCTAAGGATGCGCCTCGTCAAGAAATAAAAGCAGGGAGCCATCTGGCCACGGCAAAATCCAAGGGCAAAGCTAGGTGGCAGGTGAAGCCTCTTGAGGCCACTGATCACCGATTAAATCATTGCAAGCTTTCGTGGATAAATCCCACTTCTTCACGACAAGGACCAAAAGTTCAAACAGGGCACGTGATGTGGTTTTGCCAGGAGGTTCATCTTAGATGTAAAGTTCTTCGCAAGGTGATTTATTTTCGCCAGGCACGCCTGTCTTAGATGAGTCATGACGCAGGAAGGCTGCGTGTGAAGCTGAGATTTGGAACATCATCTTCCTAGTGGAAATATTTATCCACGAAAGCCTGGAATGATTTTATTTTAATTTTTTATCAGTGGCCGATAAAGGTGTCAGCTACCGCCCTTGCATTCACAGTCAAAAGAGAAGGACACAGAAACACGTAGTTTCAAAACAACTGGAAGTAAAGAATTTTTTTAAAAATTCTTTCTCCTACAAATGTCTGAGTTACCAAGACTGTAAGTGCCAGTTGATGAGAAAGAACTGTGGGGGAGGGGCCTATATAGCTATTCTCCTCTGCATTTCTGCTTCACTGGAAAAGGAGACTTTTACCAGAAATCCCAAACTCTGTAACATAATTAACACGAGATGGAGTCCAAAGGACTTTCTGGAGATCACTAATTGATTGTGTCACCATAAGTGGGAGGCAACCTGATGGTGCATCGCAACAAAATCCGTAGAAGTCTTGGATTGGTGTTTGCGGTGTTTGCTGTTGATCGTTTCAGTTGGCTGCTAAGTTCGAGTGAGGTAAAGAAAACCGCACTGATAATTTCAAGCCATCGTAAGCAGAGAAACATTTTAGGCTATTTCTCCCACAAATGTCTCGGAGTGACTTAACGAAACGGAGCTAAATTATCTGGAATATCGCTGCCGCAGGGTAGGTTTCACCAATGTAAACACACACATTGTATGCAAATAAAACAAAATTCATTCCTTGCGAGATTTTACTCTTCCACTGGCCAGATTTTTCCACATGGGAGATTTAATTTCTCTCTGCCACCCATCCCGGTGGGGTGAAAGGCACTCTGCATGTGCTCAGAAGAACTCCGTCTCACCGCCAGGCATTAAACACAGGGCCCGGGGGGGGGGGGGGGGAGAGAGAGAAAGCAAAGTTCCACTTTCAGCAGCATTAAGAGGGAGGAGCACAAAGCCTTTGCTATCGAAATATAGAAATTGTTTTTTTTTTAAATTGGAACATTCCTCTCGGTTTGTTCTCTTTCCTTGTTGATCTTGGCGATGCTTTTATTTCAGTCACCAGGAGTGCAAATGAGTCATATGAAGGTAATAACAACAAGCACCTGGCTGTAGGTACCTGACCTTGAACTTCTTATGGGTGCCAGCCACTGGAGTATGTGGGAGAGGGCCTCAAGGCATATTTCCCCACTGGCACGTACACAGGGCAATTAAAAAAGAGGGGAGGGGGGGAAGGAGCAGGCACCCAGCACAAATCTTGCTGGAAAACACCCGGGCGAGACGAGTCACCCTGGTCATAAGGGATGGAAAACTTTTTATTCTTTTATTCTTTGTGGCGCATTGCTTCAATAAATCATAAGAAGAAGAATAAAGTCAATACATAAAAGGCTAAGTTCATTTTTAAACGGGCTAAAATCACTTTATAAAATCACTGCATGTGCAGTGATTAAATAAATAAATAAATAAATAAATAAATAAATAAATAAATAAATCCTGCTGGCTCCTGGGGTTCAATCCCAGGTCGCTGGCTCAAGGCTGACTCATCCTTCCAAGGTTGGTAAAATAAATACCCAGATTGCCGGGGTGGGGTGGGGTGGGGTGCAGTGGGGGCCATGTATTGCCTACATCATTAAATTGCAAACCACCCAACAGGTTCTTTAAGTGCAATGAGGCAATGCACAAGCAGGAAGTGTTGCTTTTACTCATGCCTCGCCATGAGTTACTGGACCTGGAACGATGAGGAAAAAGGGGTGGACCGATCTGGGGAACTTGAAGCTGTTCTTCATGGTGCATGGCCACGCTTCTGCAGCACCACTGGACCGATGGAGCCAGAGGTTCACAACTCGGCAACAGAATGGCCCGGAGGTTCAATGTGGTTGAATCCGGTGGACACGGCCTCCTGAGGGCTCATGGAAGGCAAAGCCACCTAATCACCTGTCCTGATTGGGGAAGAAGTTCATAATTTTATTCTGGTTTAAATGAGTGAAAAGCAAGCATCGGGACTTCGGCGTAACAAGAGACCTGTGTGACTTCCCCAAAGGATGAAAGCTGATTCCTCAACGACTTCAATTGCCTTGGAGCTGCAGTCCTGGGTCTTACGTTACCTCCTGTCTTCATTCCCAAATAAGGCCCACTCACTTGATGGCCACCCCCCCACCCCCGGGCTGGACATCTTACCTCTTCTCTTCTCTTTCGGGTTTTGATACGATTTATGCCAAGAGAGGAATCTGTGGGTCTCTGAAGCTTGCCTAGTTTGTAACTTCTCCAAGATCCACTGCAGGTTGTAACTTAGCCCACACTTTCAACTCATTAATTACGTGTTTTTTTTTGTTTTTGCTTTGTTTCAGACTTTTTTGCCAGCTTGCTTTCGCCAAACCTCTTTGGAGACGATGGGAACAGAAGGCAACACCAGAGTGGGGGAGAATGGGATACGTAGTCCGGAACGAGATAACTAGCTGGACTTTTCCCTGGCCAAACGGTTTGTATAACATAAAATCTGTACGACATAAAAAAAAATTTATAAACATAAAAAAAATTCCGGAGATAGGGGAAATTTGCTTAACAGGATCGCCTTATGGGGCAAATCCGTACAACATAAAAATGTTCGCAATTAGGGGTTACTCCGTTTTCAATGCATTCCTATGGGAAATTTGTATAAAGGAAAATTTGCTTAACATAATTTCATTTGGAATGAATTAATTCCTTCATACAAGGTAACACTGTGTGTGCGTGTGTGTGCGTGTGTGTCCTTTAAACAAACTGGCACATATACATTTATATAAACAGGCACATATAAATATATTTATAGATGTTTTTAAAAGCCCAGGGACAAGTCCAGCAAGCTATATTATGAGGGAAATTAGTGACACTAAATAGAGGAGCAGAGACTCATTACAGGTGGAGACCCAGGGAGGGAGTATGGCCTAGTGGTGCAGCCCTCGCTTGGCTCCCAATATTTCTATCTCTGCTCTAAAGTTACGAGGCCGGGTTGTGCATCTTATGTAACTTTATTGCAAGACTCGCTCTGCCTTTTGCTTTGCAGGCTGGCTGGCTCAGAATCCCCGTTCTTAGGGACAAAATGCAATCTGTCTGGGTCCAATGACCGGTGACAGAGTTCAGCTCCACGGAGCTGCTCCCGGGTGCGAGAGGCCAACGAACCCCGGGGTCCTCTGTGGCAGGGGTCCCCAGCCCCAAAAGTTATCCGGACATGCAACGATGGGCTTCCATTACAGGAAGCGAAATTGCACTTTCTCTGGGGAAGCAGTGCGTGGCTGAAAGCAGCCGTGGTTTTCAGTTTGCTGTTGATCCGTAAACCGTGAAACCTTTCTCTTCTTTCTCCTGTGGAGTGCACCGTTGAGACGGCGAGTGCCAGTCAATGAGGGGAAAGGGGTGGTCTCACTCTGGGGAACTTGGAGCTGACTCTGCCCCGTGCGCTCCCAGTGTTCATGGCGTCCAACTGAGAATCCAACAACTCTGTGGCCTAATCCACGCAGAACTGCAAGCCAGACCATATAGAAGGAAAGCCGTGAGAAAATTAAAGGCTGTTAATTTTAAAATAATCTCCGTGCAAGAGTGATGGGCCCGAGATCGCCAGGTGGTGCCTTCCTTAGGCTCATAGGAAACTCAAACCCGCATCTCCGCAGCACCAGTTCTCATGTGGGCTTCACCGGTCCTGGAATCAGGCAGAGAGAGGGCCTCTGAGCATGAACAGATTGCCTCCCTGGTGCCATAAAACAGATCCCGGCTGCTTCATTGGCATGAAACCTGTCCTGCGATATAGAGGGTAAAGGTAAAGTGTCCCTGAGGGACATGAGAGTATTTTTGCAGTACGGTCGGTCAGATGCTTCCAGAGGTACTCAGGTCTCACCCAGCACTGCCGGGGACAATGGAGTGTGTAGTCCGCAGGATGCCAGAGCAGGGAAGGCACCCGGAGTCCCGCGATTCCATGGCCATCTCTGGATCATTCCTAGCCCCATCAGGCTCAGAAAAGTGACCGCGGCTGCTCACACCCTGATTTTTTTGCGGGGGGGGGGGGACCGCTGGATAGGGGAAAGTGCTCACACACACACACACACGGCTTTGGAGCCGACAAACTGGAAACCCTCTCCGGCCCCCATTCTGCCCCCTGGGCCCTGCTGGGGACCCCAACTCTGGGGACCCCCCAAACCCAGATGCTCTCCTGGTCCCCTCCCTCCTCTGCTCACCACCCCCCCGATCGAAGGCTCCTGTCTTCCATGTCACCTTTCCCCCACTTGGCTCCGGGACCCCCCTTCCCCACCTGTCCCACAGGCTCAAGGGGGATTTTTGGCTGGCCCGGAGCGGATTATTTAAGCCCTGGTATCAGATGCCCCTTGGGTTGGCAGCGCTCAGCCCTCCCCGGCATGCGGTACAGAGGTCAGCATCTGATGCCCGTTTTCTCTCTGGTCCCATGTGCCAGCCGGAGGCAGGTCCTGAGAAATGAGGCTCCCATCAGGTGCCGGCGGCTCCGTCTCGGTCTCCAACGCAAGACGGATGCTCCCCCTGGTACCCCAGAATGTGGTTTGGGATTTCTGATGAGGAATTGCTCTTCTCGGAACGGAGCAGGGGGTCTTGCCCCCCCCCCCGATCTCTTACGAGATGGGGCCGGGGTCACATGTATTTATCATTTCATCCCTAAATTTATATACTGGGTTTGATCCGGTGGCTGCATTTCCCGTGCGCTGAACAGAAACCAGTTTATAAAGGGTGATTCAAACCGGTTTGGATGTCTGCCCAGAAGCCGGCTTGTTTCCAGGAAAACGCATTGGATTGGAACCGGTTTTAGAAGGGAAGTGTTCTTCAAAGTCCCTGCCAGCCAGTTGGACTGGGGGGGGGGGGAGAAAAACCCTTTGGAAACATATCAATGGATTTAACCCTTGCCTTGTGTGAACGATAAAAATCTAAATTGATTAAAATGTTGCCAACATGGTGGCCTTACGGCTGAGGTGACGGTGCTTGGTGTCGGGGTGTGTTTGGTTCTTCGATATGTGTTTGTGGGGTGACCCCCCCCCGGGAATTCTGCCTTGCCTCTCCTTTTCCAGAATCATGAATCAAGCTGCGAGAGTCCGCTTGGAGGTGAAACGGTCCCACTTGGCTGGAATCGGCGACAGCGGACAAACCAAAGGCCCGCCAAGACACGGAGTTGGAAGGGACCTCAAGAGGCCATCCAGCCCAACCCCGGGGCAGATCTGAGAGACGGCAGAGCGGTTTTCCCTTTGGCGCCTCCAGCGTTGGAGCTCACGCTCCCTCCCAAGGCTGTGGTGGGTCTTGTCGTCATACTGCTCTCATTGTTGGGAAGTTTTTCCTGATAGTCTGCCGAAATCTGGCTTCCAGTAACTTGAGCCTCAACATTAAGTGTCCTGCACTCTGGAATGACAGAGGACCAATTCTGCCCCTCCTTGGTAGGACAGCCCGTCAGGTATTTGAAAAGCACCACCCAATCTCCCCTCAATCCCCCTCCCTCAAGGCTCAAACATGCCCAATTCTTCCCGCATGGGGAATTTGGTATCCCTGATCGCCCCCGGATCAAAGTGGGGTGCCCAGAACTAGACACAGGACTCAGGATGAGGCCTGGCCCCTTGCTGGAGAAAACCAGGCGCCTGGCTCACCCTCTTCATGAGTTGCACAGGGTTGTGGCTGCCTGAAACCTGCTACCCCTTGAAAACAAATCTTATCGATCGGCTGGCGTGG
>JAHTLZ010000345.1:2726551-2739110 GCA_023846285.1 Phrynocephalus versicolor
TCTCTCCATTGTGAAAATTTCCCATTGACACCTACTCTTTGTTTCCGGGATCTCAACCAGTTCTCAATCCATAAGAGGACCTGCCCTCTTATCCCCTGACTGGGCAATTTTCTCAGCAGCCTCTGGTGAGGGACTGTGTCCTCAGCCACCCGGCTCAGATCCTGCAAACTGAAGACTTGTGGTCCTCTTTAGGGAGTCAGTTCATCTTATGTTTGGTTTCCCTCTCCCCCTGTTGCCTTCCACTTTCCCCAACATCACTGTCTTTGCATCTCCAGCTTCAACGTTTTGGCTTCATCTCGAGATCACACAGGCTTGGTTTCTTCTAGGACTCCCCTTGTCCGTCTTTCTAGCAGTGCAGGGTATCCTGCAGAGTTCTCGACGGTCCAATTGTCTGGGCAAACTTAGGTTTTGAACCTGGTTTTCACACAACTGTGGCTTGACTGACGGCCGAATTAAGGGTGGGGGGGCTGAGAAGCTTTTTATTTTGCAAGGGCAGGGAATAATCCCGAACTGATTTGTAACTGCATTCCTATGGGTGGTCGACATCTGGGTGCAGGAGGGTCGTTGAAGGATGGCCAGGGGGGACTTTGCCTTTGAAAGTATTCTTCTGGAAGGGACCCGGAGACATTTATTACACGCCAGAGAGAGAGAGAAAGAGAGAGAGAGATTGGCCAAGAGCTGTTTTCTTCTTCAATTCTATTTGCTAATTTATTTCAATTATTTTTTAAAAGCCTACCTCCCTCCATACAAAAGGAGCAATGCAATGATGTGCAAACCTGGCCCCAATCAGATACTTGGATGAGTTTTGATATGATAAAACGGTCGCCTGGCTCCCCCCTGGAACAAACTGTTAAACTACAGTGGTTCTCCACCGGTGGGGTCCCCAGACTGCAACTCCCAGAAATCCTGGCCAGTTCAGCGAGTGATGAGAAGACTGCTGGGAGTTGCAGTCCAGGAACATCTGGGGACCCCACGGCTGGAGAACCACGGTGTTAAAGGGATAAACCCCTGCTGTGGAGAAGCAAGGCTCCTGATTTATTTGTCTCCCTAAAGCAGGCATGTCCAAACTTTGGCCCTCCTGATGTTTTGGACCGCAACTCCTAGAATTCTAACCCTGTATTTCCAATGGCAAAGGACTGTGGGAGTTGTGGTCGAAAAACATCTGGAGGGCCGAAGTTTGGACATGACTGCCCTAAAGATTTTTAAATTTCTTTAGGGCTTTTAGGGAGTTGTTTCGGGGCCAGCCTGCAGGAGGGAGTGGTTTTCCCACCTCTGCAGTTCTCAAGGTTATGATGGTATTATTTTTATTATTACCACTCTGCTTCCGCCTCCCTCATCTAACACCCAAATATGACACTGGCTGCTTGTTATCCCTGGAAATTCTCATCATGGAAACATGAAATGTTTTTAATTTGCTTCACCCTTTTTAACACGTGTTCTCATTCAGGCCATGTATCATTTACTGCTCCGACTGTTGTAAACCACGCAGAAGGGCGCACTGTACTCAAGGGGAGGTGTAGAAGTCTCAGAAATGAACAAAATCAGGAATACTTTTTTTCATGAAGTCTCTCGCCACATGGATTTAGAGAGAAGGAGCTGCACCTGTTTTCAGGATCTGTCCCTTCCACCTTTCCACCCCATTTACACACCTTGCTCCCCCTAATCCCTGTGTTATGCAAATTATGCAAAACCCAATTAAGTGGCAGAATGTTGAGGGGTGATCAATGAGGATCTCAGCCATGTGGCCACTCCAGGGAGGCGCAGTATAAACGAAAACAAAATTTCACAGGCCTTTTCAGGTTTTGAACATTTATTAGAAACACTGCCCCAAAAGGGGGCTTTTCTGTAGAGTCGTTGCAGTACAAAATATAATAAAGTTACAAACAGATATAAAAAGCAAACAATACAACAAAAACACAGGAGAGGGAAAGGAAATTTTTTAAAAAGAGAGTCAGTGCACCCAAAATGTGTGCCCAATTGTTGCTTCGGATCATGCAATCCACCAAGTATTTGTGGCAACAAAATCTGGGAGCCGTTGACACTTTGGGTATGGAGTAAGGTTACAATTTCTCTCTCTCTTTTTTGGGTGTGTGTGTCTGGATGGGTGGGAAGAGTGCATTTGTCTAGTCAGCAGGAAATTGTTCAAGTTGGTTTTTTTTGAAGACAGGTGTGTGTGTGTGTGTGTCGTGGAAGGAGCGCAGTCTAGAAACAGGAGGCTTCCCGTGTTGGTTCAACGTCCTTTAAAAGGCCCTTGTGGGAAGCCTTAGGGATGCTTTAGATTTTTTTTTTTGCACACAATTTAAAAAAACCACTTTGTGAGAAAGCACAAAGCTGTCTGGCACTATTTGGGTTAGAAAACTTTGGTCTCCTTTGTGTGCTCCTGATACCAAGGAAGGAAGGGGGGGCAAGGCTGCCCCCTCTCCCATAAATAAGGCCCCAAGTCCTGCCCTATTCCAGGCTGCCAACAATAACCCCCTCCACGTCCTTCAAAAAACAATCAACACTGGTTTCTCCAAAGAACACTCAAGATTCAAGATAAACAAACATCGGTTCCCCTCCCATCCCTTATATATACATATATAAACCCACATTGCTTGTTGACACATTTAAGAGAATATAAATCAACCAAGAAAGACATAAATAAAAAGCATCAAACATCACCTGTAACACTTCTTAGAAACTGTAGCTTGGCTTCTGAGCTGCGTCCAAATAGAGCAAAAAGCCCAAGTGGTTATTGAAAAAGTCAGGGTGAATTTTCACCCCCATTTGGACGGAGTGTTTATTGCCACCGATTCCTGCTTCGCTCCCTGGCGACCCATTCCAGACCCCACCAACGCCACCCCCCCTTTTGCTCTCAAGTGCTGGCAAGGGGGGAAAAACCCAGCCCAGCTCCTCCACCTCACGAGTTATCTTTTATCTCTAACCTTCCCTGTACTTTCTTCTAATGTCCCTCCAGTATCAAGGTGTGCGTGCCTTTGAAGAGTAATAGAAATATATGAAAAAGACACCTTAACTTGGGAGACGACAAAGACAAACATACTGAAACCCTTGGGGTTTTCCCCCCACTCCCTGCCCTACTTAAATCTCCACGCAGCCTCCGCTTGTATTTTACGTCACCCCTCGGGAGACTCCGTTCGATCAGTGACCCTCGACGATCACTTTTTTACTACTCAGTAGTACTACTTCTGCCAAAGCTGTTGACCAGCTGGGCTTTTCATCACCCCTTAACCACAAAAATTAAGAAAAACAACCAAGGACACCCCCCCCCTGAGAGAAGTGTGTTCCCCATCTCTTCCACCTGCCCCCCCTCCAAAGCCACAGTCTCTTTGTTCTGAATTCCACCTCCTCCGCCCTTCCTTCTTCTGTGTGTTGCTGCCCATGTCCCAAAAGGCTCTTGTTGTGTGTGTATGTATGTGCGCGAGTGGGGTGGGGGGAGAGCCAAGCCCAGGCCCGCCACGGGGACCCCCTCGGGGCTCTCTTCCCCTCTCCCCTTGTGCCAAAGCAGTCCAAGGCAGAAGGGGGCTCCTTGCCCACAGGACTTTCCACAAGGCGCCCTGGCACTGTGAGACCTTCCCTTTTCACCCACGGCTTTTTGGATCTTAGCCAAGTGCAACGGTTAAGAATGTCCAAGGGAGAAATCAAGCTGAAGAGGAGGAAGAAAGGAAAAAAGGCAACGTGTGCAGCGTTGCCCCTCCTGTTTTTTCAGCTCACTGGACGTTGTTGTTCAAGACGCTGCAAGGATCCACCTGGAGAATAAAAGAATAACACAGAGAGGGTGTGTGTGAATAGCAGGGCTGAAGTTTTAAATCAGATTATTAATGTCACTCCCTCCCTTCTCCCCACCCCCCAGGGAAAGCCCCCCCAAGGAGCCCCACGTTCTACGTGGACCCCCCCCCCCACACACACACCTTCAGCACAGCTGAGGCTTATCTGCAAGGCTAACCCCCCAAGAATGCAGGTCTGGGGAGACTCACCTCGGTGTAGGTGGGCGGCGGCATGAACTTGAACTCGGGCGCGTACATGAAGATGGGGCTGTCGAAGGAAGCGTCCAGCTCGTCCAGGAGAGGGGTGTTGGGGCTCTCCAGGCGGTGGTCTTCGGGGACCACGTCCAGGTAGCAGGGAGGGGCTTCGGGAGCATCGGGGAGGTTGAGGTCCACCCAGCTCATCTCGGAGCTGGCTTGGCTGGCCATGCTGGAGCTGCGGCTGCCGATCCCTGAGGACTTGCTGCCGATCACCAAGGGCAGCTCCAGGATGATCTTCTTGGAGCCCGGCACACTGACGTAGATCTGCAAGAGGGGACCCGAGATGCTTGGTTAAGAGGCTCTTGCTGACGCAAGCAAGGCCCTCCTGGGGACCTTCTACCGCCGCCTTCGGGGCAGGTGGCAGTGAAGGAGGGAGATGCACACGTGAAGGAGATTTTAACCAATGCATTCAGAGAGAAAGGACCAGAGGTATCTCTGCTTGGCTAGGATCACTCCTGGTTAAATTTGAATTCCCAAACACTTTCCCTACGAGCTCTGCTAATTTAGCCCCGCGGGAAAGGCCCTTGTGTGAGTTCCAGGGAAACCCACGATATTTAAAGCTGGCTCTGGAACCGCATTGTTAAAAACATCCCTGAAAGGGAGACAACAGCTAGCCTGTCTTTCACAAGGACTGTGTTTATCCCCAGGATTTAACCCACCACCACCACCTGCAGAACAACCTTCGCACCACCACCACCACCACGTCCCTCTCGAGATCTGGAGGCGGCCTCCTCCGCCCGGCCCCTCTCACCTGGAGGAAGTACTCGACGCGGAGAATGTTGCAGCCCAGGATGGAGGGTTTGATCTTCTTGACCCGCAGGGTCTTGCCCCGCCAGGACTCGGACATGCCGGAGATGATGTGGTTCCCTCGGACGCAAGACAGCTTCTGGGTGAAGACTTTGGTCTCTCCATTGGCCAGGTAGGTGTGCTTGGAGACAATGGCTGCTTTGGGGACCACGATCCGGGAGCAGGTGTTCTCAAAGTCAGCGTTGATGCAGATGTCGTCGCCTGGGAGAAAGAGAGAAGGGGAACCCACGCCCGGTTACCGGAGGACACTTAACTGGATTAAACGCCCAACATATCCCCTTGTTTATAAGCGCCAAGTGGCTTCCTTGGAAACACCTCCTGTTCTTTTTCTCTTCTGTTCTCCACAGCCCCTGAACTACGCTTGGGTTTTCTGGATTAACTAACAAGGCAGGAGTCCTTTCTGAAGGAAAACACCAGCACTTAAGGAGGCCAGTAAGGTTTTCCTTTACCTGTTCTTTTTGAAAGAGCATGCATGCATTGGTTTTGCTGCTGTGTTTCTGGAAGGGGAAAAATGCCAGGGCTTATTACCTTCACAGAATCCTTTCCGGTCAATTCTGGCGCTGACAGAGATGCGGCCATCGGGAATGAACATGCACGAGACCTTCTTCTCCTTCTTGGCAGAGACGGGAGACTGTAAAGAAGCAGGTAAACAAAAGAGGTTATGCAACAGAAATCAAAACCTGAAGGAGGCCCACAGAAGGCGTGACACGCGCCCGCTTCTCTCAAAGTTTCACCTTCAACCCCCTGGCCCGACTTTCCTTCTGGGACCCCTCGCTGACAGCTTAATTCACAGCTTGATAATCTACATGGGTTCTTGTTATAAGGAATATAACAAGGAACTCTTCAACACGTATGGGCAGGTTCTACGGGGGGGGGGAGAGAAACAGGAGTCTGAACAAGTGTCACAGCTAGCATGGGAAAAAAAAGATTTAAAGGGCTATCATTTGGTGCCAAACCCATTAAAAAGATCCTCAAAACAGGACAATTAGTGACACTAACCCTGCCCCAAGGTGCCAGACTGACAAGTGGCCCCGGAAAGATCAAAGGAAAAACAAAAACAAAACAAACTCCTGGTTGCAATTACCATCAAGTCTGGCGTGTTGACGTCAATCTGATCCATGACCTCAAAGCGCTTCTTGACCACTTGAGTTGGGAAAGACGGGCGATCCAGGAACGCCTTCACCCAGTAATCCACGCAGCCGTATTTGCCTTTGAAGGTGGTGCCAAGGGGGCTGAAAGAAGAAGACAAACCTATTAGACCCAAGAAGCCGGGAAAGGATCCACCCAATGTTTGTCTGGATGCCGGGTTCTCATACCCACATGAGTGGGACACTTACCCTTGGGGCAGCTCAAATCCAAACTTGAATTCATAGGTGTTCCCCGGTCTCAAGATGATAGACCCATCTCCATCTGGAAATAAATAAATAAAAGAAATCTACATCAGAATTAAACCTTTATTTTATTGTGTGAGAGTATTAAGAGCCTAGTGACGGGAGAGAGCCAAGCCACCCCAGCATCTGAAATCTTTGCCAAATTCTTATCCACTTCGAAGGCTAACCGCTTAGTTAGGAAATTTAAGACCCCCCTGCCTGGTCCCTCCTTTCTGCGCACCCGCCTGAAGCTCAAAACCCAAAGGGCAAGTGGCGGAAGTTGGCAATCTTAAGGCATCCCAGGCACTTCGCATCTCCTTAAATCTCGTCACTTGCCACTCCCTCTGACCTCCTCAGCCTAGCACCCACCCTGGGGTGGGCAACCTCCGTCTCCTGCTAGGAAGCAATCATCTGTTACTCCATCAGCTGCCAGGGACCTTCCAGCTGCCTCGGTTCTCCAATCCGCGTCAAGGGGATCCCTCCAGGACAGGCTGCACTTGCAGCCCTCCTTGGAAACTCGCTTCGCCGGGCTCATTACTCCCAGGGCTGGACCATTACTGGTTCTCCTTAGTGGGTTCCCAGACCCGGGAATTACAGGTTGCGTGCTAGCTGGCGCCTCTGCACGATGCCAATCTTGGCACCTGATGCCACCGCCAGTTCCCAGAAGCACTAATTTGGGAACTAAGGCCCTTCTAAGGGCACGGGGAGGTCCAGATTCCAAGCAAACTGGGGCAGGATGGTAACTACAAAGAGGGCCTTTCCCAACGCACTCGGGTGTGCATGCAAATCGCCTACAACAAAACGCCGAAACCAGCTTTCGCTGGATCCTATTCCATCCCGTGCACAACTGTGCAAAACCCAATCTTGTCATTTTTGCTGGCACCAAGGAGCAGCTAAGCCCGCTTCCAATGTGTGCCGTTTCCCGATACGCCACAAGACAATGCTCAAAAGGGCAGGATCCTGGCTCGGCTCGTCTTCCCACTTGCTCCCCTGGAGGGCCGAGATCCATGCAGCAGAGATGCCCACCAAGGATCCTGGCCTCTCTGGTCAGCCTGAAACTAACTAGCTCTTGCAGTTGAACTCGACAGGAGATGACCCATCCACTTGGACCTCAAACACTTTTCTTGGGTGGGGTGGGGTGGCTTCCGAGCCAAGCAGCCCCCCTCGAGACCAGCCTGAAGGGGGGGCTCTTTTGAGCACCCCGAATTCTGCCCAAAGAAGCGGCTACATCCAAGCAGATGCCAAAAGGAGGACGCTCACCCACAGGGTGGTCATCCATGGTGAGGACATCTTCGTATCGGAGGTACTCCATCTCTTGCTTGCACTGTTGGGGGCCTTTGGTCCACCAGACTTTGGCCACCCCGCAGGCCAGGATGCTGACCCGGGTGATGCGGGTGACCTCGGCCACCTCGACCACCACCCGGCCGGCCACTTTCTCGCCGCTGCCGTAGACTTTGTCCGCCTCGCTGAACACCACCTGGAAGGTCTTGATCTTCTTGAACATCACCATGACTGCTGCGTGGGGGGGTCTTCTTGGATAAGTTGGACCTCAAAAATAGATAACCACCCAAAACGGTACACTGAGGGTTCCCACCCCTCAAAAAAAAAAAAAACAAGGAGGTCCCTCCTAGATTGACAATCTAGTCACTCCTTCCTGCCACCTTAATTGAGCCAATTTAAGGTCTTAATTGAGAAAATTAAGACTCAGGCTATTAAGGATTTTTTTTAAAAAAATCTCTCTAAATTTTCTTTTTTTGTTGAAGAAAAAAAAAGATTGTTGAAGTCCTTTTCCAAAACAGCCCAGCGTAACAATAAGGACCAACACCAGAGACTGTAATTCCACCTCCTCCTCTCTCAGCGGCCGTCTGGCGAATGAGGTCCCCACCCGGATGCGCCCTTTATATACCTGGCCCGCGCTCGCCTCCCCCCTCCCCTCCGCTGTTGATCTCAACCCGCTCCATGCGGCCGGCTCGTGTCCCCTCGTGCTGCCCTCGTGCACAGCGCTCCCATTGGCCCGCCCGCAGTGTTTACAACCCCGGCGGCCAATCCGCGGCCAGCTGGCGGCGCGTGGACAGGGGATGTCGCGGGGATGCCGGGCCATGAGAAAGCTGGAGGGAAAGGGAGGCGGAGGGAGGGTGAAGGAGAAGGAGAAGAAGCCGCGGCGAGTGACGGGGAAAGGAGCCAATAGAAAGGCGGAGAGAGGGGAGCTCCGAGAGCCGCGAGCCAATGGAGCGCGGAAGGCGGGATTTCAAGAGTAAATGGCTCTGAGGGGGGATTCAGAATCAGCCAGCTAAACGTTTTGGGGGCTTTTTTTGGAAGACGATCCGTTACTGCTCATATATCCATAAATATATATATTTTTGCCTCCTTGCCCTGTCAAATTACACGAGGGGGAATACACAGCCTTGCTGATGATTATACACACACATATCCATTTGCTCCTATTTATTTTTATGAAGTTTGAGGAGTGTGTGTTAAAGTTCCTCTCAAGCCCTGAGGGGGGGGGGAGGAGAGGAAATATTCCCTCAGTCTTTTCCTTCTCAGAAGGAAAAAATAAGAACCACTGGTACCATAAAATATGTTAAAATTGCATGTGGGATGTTTTTAAGAACCCCCTAAAGGTTCAGAAACTAGGGCTGAGGTATGGGCTGTGCTAAAAACAGGAAGGGAGTAAAATTCCCCCCCTCAGGAAATATCTGTGTCAAAGGCAAAAACAAAAAACATTCTCTCAGACCCGTTGGTGCTTTTGAGTCCCATGGCAAAATTAAGAAAAAACACGTGCTAAACCCCCGAAATAATAAGAGAGAAAAAAGACAAATGTGCTCTGAGGGAGATTGAGAAAAAAAATTGCAAAAACCCAGCCGGATAAAACTGGTAACAAGAGTGTGCTCCTGAAAAGCATAGACCCAACAAACACATACGCAGCAGGCAAATGGAAAGTCTATAAACTCAGCACTGACATGTATCCAGTTTTTTTAAAAAAATCAGTCTTAAAAGTCCGGCTTCAATGCCTTCGGAGAGGCAAGAGCCAGAGGAATTAGAGTCGCAGCCTAGCAAAAGATGTGTGAATAAAATAGGTGGCTTATGACACCGACATGCCGGACACCCATCTCTGGTTAAAAGCCACCTTTAATTCCTCAGATGATGTGTTCGTTTACTGCTCCTTAAAGGCCGATTAGGTCTGTAGCATGTCTTGATTCGAGAACCCATGAAGTGTTTGCAAATAAATAGGGCATGGGTGGGATGTGTGGTAAGACATGCTTGCGTCTTAAAATACACGGCAGTGATGTTCACCATGAAAACCTTGAAATGCCTGAACTCAAATACCAATAGATTTAACCTCGCCTGTTTACTCCAGTTTCTGTCCTTCCATGGCTTTTTCCACCAAACAAAATATCAAAGTATTTTTTTCATCAGACACAAATAAGCAAAGTTTTGAGGCACTGTGAAGAATGGACAGATTTTTTTTTTAAGGCGTGAGCTTCTGTCCATTAAGGACTATTAGATAAATCTAGGTGTAGAAACAAGAAGAAATACATGTTAGCAGTGAGGTCAGAAGAATGAGGGCCAATTGCATGATTTAAGTATATGTCATAGATGATGCAACATTTTTCGTCAGCTTCCCAACACACGTCGGGATCTGTTTTTTGGTCATCCGAGAGCGCAGGAGATGCAAGCAAACCAGCTTGAAGCTGGTTTTCAGGGAAAACTTCTTAACTGTTAGAGCAGTACAACGGGACCAGTGACTTAGCTAAGTGGTGAGTGATCCAGCAATGGAGGCATTCAACTCTGCGTCTCTATGCAATTAAAAGAAAATGTCCATTGCAACTGGGGAAATGGGTTCAGCTGCTGTTCGGTGTTCACTCCAACAGGAAAAAGAGGCATAAATATCTAGAACCCTTCCATCATGAGGATGATTAAGGATGATGCACGCTTGCTTCAGTTCCTTTGAATGAGGAATGGTGCCTTCCTTCAACCAAGACTCTGGCAGCTTTTTTAAACATAATAATTTTATAAGGCCAGGGCTTTGCAAAACAAACAAACAAACAAACAAACAAACAAGGGGGAGCTTCCCATTTCCTCTGGAACTGAAAGGTGTTGTGCCGTTTGGCCACAGTGAGTCAACTCTGGCTGGTCTCAGCTGGCTCCTACCACATCTCAAATGGCCACTTTCCCCCTCTTCTTCCTACTAGACATCAAACTGCAAATTCTGCAAATATCACAGAGGTTTTTACCCGGGTAGGGCTGGTCCGCTGCCTGCCGTACTTGCAGTCCGAGACACATTCCAGAAACGGCACCCTTCTCAAGTTCCCTACTTTCTGCCAGGAGGCTTTTAACCTTTGGCTCTCTATGACCCCAGTTTGGCAACAGATGAAGGGAAAAGGACCAGAGCATGGCGTGTACTTTGCTGGACAGATACCTAAGACCCCTTGAAGTGTCGAAAGGGAATTAATCAGGCAGCCCTGGGTGTGCACGCTGTAAATAAGGAACTTTGGAGATGGTAGCCTTCAGAAATGGCAGATATTTTCCGCTGGGGGAATGGAAAGGCCTTTGTGCTACTGACCCGGAGCGCTTCCTGACCATGCTTCCCATATGACAGTGGGGGTGACGTGAGAATCGGCCGGCGTTCTTCCAGTTCCTGCAAAGCTGATGGCACAGTGCTTCGCCGGCATTGATTGTGGCAAGAATTCATTCCCTGGAAAGAGAACATTTGGAAAACTCAAGAAACGTGAACCCGTGGAAACAAGCTAGACTCCCTCCCTCCCTCCTTCCCTCCCCAATTCCTCCTGGACCATCTGTCACCAACTGGGAAGCAGTCTGAGAAGTTTCCATAAAGTGTTCATTTATGCCTTTTTGACATGACTCGCGAACCGGTTTGGAGTGGTCTCAATCTGCAGCATGGTCGATGAAACGACAGCTCCTTCGTTCTTTATCCGCAATCGATACCGCTTATTAAGGAACGGCATCACGTTGGACGGGGGCCACCCACGCGAAAGAGGGAGAAGACCTTCCTTATAGGCAAAATGCTCCGGTGAAGTGTGATGACAAACATGGCAAAAGATGATGGCGACTGGAATCCGACCGAAAACCCCAGCTGTGGGTGGAATCATAGGACTGGTGTGTGACACTGAACACCCATGGTCACTTCTTAATTTGTGGCAATTCACCACTGAGATTTATGAAGGTTAAATTAAAAAAAAAAACCTTGAAGATTTATATTTAGATATTCACTTGTTCTCCAAACACTTATTACTGTGACTCGGTGCAAATACTCATGCCACTGTGTTTTTCTGAAAGAATACACTTATGACTTAAATGGCCAAGCTCCTGCTGCTGAGTGTTGAGTAGGCCCATTGACTCAACAGGAATTTGGTGAGTCAACTCTGTGAAGTTTCATGGATTCATATAGAGGCCTCCTATCACTGCAAATTACCATGGTAAAGGAAGTCCCAGTTAGAAAGGAGTTGATGCACCATATTCCCTTTGCTTTGGAGTGAAATAAGTGAAATTTGCCCAGTGAAATTTACTAAATAAATAAATTTTCTACGCTTAGCAACAGACTTTATTGGTTTCCCCCTTGATGGTTGAAAAGTGGCCCATCACATGTTGAACATGACAGTAGGATCACTGGATCCACAGGGGGGGATCAGATCTACTTACTTCCTGTGGATGCCAGAAAATGTGGAAATCGTGAACTTTATACATAGCATGGCCTCCAGCTCCCATGAGTGGTCATTTCTGGTAAATTCCCCATGAAAATATAATAGGACCCCCTCCATATCTGCTGATTCATTTATCCACGGTCTGAAAGTGTTAAAAATATTAAAACCAAAAAGGCCAAAACTATATACAGTGTTTTAATGATGAAGTTACCAGAAGTGGGCAAAAGATGGAGCCAGAGACCACACAATGGGTACAGTATAGTGTTTGCTATTAAAATTCAGGTCACTATAATCCACATCTTATTTCATCACTCATGGGAAGCCTTGAAGCTGATTCCCCCCCCACCCACCCATGGGTATAGGGATTCTCCTGTAGGTATTAATATGTATCTCTTTTTTTTTTTTACCTTAATATTTTCAGGCATTGGATAAGTGAATCTGTGGCTATTGATCCCACAGATAAGGATGTGTGTGTCTTAAAGTACATTCCCTTTGAGGGTCAGCCTTAAAACAAGAACAATTCTCAAGCACCTGTTTGATCAGTTTCTCCTCTCTTGCTTCGTCATCTTGCCGTTTTTTATGCCATTATCTTTTCTGGTGCACTTCCAGTTTGCCAATCATGGAGGGCTACAAATATGTGCTCATATAGAACTCATCTATCTATCTATCTATCTATCTATCTATCTATCTATCTATC
>JAHTLZ010000345.1:2750839-2816242 GCA_023846285.1 Phrynocephalus versicolor
CTATCTATCTATCTATCTATCTATCTATCTATCTATCTATCTATCTACAGTTCTTTCCTGTCTGTCTGTCTGTCTGCCTGCTCCTTCCTTCCTTCCTTCCTTCCTTCCATCTATAATGTACATACCTGTTTTATATTTTCTTTGCAAAGTCCTGTGCAATAATGAATAATGCTCTATATTGCTATGCCGTATGAAATAAATAAACTTCTTCCACCATACAACACTAACACAGTATTTATTTTGTAGGTGCAGGGATGTGGTTTCACTGAATATGTGAGGCTACAAAAAGAAACCCTTAGGAAACTTCAACGGGTCCAAAACGCTGCAGCTAGATTGCTGACCAGTGGGGGGGGGGTTAGAATGATCCCACATAACACCCTTATTATAACAGCTCCACTGGCTGCCAATCCGTTTCCGGCCACAAATCGAAGGCACTGATTTTAACCTACAAAGCCCTAAGACTCACTGGAAAAGGCAGCACAGCGGAAAAAAAGTTTGAGGGAGCAGGAAACGAGGAGGTCAAAATGTGAAATGGATGAAGTCCATAAAGGAAGCAATGGTCTTGAGTTTGCAAGGAGCACCCTTCATAATAGCACCTCTCGGAAGCAATTTATTCAAGGCCTTGAGGTCATATAACACCACCTTGCATTTCTTTTCAGGTGGTAAAACCCTGTTGGAGGACTCCTGAGTTCAGGGACCTCTCTCTCCCTCATTCAGCCCATCACCTATTCTGGGCACATTCTGGCTATCTTTGCCACGAGGATGAGCACTTACCACTTTTCTGGCCTTTTGGAAAGACGGATGCCCAGGCCAGGCAGACCAGGAGTGCCTTCATCGTTCTAAGCTGGAAGACAAACAATGTCATATCAGTCATAATCCACCAAAAAAAAAAAAAAAAAAGGTGAGTCATTTGCAAATCACGGAAAACAAGACCGGGAGAGACATCAGGTGGGTAAAGTTGGCACTGGCAGATCGGCAAAGGATTGTGTTGTCAGACAAGGCGACTTAAGCGCCTTTTTGTTGTTGGATTCAGGGGTTTAGACTATAGAAGACCTCACAGTCCTTTCTAACTCTATGATTAGAGATGGGCATGAATCGAAAAAAATGGCATTTCATTTCGTTTCATTTTGTTAAGGAGTTTGTTTTGTTTATTTCATTTTTCACGAATGTTCACAAAAAATTCATGTTGTTGTTTTGTTAATTTGTTATACGTTTTACCCACTTCCCCCCCAGTGCCCACTTGTTATTCGTGTCCATCCTTACCTACGATGATTCTATGAGAAAAGAAGACCAGAGGGAGATATAGGATATTTCTTTTCAAATCTTTCAATCATCTGGGCACGCAGCTGTGGGCTCCAGTGACAGGCAACCAGCTTTTGGCTGAGGGTCAGGAAACGCTTCGTATTGGAGGCATAGGATCAGTGGAATACTCATGGCCTCACCCGGTGGTGAGCCATCCAACGCTGGGAGCAGAACAAACTCTCCAGCCTGCTTTGATTCGGATGGCCTTAGAGCAGGGGTGTCCAAACTTTGGCCCTCTAGATGTTTTGGGTTAGGGTGACGTAATGGTCGTTCGTTAATGGTTTAACTGGCCTTGGGGATTGGGGGTGGTGGTGGGTCACGCAGCCGAGAAAGCCAGAGAAAGATTGCTGTCCGTGTCCAGAGGCTGCCGAGATGCATTGCCTGGATGGGGCATCGGGCACAGAATTAATCACCCCAAACCAACACTCTTTCTACGATGTGCGATTGCCCAGGCGGAACAGGTAAGAGAAAATGTTACTCCATGTCCATTGCGTGATGGTGGAATATTGTCCCGACCATGCCCCCTGAACTGGGATTTAAGCGTGATGAGCCATACCTCTCCCTGACCTCGGGAATTCTCGTCTCGGTTCCTGTTTCGAGACAATTGCCCGTGAAGTAAGGCTCATCACGCAACGTGCACATTCTCCATCTAGTGGCAGGAGTGTGAAGTTGCATTCTCCAGTACAATCCCAAGGGAGTAAACAATGCATAGCAGAGAGGGAAGAAGGCATAAAACCTCGAATTTTGCTGCTTAACTCATGAAAGGCAAAGTTACGGAGAATCGAAATACTGTATACAACTCCCAGAATTCCAAGCCTAGATTGCCAATGGCAAAGGACCGTGGGAGTTGTGGTCCAAAACATTTGGAGGGCCAAAGTTTGGACACCACTGCCTTAGAGGCCCCTTCCAGCTCATTCTCTCCCTAGTCTAAGTCTTGCCAAAGGTTGGGCAGCATCTCACGAAGGAGAGAAACAATGCACTCCTCCTTGTTCACCCGGCATGGCCCGTAAGCTGGATCTGGCCCACAAGGACAGGTTAGGATTTGGGACACGAGAAGGAAAACGGCGACCCTCCAGGATGATGCTGTCCCGCCTATGCCCCATGGGCTAGCAGACGCTTGCTCTTTTCACGGTATCTTCCAAAGGGAGGGTTCCTCGTGCAAAAACCGGGAGGCGCCTTTGGCCAACCCAAGGCCCCACATCTTGTTTCGTGCCGCGTGGGCAACCGAGGAAAAGTCAGAAGAAGGCACAGCTTACCTGGTTTTTGTAGCCCACTGGACAAGACAGCTGCCCCAGCAGGAAGAAAGCTTGACTTTTAGCTGACCTGCGGTCTTTCCCCTTCGTTAATGGTTAAACTGGCCTTGGGGGTTGGGGGTAGCGATGAGTTGTGCAGCCGAAAAAGCCAGAGAGAGATCGCCAGCCGTGTCCAGAGGCTGCCGAGACGCATTGCCCGGACGGGGCATCGGGCACAGAATTAATCACCCCAAACCAACACTCTTTCTACCATGGGCGATTGCCCAGGTGGGACAGGAAACCAGTATTTACACCAGTGATGGGGAAATATGGTCCCTTGAGTACCAGGTACCAGTGGGGGAAATCTAGCAAGCATGCAGGTCAGGGCTTTGACATACAGGGTCTTATTAGCGTATCTCCTTTAGACGGTTGAAACACACCTTCCAGATAATTGGTCATTTCAGTGTCCGAACAGCGGCTTGTTCAACCAGGGCACCGAGCCAACGGGGTGACTCACAGACATTCATACCCTACCCAGCCTCCCATGGAGTTGTGTGGTACATCTGGCCAAACTCTCTTTGTGTGTGGGAGGGTGTCCCCATAGCTTGTGAGTCAACCAAAAGTCAAAAGCCTGCCCTATTATCATAGCAAGAAGAAACAACCCCACACAGACCACAGTACTAATTCCCTGTTTTCACTCATATGGCCATCACACATTTATGCATCTCGAGGAAAAGCTTTTAATATTCCAAGTTTGTTTAAAAACAAAAACAAAAAAAGATAACCCATGGGGAATTTTGGATCTGCTGTGTTTCTGCAGAGGTCTCTGTTTGGATCAACGGTAAAAAAGCAGGACCGCGGCTTCAATCAGTTCTCGGGAAACGCTCCAGCCCTGGTGTGTTCCGTAACCGCTCCAGTCAAAGGCCGTGAAGTCACCACACTGTCGAGGGTTCCCTTCTGGGAAAAATCCCCCTCCGCCAATGCAGTACTAGGAAAAACAAAAGGAGGAGGAGGAGGAGGAGGGGTAAATATACAACAGAAAGGTTAAAGAACCGCCAAGCGAAACCTACAGGATGAGACGTTCTGGCTAAATTAGAGGACTGAGCATCACAAGAACGGAGGGAGCCCTGGGGCTGCATGTTTATGGACCTGCTTGAAAAGACAAATATGAACATACACGAAAGAGGGCCTTCTCTGTTGCTGCTCCCAGACTTTGGAACTCCCTCCCACTGGAGGCCAGGACTGCCCCGTCTGGAAGCAGGCAAATACCTTCCTCTTCAGACAAGCTTTTCCCGAACAAGGGACTACCTACGATATATCTTTTAGATGGATCTACCGTACATGATGGCACTGGCTGACCTCATAAGGACACCAGGGTTTTCCATGCTAGCTTCCATCCGTCATCTGCTTGGGAACACCCTGAAGCAAATGGCGAGCCGCTGTGTGAGACAGAAGGCTGGACTGGATGGGCTGTGATGGCCTCTTCCGGCAAGGCTGCTCTTACGTTCTTATGCTCTTATAATGGAATTCTTTTCTTTTTGCGTGTTCTTGGTGGCGTTAATGTCACTTTTTAATATTGCAAGATGCCACTTCTAATTCCCCGTTCGTAACTTGAATATGTTTTGAATGTTCTGGGCTGTAGGTTGTCCCTCATTATTGTAAGCCTTTTCCGAGGAGAAAGGCGGGGTGAAAAAAAATTCAAAATAATAAAGATATCAACATAAGAATTAAACAATCAAGAGTTGTAGTGGGTCTGTAACTGTCCACTTATATGGAGACTTAAGTCATCATCAACCAGCTGAAGTGAGTGGGTCGGAGCCCTTGTCCCCAGAGCCAGGTTCAAATCCCACTATATTTCCTTGGAGGGAGGTCAAAGGCCGCTTGGCGTCTCTGCCTGCCTGGCGAGGGTATGCGCCCCACCACTGCGGTGCACTATGCCACCCCAGAACACCACCTTTCATAATGTCTCCTAAATGTTTGTCATAACCTCGGGGCATGTCTCGAAGTACCTCTGTGGAATCTATGGCGGTTGTCTTTTCTATAAGCAAAAACCGCCACGGAGGTGCCTCGAGACGTTAAAGGCAAGCGTGCACCTGCCCTTCGGAGACGTGGGAAGGCCACATAGCCCCCGCGAAGGGCAACTGATTTCAAGCTGCCAGCCACGGGTTCGAGGGAGCAGAGGGAGACTCACGTGTTCGGTGTGGCATCCCGTGACTTTGATTCCAGAGCACAGGGCCATGGCTGCTTTCTCGTGGTTGAACACGCGGAACTGGATGAAACCAGGGGTGGATTCTCCTGAAAAGAGCAAGGACAACGTGGTTAAAAACGGCTTTGGGTGGTGGTGGTGGTGGTGGTGGAGAGAACGTTCAGATGTTTTCCGGAGAGGATGCAGATTTCATATCTAGAACTAGTGCACGCCTAAGAAGAAAATGCGGTTCTGTTTATTCCAACATCAACTTGCTTCATTGGGAAGAGTAGCATAACTCTCTCTACACTTTTTTTTTGGTATCTAGTTTTTTGGTTGCACATATGCTGGTACTCAGGTGCAACTAGCGCTGAAAGATTTGCGTACCTGGAGGGATAAAGGTATAAGAAAGTGAAACAGCCTTTTCCTTTAATCTGGGACCGGATCCTCAGTTGCTCTGGTGGATGGGCCTCTTGGCCACGAACTGGAGAAGGGGCATATGCCCTGCTGGTTTCCGCTAGGCCAGGCATGCCCAAACTTCGGCCCTCCAGATGTTATGGACCGCAACTCCCACAGTCCTTTGTCATTGGCAATCTAAGCTTAGAATTCTGGGAGTTGCGGTCCAAAACATCTGGCGGGCCGAAGTTTGGTCATGCCTGCGCTAGGCCTCTCTGGGACCTACATCCTGGTCACCATCCCCATACTGGCACTGAAGGTGGCGAGTTCAGGAGCTCCAGTGAAAGGAATGGCTAATCAGTAGCCGTCTGTAACGGGTCCGTGCCAGCAAAAAGAGACAGCCTCTTGCAGTCGTAAAGAAAACAGCCTGGTTTTCAGAAAAATGATTTAATGGTTGCAACCAGGGAGATCTGCACTCAATAGCAATTAAGTTTGGACTCCGTAGAACAAAGGACTAACATCATGTCTTATAGTTTCAAATTTCCCCTCATTTCCCCCTCCCAATTGGGTCCCTCGTCGGTTACACATCAAACATTAATTGGCAGTCTTAGTTATCTATCTTGCATTCCTTTTTGGCAACATTTAAACATTTTAATTGGAAAAAAGGGGGTTTTGAACACAGTGAACAGAGTGGTACAAAAACAAAGGCAAAGGGGCCTCTCTTAGCCTTGAAGATCTGACAGGTGACGAATTCCAGGCTGGCTCAGCTAGGCACACAGAGATAAGGTTTCCTCTGGCCGAAGTTATGTATAATTATCTTGTGAAAGAAAAGCACCAGGCTTACACAGAAAATAATTGGCCTTTTGAATCTTATTGCTGAGAAAGCTTTTTCCTTTAAAGCTTGCTAAAAATGTCCTGTTTGCAGGAATTGTTTACAGGAATAAAAGAATACATAGAGGATTTATATATGTGTGCTTATTAGTCTAAATATATATAATGTGTGTGGCTTATATTCTTGCAAAGCACAGCTTGGAATATATATATATAAAAGGCTATGAAGCCTGTCTATATGCAAAGCACAGTTTAAAATATATATTGATGGGGCTTGTCAATATGCCTGGAGGTTATTGATACAGATACATGGCTAAATCATTCCCTTCACCAGGACTAAAGCAGAATCGCAAGACTTACTCTGCGCGTTTGGCGAGTAATATGAGGCTGTTTTCTCGGCATTGGCAGCGTCAAAGACGATGGGTATAGCCGGGCCGTTGTTGCCCGGGCAGCTGCCAGCGCTGTATTTCACTGGGTATTTCTGAAACGAGAAGGAAACCACAACACTGTCATTTGTTTTGGGGTCAGTGTCGTCCCAAATCCTGCCCTGCAAAGACACACCACCATGTAGGAAAGAAGACCGATGATGTGATCCTGTGTGAGCCCATGCTAGGGCTGCTGCGTGGCCTCATCCCCGTGGCCTGGCGCTCCATGCTGCCCCGGTGTCACCCTCACCGAAGGCTGAGTCGGCAGCCAGAAGAGACGCCGACCGGCCAGGGAGCCACATTTACCTCATAAAGCCTGAGCAGGTTGCCCCCTTCGGCCGCCAAGAACCCCGTCTCCGTGTGGTATCTGAAGAGCGACGTGTCCCTCCATTTCTGCATGGGGGTTTTGTTGGGGACATGCCAGACGGAGAGGTCTCTGGCTACGATATCATAATAACCGGGATTCTGGGTGGAAAGAAGACACACATCAGCCATCCAGCAGGGGGAAATGGCAGTGCTTTCGCTAGAGATGATCAAAAGGGGGATTGAAAATAAAACAACCAACATATATTTGGGGCACTTTATTCTGGGAAAAAGGGGCCTGAAGGGGGATATGATTAAGTCTGACAAAATAATGCAGGGCATGAGTAAAGTGGATAGAGGGATGCTCTTCTCCCTCTCACGAAATACCAGAACTAGGGGACATACACTCAAATTGAGGGCTGGGAAAGCAAGAACAGACAAAAGAAAATATTTGTTTTACCCAGCATGTTGTTAGTCTGAGGAATTCCCTGCCACAGGAGGTGGTGATAGCATCTAGCCTGGATGCCTTCAAAGGGGGATTGGACAGATTCCTGGAGGAAAACCCCATCACAGGTTACAAACCATGATGGAGATGTGTGTATTGTAATCTCCAGTCTTAAAACCAGGGTACTTCAAGGGCCAGATGCAGGGGAGTGTTATATCAGGAGACAGATATCTAATCTCGTGTGCTCCCAGACGCATTTGGTGGGGTCACTGTGAGATTCAGGAAGCTGGACTAGATGGGCTTTTGGCCTGATCCAGCATCGCTCTTCTTATGCTTTGCCAGTTGGAAAGTCGCCTGTTAACTTGTGAAGAAGAATTGAAATGGTGACAGGTTACGTTAGACCTTGGACCAACCATCAGTCCTAAAGGAGATGGGAACCATGAAAGAGGAGGCTGAGGAGGGCATCCATGAAGGAACCAGAGAAGACCCCCAAGTGTGTCCCTGGAGAGCAAGATTCAGATCACCTACACTCGTGTATTTGCAGTGATCACGTATGGGTATGAAAGTGGAACAGTAAAGGAAGCTGATGTGGCAGGATGATTCATTGATACATGTGGTGCTGGAGAGATTTGCCAGCAAGATGGTAAACTGGAGGAGATCCAATGGCTAAGATACGAATGTCGAAAGGACCCAGTAAGATTTGACCACCGGCCCGCCAAATCCAACTTTCTCTTCCGATGTTGGCCAACAAACTTAGCTCTCCTTCAGGCTCTGTTGATCTTAACGGGTCATTTATTTCCAAGGAAGGATCCTTCTGCCTTCCACTGCGTTCATACCTGGGTTTCCTTCGTATTTAAATTTCCTACGTATTTTTTGGGGGAGCGGTCATATGGTTTTCAAGGAGCAGTTGGTGTCCTCTCCTCTGTGTTCTAACCTCCTATTCTGGTTCTGTCCTAACCTGTGCACTACAAATTTTGTCCTACTTTCTGGCTCCAGTTTCCAAGGCTCCGTCTTTTAAGCTGGGTAGAAAGGGGAGAAACTGAATTTACTGCGTATTTTCACTGTCCTGTCGTTGCAACAGAAGCAAACAAGTCAGCATTTTTGAGCGAAGTTTCTAAATACAGCCCCTGGCGGTGGTTTAGGAAACTTCGCTGAAACTGCTGTTCGAGGGGCGAAGAATTTGCTTCTCTTTGTGGTTAGCACACAATCTTTTACTGTGGAGTTCGCCGACGGGAAACTATGCAGAAAAAACAGGTATGAAGCTCACCTTGTAGTCATCACTGGTTGACCCAACGGCTGACCCGAAGGTGGCGTTGTTGGCCCAGTTTCCGTCGCCTTCCGGGATGTGGGCGTGGCTGCCTTGCTGGCTGGACCACCGATCCCCCACCGTGCATTTGCCGTACATGTTGTTCTCGTGCACGCTGGCCACCAACGTCCAGCCTCCTCCCTGGGTGTTCATGTCGCAGAAGGTCTGGTAGACCTCGCCCTCTTCCGTGGCCAGGAAATACAAGCCGTCTGCCAAGAGTCGAGGGTTTTGTGGGTCAAAAGCAAGCCGGGAAGGTGGCTCAAAGAGAAAGCCCTTTGCCTGCCTGTGGAGGGACAGCAAAGAGGGGACCGGCCTGGCCTCCAGTGGCAGGGAGTTCCAGAGCCTCAGGTAGGTAGGTAAGAGTTCCCCCCCCCCTAAGGTGCACTCTCAGTTCAACAGACTTCTTTCTTTGCTTACCTTGAGCCCACCGAGAGGCATCTTTGATGTCTTTGCAGCTCCGGGGAAATTTGTTTGAGGGGCTTGCCTGGTCAGGGAAACCGGACTTGCTCTCCCAACTCATCAGCAGGTTCAGAACGTCGTATTTCATGGAGCTAAGGTAGCTGTTGCAGCCTGCGTAGGGAGCAGACGTGGAAGATGCAAACATTTCATCTTAAATTCCCATGGGTTACTAGCAGGGAGGGGCACAAAACAGAAAAACAGAGGCTGCTTTTACACGACCCCTAAAATCCGAGGCAAAGGGCTCCCAGATGCAGAGCTTAAAATTGTTTTCCCACCAGCTGCGGACGTTAAAAAAAATTAAGGACGACCACGCCCACCTAAGCATGCCCCAGTGCGTTTTACAAGTACCTGGTCTCCGGAGGTAAAAAAAATTCCGATGCGGATTATAAAGCTATGGATGCCGGGCTCTCCTCGCCTTCTGTTTGATTTTTTGCCACCCCTTTAAGAGACAGGAATACCTACGGGGCTGCTCCGACGGCAGACGGAGGTGAGACTGCATTTTTTCCTCCCTTTTTTTCTCCTTCCCCTCACCGCAGACAGGAGCAATGGAGTGCGGAAGGACGGGAACACAGGAAGCAGAACAAACCCCCACAATCTCTGGTCTGAATTTAAGTTGCCAGCGGATTTTAGAGATCATGTAAAAGCGCCCAGAGTTTCATTTCTGCCCATGGTTTGTTTCATTTTGTTTGTCAATAAATTTTTACAAAAAAAAATCACAACGAAACAATTTGTTACGCTACAAAATGGCTCCCCGGGGTCCTAGAGGCACCAAATTTTGTGGGTAGCATTTTGCAAGAGAGCCATTTTACAGAGTAACAAAACGTTTCATTTTCAAAAGGGGGGGAAGTGTTTCATGTTGTAACAGGATACGGTTTCCCATTTCACTTCGTAACGTTCCGAAAGCTTACGAAATGGCAAAAAGTGTGTCGTTTTTCATTAAGGTGCCCATCTCTAGTTACTAGTCTCCTTCTGCTGAGGACTGGTTAGGCCTCAGCCTCAGCTCTGGACTCTGCCTTTTAAGATGAACCCCCAAGAAAACTGGAGCCCGTTCAGAGGAGAAGAGCAAGAATCAGAGGACTGGAGAAACCCAAACCCTGTGAGGAAAGGCAGAAAGGACAGGGCATGTTTAGACCGGAGCAAAGAAGGCCGAGGGGAGACAGGATAATATTTCTCAAATACTTGAAAGGCTGCCCTACAGAGGAGGGGCAGGGTCGGTCCTCGATCAACTCAGAGTACAGGACACGTAATAATGGGCTGGAGACATGGGAAGGCAGATTTCGGCTGAAGGTTGGGCAAAAATCTTCTTAATTGTTAGAACAGTACAACGACGGAGCTCCTGACCTTGTGCGCTCCATCCAATCTGCTTTGATTTAGGTCCTGGCCTTCAGCAGGGGTGTTGGACTTATGGGCCTCTTCCGGCCCAAATGTTCTACGATTCTATGGTTTTATGGACACCAAATTCCACCCACAACTTCCATGGCATCATTTCCATCTGTGTTGGGAGATTTTAAGTCCATTGCCATCTAGGGCACCTACGCTCTTCAAATTCCCAGAGTCCTTTGCAAGTCCAGGATCATTATTATATACAGTGGACCCTTGTATAACAAAGGGTTTGTATAACATAAAATCTGTACAACATAAACAATTTCGGACATAGGGGAAATTTGCTTAACAGAATCGCCTATGGGGCAATTCTGTGCAACATAAAAATGGGATTACTTCGTTTTCAATGCATTCCTATGGGAAATTTGCATAAAGGTAAATATGCTTAACATAATTTCATTTGAAACGAATTAATTCCTTTAGACAAGGTACCACTGTACAATTTAAAATCAGCCCCGTGTTTCATCCCACACAGAAATCATGCTGCCATAATCCTCTGGACATACTTACTGGTGGTTTTTCCCATCGGGAGGAGAGCCAGCAGCTGAATTAGGAGAACAAGATGCTTCATCATGGAATCTTGTGGAGGAATAAATAAATAAATAAATAAATAAATAAAAGAATGTTCAGGAAAACACATATTTCCTGCTGTCCCAATAACTGCTCTCCAGTGATGGAAACACCTTTGTTATGATCTCAAAGGCTTTCACAGCAGAAATCTGATAGCTGTTGTGATTTTTTTCAAGCTGTCTGGGCTGTGTTCTGGAAGTCTTTGGTTATGTTTTTCTTGTCATTGAGACCTGCAAAGGCTTGGAACAGTCAGCTGCTGCACCGCTTAACTATTTATTTGCTTCTGAGATGTTCTTACAATCAGACCTCTTTTGCCACATCAGGGAGCACTGCTTGTAAATACAGTGTCCTGCCCAGTTTAGCTCTGAGAGGTGCAAGACTCAATTAGTTTAGCGGGGGAGAGGGCTTTGTAAGCAGTCCAAAGAGCCCTGCCGAGGCAAATACGATGTTAACAAAAAGGTAGTTCTCAAAATATCTTCTCCTTTCTTCGTGTTCGTTCTTTTGGACACCTTGCCTCAGCATAACACCTAGGCAAACTCTCAGCTAAGCCCCTCCAAATCTGGCACAAATTAAACAAGAATTTCGCAAGCCACTGAACTGTAAATGAATCGATCAATACAAAACTGGAAACTCCCTGTCTTAAGAGGAAAGGCAAATAAGTTCTGTGTTTGCACTACAACTCCCATAACACCCCCACCCCCAGTCAACCTTCGTTTTTTATGGACCCATCGCTTTCTACGGAAACAGGGCAGAAAATGGCCTCCAAATGGATGTTTCGCAAGCAGATGGCAGGTGTTTGCCGAGGGATCAAGCGTCCTCAGCATTGTGGCATCTCCCAAGTGTGTCACACAGGGTTGTTTCAAAAGAGCTGGCTCCCCCTTTGGCCTTGTGCCACAGGTTTCGTAAGGGCTACGGAACCCTTGGAGGGCAGGAGGGGGAAGCATAGAACCCGGGTCGGAGGATGGCTCAGACCAGACACCAGGTTTCAGCTCCGAACTTTAATAGGAACATTGCTAAACACCACCACCCTCCTTTGTGGCAGCTTCTTCCACTGCCAGAGAGCTCTCATCATCAGGAAGTTCTTCCTCATATTCAAATGGAATCTCTTTTCCAGTAGTTTGAAACCATTGCCCCGAGTCCTAGCCTCTGAAGCCATGGGAAACAAGCCAGCCCCCTCTTCGATAGGACATCCTTTCAAATATTTAAACAAGGCTATCATATCCCCTCTCAGCCTTCTTTTTGTAAGGCTAAACATTCCCGTGCTGCCTAATTGCCCCAAGGACATCCGATCTCGCCTGATTTCGGAAGCTAAGCAGGGTCAGCCCTGGCTAGTACTTGGATGGGCGACCACTAGGGAATACCAGGGGCTGTAGGCGCCTGGAGTAGGAACTAGCAAACCACTCCAGTATTCCTGCCAAGAAAACTCCATGGACATAGAGTCACGAAGAGTCGGTCACGACTGTAACGACACAACACACAACACAAACATTCCCAGTTCCCGAAGCCGTTCCTTGTTAGAAATTTCTTCCAGACCTTCAGCCTTCCTGGTCGCCCTCCTCTGGACCTGCTCAAGGTTGTCAGCATACTATTAAAATTGAGGCACGCAGAACTGGACACAGTAGTCCAGATGGAGTCTGACCAGAGCAGAATAGAGTGGTACTATCACTTCCCTTGATCTAGACACAATGCTTCTGTTGATGCAATCAAGAATCGCGTTGGCTTTCCTGGCCGCCGCATCACACTGCTGACTCCTGTTCAATTTGTGGTCCACCCAGACTCCCAGATCCCTTTCACAGGTATTCTACTCGAGCCAGGTGTCTCCCATCCTATATCTGTGCAATTCATTTTTTTAAAAAAAAAACTTAGATCCAGCACCCTACATTTCCCTCTGTTAAAACCCCTTCCGTTAGCTTTTGCCCAGAGCTCTAGTCTGTCAAGTCTCCTAACAAAGGCGTAGATTTCCTGGACCAGAATTAAGCCGAGTCCCCCCGCCCCCCCCAAAAAAACAACCCAACCCAAAAAAGGATGATGTTTAGCGGGAATAGTGAAAAATACCTTGAGCTTTGCGTGGCCGTGCAGAAAGAGTTACGGACGCGCGTTAAGGCAACCCCCGACCAGCCCTTTTTTGCTATGGTTTAATCGGAGGAGTCGTCCGACATACAGCTCACCTTTGGCAGCTCTCCTCTGCTGTTCCCTCTGGACTCCTTAGTCACCTTTTCTTATGCTCTGGCGAAGCGGAGCCCGGGGGAGTTGGCTTCCCTGTGGCCGACAGCCAGACTCAAGGCAGACCGAATGCCAGGAAATGTTTGCACACCCGAGTGGAAGAGATAGCAAGCAAACCAAGATACGGCTTGTTGTCTGAAGCAATTCTTCTGGGAAGATACTTGTCTTTCAGGAAGTAAGGAGTTTCCCCTCCAGCTCGGGATTTCCTGTCCAGCGGGCCACTGAGCTGTTTGGTCTAGAGAAGAACCCGGGCAGAAAAGTTGGTGTTCTAGGACTACGCTGCCCATCGTCCTGAGCATACAATTTCCTGCTGGTTTCAGAAGCCCAGCAGGGTTGAGTGTGGTGGGTATCAGGACAGGAGATGCAAGGGAATGCCCCAAACCCCCTGGCACGGGGGATAAAATCTGCAATTTAAAAGAGACAACATATACTCAAATAGACCCAAAGCGGCTGCATTTGCCTCCTGTTGACCCGCCGATCCCCAAAGAAAGCCCATTTGCAAAGCTGCCAAAACTCTAAATCTTGTCGGAGGATAATCAAGCGCCTTTTACCCCTTAAGGCAGCTCTGCTACAAAGCGCAAAGCTGCCGCCTCATTCAGTGTGGTGAGGGCTCTTGCTCAGGCACTTTCCTCTCCCTCAGGCTCATGTTCAGAAGTAAACCTGGAAGCGGGGAAGCTCGTCGGGCCTGTATCCAAGCATCCCGTCCCGAGAGTACAGAAATGCAGCTGGGAGCGCTCCATTTCAACCCGTAAGCTCACAGAATTGCTGCTGCTCGCCGCAAGCCCGGTCTCCACTGCTGCATGCGGATAGGACGGACGGACAGACGGTGTTGCATCTGTACTGATCTCGGGGTGATCCCAGTTGCTGGATCCATTGTCAAGAATCTACCCAGAAGGGTAGATTTCTGGTTCCACCCACCACCTTGCCTTGATTAGATCTATGTCTTTGAATTGTCCTTTCCGCCTGCTCCTCTACGACCTCCTTCCAACTTCTTTCCTTCCCCTTCTGGCCAGAAAGGAGGCAACAGGCCTGGGGCTCTTCTTCCATGGGTCACCAGGAGCCACCTTTTGGGACATCTGTGGCCACTTCTTGAGAAATTGTTTCTGTGGATCCGCCCCGAGCGGAGAAGTTGGAAGGTGTTTTAGCTGAGTGGATTCCTGCTTAGGAAGGGGGAGAGTGGAGGGAGGATGATGAAGGGTTCTTCCAGCTCTTAAAACTCTCAGGGCCCCCCATCCTGGAACCGTTATCTGGGTTAAATGCTGAGGTTTAGTGTCTATTTTAAGCAGGGTGGTGGTTTTTTTAGCATTTTAAGTCTTCCAGCAGATTTTAAGCATGGTAAGTCGTTTTAAGCAGAATGGCGCTGATGTGGTTTTTGTGAGGTTGTTTGCTTTCGGTTTGTGTAGTGCTGGAACAGCAATTTAACTTGACGTGCACATGTCCATTGACAATACATTTCTATTCTATTCTTCCTGTTTCAGACCATCCATCCATCCACCCACCCATCCAGAATGCATCTTCCTCAGCAATTTCAGGTCTGAGGGTGATCTCCTTATGTGGTGAAAAGGGATAAAGCAATAAAAAAGCAAAGTATTATACCGCCCCATAACCACCTCAAGTAGTCTCTGGGCAGTTTACAGTTTAATTCTGCAGGCCACACATTGTCCCACCCCCGCCAGCCAGCTGGACACTCATTTTACCAACCTCGGAAGGACAGAAGGCTGAGTCAACCATGAGCCTTGAGTTACCTGGGATTGAATCCCAGGCCGTGAACACAGTTTTTCCTGCAGGACAGGCATGGAACCACTGCACCACGGGGCTTAGAATACTTAGAATATGGGCAAGGTTGGGGTCAGGATTGGTGCCTGAGCATAAATAAGAAGGGGATTGGAGTAGGATGGACATTATTTTTTGGGGGGCAGGGGATTTTCTCACTTTCTAAAAAGGAGACAATGACATTTATCAGTTCCCATTGCTCCTCCTTTGAAGTTTTACTCCTTGCACAGTCCCTGCCCACCTTCAAAAAGGCGTTGAATACCATGCTTTTTAGGGAGGCATGTGGCGAACTTTAATTTAATTTATATAATTTTGATCTTATCTGTCTTCCCCCCCCCACCCCTGGATGCATCTTGCTGAGGGTTTCACCCCTCTTTTTTGCGTATATTGTTGTTTTTAACTTCTTGTAAACTGCCCAGAGTTCCTGTTGGAAGATGGGCGGTATAGAAATGAAACAAATAATAAATAAATGAACAAATAAATAAATTCCCAAGGAGACACCTAGAAGGCAACTGCAGTGAGGGAACGCAGCACCTTCCCCCTGGGACCACAGCCCCAAGATGGCTACCCTCGTGGCTTTCAATTGGCCGGTCAGTCTCGTTCATGGGTAGCTGGGCTCCCAGTGGCCACCAGTCAGAATGGGCATTGCTTCCCTTTGCTACCAGGCCCGTCCACCTTCTTGACGCCACTCCGTGGAAGCTGCTGAGCCGCCCCCACTTCCGGCGTGCTGGGAGGCCAAAGCCGGGTCACGGATTGGACCCCACGCGGAAGAAATCTCAAACCACGGCAGAGCGCGAGGGACCCTGGATGGACTTCCTCTCCCTCTTCTCCTGCTCACCCTGTAACCATTGGCAATAAGAAATTTATAATTCATCATATATTATAGTATAGTATAAAGGCCCTTAAAGCTTACGTGTATTTGTATGGGAAGATGCGTGTTAAGAGGGCCTTTCTGGAAAATTACAGAGGCCTCTTGGAGTAACTTCTCTTCGCTGACCACAAACAATCTTTTCTTCTCATAAGTTTGCTATATTAGAAAATAACTGTTTTCTGCTTTCTTAGCTAAGAATATGTGCAAATATTTCAGGTAACGAGGAAGTTTCGTTAACTGAGAAACATCGGATTTTCACAGGGACAGTCGGGGAAGGATAACGTTTCCTAGTCCTAACAGGGTATAAGAAGGCTGGGATGAAAATTGTCCTTCTGAACAGAAGTACCCGAAGGTACATTTGTAAATAAAATCTTTCTCAGAATCTGACAACCCGGTGTCAGCCTGTCTGTCAATCTGTCTTTGAAGCCTGCAAAGGCTTAACCCATTGCAATCTAGAAGTGTTTGTGGGTAACAACCCAGAGGCCAGAGAGAGAAGAGAGAAGACTCTACTGGAAGGGATGGATTAGCAGCAGGCCAATCTGACAGAAAGGCAGTTTTCGGTGTCTCCATGCAATGGCTGGGCTTTCTTTTATTCTAGCCGGGGCCGCATCACATCTCGACAGAGGGGGATTGGTGCCGATCGGTGGCTTGGCAGGGTGTCCAGGAAAAGTCGCAAAGAGGAGACATTCCCCAAGGGCTGGGCATCAGGAGGAGGAGGAGGAGGAGGAGGAGGAGGAGGCGTCCTCAGCTCTCTCTCGCAGCGGCCTCTCCCTCTCCGAGCCGTCCAGGATCTGCGTCTCCGATTCGCCCCTGGGCTTCTGGCTCACAAACACTTTGACGAGGACCCGGTGGGCGTCGGCCGCCGCGTCCTCCACGAAGGTCTTGAGCATGTTGTACACGACCGCGAAGGGCAACCCCACGCCAGCGATGGGCACCAGCTCTTTGGGAAGCTTGGGTGGTTTGCCGGCTGCCCGGACCAGCAGCTCCACCACTTGTTCCTTGGCCATCCCGTTGGCCAACGGGGACCTGACCAACGCCCTGAGATGCTCCGCCGGTTGGGCCGCGTGCTCTGCGGCTTTCCTCAGGGAGGCCTCCTCCAAGCCGAAATTGACACAATAACCCCGGAGGGTCTGGAGAAGCAGATCGATGTTGCAAGCGACGGAAATCTCCGGAATGTTTTCATCCGGGAGGCCGCAAGCGACGGCGGAGACCAGCCACAAGTGGTCCATCATGACGTTCTTCTTCTTCTCCAGGAGGCGATGGGAGAGGTTGGGGGCGGCCAGGAGGAAAGAGCGGCTCCTTGGGAGGTCGAGGTCCTTCCACAGGGTCTCCCCGAGGAGAGGGAAGTCGAACCTGCCGAGGAGGATGTTGGAAATGAGGAAGATCTTCGGCGACTTGACCCCGGCAGATGTCAGGTCCTGCAAGCAGCCCTGGCGGAGCTTCTGCAGGGCAGCCGCTTCGTTGACACCCGCCGAGGGCTGGCTCTGCCGCAGGGCTCCCAGGTCCTCGTCCACTTTGGAGCGGACAAAGTAGAAGTCTTTGCCCGACTGCTTCAGGGCATGGGCCAGGCGGGCGTGGACGGCGGTGAACCTTTGGGAGGCCAGGATGACAAAGAAGTCGTAATGGGAGACTTGGATCTGCTCTAAATAGTCTCTGGCGTGGAAAGGAGGCGGGCCGATACTCGGGAGATCCCACAGAACCACCTGGGCATATTTGGGGTGTGTGTACGGCACAGGATCTTTATGGGGGGCCGCCTCTCCAGTCGGGGCAGCACCCTCCTCTCCCTCGCGCAGGTCTCGGAAGGCATTGATGAAGGAGGACTTGCCAACGCCGGGCTCCCCGGTGACCCCGACGTCTAAGGAGATGTTCTCCAGAGAGACCAGGGTCTCTTCTAATCTCCCCAAGAGCTCCGAATAACTTCCTTTCTCAAAGGTTCTTTTGAGGTCCTTGATCTGGGTCTCGGTCAGCGCGATCTTGCTGTCTTTCTCTGATCCTGCCATGGCGACGGAGGGCGGTCAGCCTTGAGAGACAGGGCAGCACGTTTCAGGTCCTTGAAAAAGTCCTACAGAGAAGGGAAAGGGTCGGTTCTCAATCTCCCCCCCCCCTCCAGCCGCCACCGGGGCAGCAGAGGAAAACGTCATCATGGCCTCACGTCTTTGGAAACTGGATTTCAGTTGGAAACCAGGAAAAACTTCCTGTTCGAGAAGTACAATAATGGGAGCCATGGCCTGGGGAGGTGGCGAGCGAGTCAGCACTGCGGCGGCACTCAGCAGACAATAGGACAAGCCCCTCTCAGATGTACAGTGATTTGATTTCCATCCCTGGCCTTGGGGGTGGGGGGAATGGACTTGATGCCTTAATAGGGCCCCCTTGCAACACATTTTTTTTCCTGTGAATCTCTGATTCTCAAGGAAATGTTGGGAACAGCCGTGCGCATGGCAGGGAATGAGCAGGAAAAACAAAATAGGATAAAACACTGGCCCATACAGATGCATTGTTATTATAGCACATCTAGGACATCTTATTTCAGGAAAGGTGTGTGCGCGTGTGTGTGTTTCCAGTTATACGTGATAGCTAGAACACTGTGGCGAACATAAGAACACAAGAACATAAGAAGAGCCCTGCTGGATCAGGCCAAAGGCCCATCTAGTCCAGCTTCCTGTATCTCTCATAGTGGCCCCACCAAATGCCTCTGGGAGCGCATGAGACTAGATCTCTGTCTCCTGATACCATTCCCCCCTGCGCCATACCCAGTTTTAAGCCCGGAGATTACACATCTCCATCATGGTTTGTCACCTGTGGTGGACTTTTCTTCCAGGAATCTGTCCAATCCCCTTTTGAAGGCATCCAGGACAGATGCCATCACCACCCCCCTGTGGCAGGGAGTTCCACAGACTAACAACATGCTGGGTAAAAAAAAAAATTCTTTTGTCTGTTCTTACTCTTCCCAACCCACAGTTTGAGTGGATGTTCCCTAGTTTTGGTATTTTGTGAGAGGGAGAAGAGTGTCCCTCTATCCACTTGACTCATGCCCTGCCTTATTTTGTACGTCTCAGTCATATCCCCCCTCAAGCACCTTGAAGGATGGCTGGCCAAAGAATGAAATTAGTTTGTCTCCAAAGGTGAGACCCATGTCAATAACAAGCTCATAATGGTTGAGGGTTGTTGTTAGGCATTGTAGAGAATATCCTTGCCACGCTTTGAAAGCTTGAAACGTCTACACAAATTGTTGTTATTTTCGTGGGTGCTCTTGGCTGGAACGTAGGTGTTCCCACTTTGGGTGTTTTGGGGGGTCTCAATGGCCAGCCTCTCTGACCATTGACCATATCTGGCTGGGAGATTTATGTCTTTGGAAGGACTGGGACAATAAAACACATTAAAAACACCTCCCTCCCTTCATTTCGGAGGCAGCCTAAGAACATCCAAGCTCTGAGCCTCACTGCCTGGCTTTTTCCCCACCTTGCCAAAGACCTTACATCTAAGAAATAACTCCTGGCAAAATCCAGCTTTTGCCATGTTATAACCCAGTGATGGCAAACCTTTTAGAGACCGAGTGCCCAAACTACGATTCAAACCCATTATTATTATTATTATTATTTTGCAAAGTGCCAATACAGTAACTTAAACTGTATACAGGTGGCTATGAAGGGGCGATGTCGGGTGCCCACAGAAAGGGCTCTGAGTGCCACATTTGGCACCTGTGCCATAGGTTCGCCATCACTGTTATAACCTATTGGTACTACTCTGAGGAAGGGGGTTTCGCCCCCAAAATATTAGCAATGTTATTTTTTAGTAGCCAAAAGTACCACCTGTTCCACTTTTGTATTTGGTTTTTGTGATGGTGACACGACTCCTCAACTTGTTTTGCTTCAGCTTACAATACAGTGGTACCTCGATTTACGAATCTAATCCGTTCTGAAGGCATGTCCTTAAGTGGAGGTACCTATCTAAAAAAATTTAAAAATGAAAAAAAAAAAGATCTTAAGTCAAGCAGACCATATCTAAAATTTGTAAGGCAGCAGTTAAAATGCCAACAGTTTTCTGCTCTTAAGTTGAATTACTCTTAAATCAGGGTACCACTGTACTGGGACTGAGAACCATCAGTTGAGAGCGACCTTGGATAACTCCAAGTGTTTTCGGAGTGCCACTCTTCTGGGAGTTCTGGGAGTTGCAGTCCCAGAATGATTGGCATTATCCAAGGTTGGGAACCTCTGTTCTAGGCCTGGGTTGGAATAATTCCCAAAATTTCATCTCAATAAGACCCCAGGTGGCTCTTTTAAAAAAAAAAACTAAGATTGGGAGCTTTCTTGGCATCAACACCCCAGAGTTGAAACAGGGGAAGCACTGGAGAACACCCAAACTGCTACCCCAACCTGCCCTGGGCGGTCACGACAGGAGAAAAAACAGCTGGAAACAGATGTGCAAAGAGGACCAAAGACATCAGTTGGTGGGGGTTTGTTTAGGAAATTTGCGGGTTACACGCTTCTGAAGGCAGTCCGAAATCCGGCTCAGACCTAGGAAGACGGGTGCTCGTGTAAGCCTCCACGCCTGCCCGCCCCAAAATCTCCCCGCAAAGGTTTCCATGCCTCCCACCTTCCTTCAGAACAAAACATCTCATCCTCTTGCCTTCGCAACCATCATCTTTCCCCCTCTTGGCTGTTCAAAGGCCAACCCCTAGGCAATCCAGCCAGGGAGGGCCCCGGCTTTCATGGTGGCCCATTCGGCATCTTGGGCAAGTGAGAGAGGGTCTTGTCTTCTGGCCCAGCCATGGGGCTGCTATAGAAACTGGACCCCCAGCTTCTCCCCATTGGCCAAGCCCATCATGGCCCCAGTGTGATGTCAGCAACGGCTTTGGCGCAGAGGATGAAGAGGTGCCCAGTTTGCTATTAAAAATATACCCCAAGGAGTCAAAAGAGGCATTTAATTTAGAGCACCCCGACTTTTCATTTCTGGGAACCAACAAACCACAAAGCAGCAGACCAGTGACATGGAGACAAAACCCAGCAGTTCAAAACAGCCAAACAAATCACATCAGTGGAGACACTGGAAGCCGTGTGTGTGTCTGTATGTGTGTGTGTGACTGACCATGTTTAAGAGGATGACAATTGGGGAAAAAATATATTAAGAATCAAACTGGTCTTTCGTTGACCCAGGAAACCGACCCGGTCCTGGGATATGTTGTTGTTCAGACATTCAGTCGTGTCCGACTCTTCGTGACCCCATGGACCAGAGCTCACCAGGCCTTCCTATCTTCCACTGCCTCCTGGAGTTTGGTCAAATCCATATTGGTTGCATCGATGACACTGTCCAACCATCTCATTCTCTGCCGTCCTCTTTTCCTTTTGCCTTCAATCTTTCCCAACATCAGGGACTTTTCCAAGGACTCCTCTCTCCTCACGAGGTGGCCAAAGTACTGGAGCCTCAGCTTCAAAATCTGTCCTTCCAGTGACCTGATCTCAAATTGGGAAATCGGGAGACCCCTTCACTTGGGGGAATGACGCCACGGAGAAAGTCTTCCCTTAACTCGGGATCTCCAAAGGGATGATGGTGCGTGACCGATGGCCTCGGTTTTGACTGCAGATCCGATCAGCCACAGCCACAACCGTAGATGGTCAAGAAGGCGGGTAGCCACACCTTCTAAAAACACACCCAAAGCCAGCATTGCCCATCTCTGGTATATCTGTGTCGTTCTCCCCAAACTAAGACTCCTGAACCCCATTCCGACAGCCTGCAAGTGGTCAAGCACCCCAGAGTTATCTCTGAATCGCCCCTCATGGTTATCAGACACTGGTGGTGTGTGTGGTTGTTGTTTTTTAATGCCCGGCATAACATATTTTAAAGACAGAAAGCAGAGATCAAACAAAACACCTTTATTTCCAGGTCTGTGTCCAGACATATAAAATGATAGAAGAATGCCGCGATGGATATTTATAAAGGCACAAGCTTTTAAAACTTGCCCCGCACAGAGGCCTCTACGACAAACTCGGTGGAGAAAACGGCCCTCCAAACATTTTGGACTATGACTCCCATGGTCCCTTAGGGTGAAAATATCGGGGGGGGGAGGCAAAAGGTTCTCTATTAAAAAAAACCCCACCACACTAGAATCAACCACAATCCAAACACATTGCTAGACTGTCGCTCCAGGAAGACGTAGTTTTAGACCCGCTTGAGCGTGATGTGGGCATTGTGTGAACCGAAGAACAAGTCCCATAAGTGTACGCAGCTGTTTTTCTCTTTTTCCCTGTTTCTTGTTTGTACCTCGCCTCTCCTCGTTTTTCATTCCCATTTCATTCCACAGCAACGAATGCTCCGCTGGGTGCGCCTTTCACGGATGTCGCTGTCTAATTTTCTTTGTAAAAAATATTTTTTTTAAAAAGAATTAAGAGGCATTAATGGGGTAGCAGGCCCATAGGGTTCACACCTGGCTCCATGTTGTTGCTCTATTATTTCTCCTGTTTCCGGGGAAGGACTTCCGCTCCGGGAATTCTGACGGGTCCCTCCTGTTCCTCTCTTTCCCTTTTCCACAAAAAGTAAGATGCTTGGAGATAGGGCGGGGGTGGGGTAGCTTCAAAGGTCCACCAAGGCCACCATTTCCTCCCCGCCCACCAGCTACCGGCATCTTCCAGAATCTCCAGGCGGTTCACTGAGGAGTCCAAAACTCACCATTATCATAGCAGCATGGTCACCAAATGTCACACGCGGTTTCCCCCAATTGGCCTTTTAAGGCATTCGCTCAAAACGGTAAAAAGAGTCAAAGCAGACTAAATTAAAAAAAAAACTTTTAAAATCACTCTTAATTACAAAGATCCCCCCAAAGAACATTTACAACAGCGTCGGCGGCAGAATGAGACCCTCTGTGAGACAGGGTGAGGGCAGCAGTCAGACCAAGAAGGAAGACGTCTGTTTGAATTCACCCTAGAAAAAGAACAGAGAGAAAGAGAGAGAGAGAGAGAGAGAGAGAGTCTTCTTTAGGTTAGAGGAAAATGCAGCCCTGCGCACATCCAGAACCTGTCACATCGTAGGCCAGTGGTGGTGAACCTTCGGCACTCCAGATGTGCTGGACCACAACTTCCACAGTCCTTAGTCCTTGGCAATCTAGGCTCAGAATTCTGGGAGTTGTGGTCCCAAACATCTGGAGTGCCAAAGGTTTGCCACCACTGCCCTAGGGCAATGATGGCGAACCTTTTAGAGACCAAGTGCCCAAACTGCAATTCAAAACCCACTAATTTTTTTGCAAAGTGCCAATACAGTAATTGTCCGGTGCCCACAGAAAGGGCTGCGACTGCCAAACACACACACACACACACACACACACACACACACACACACACACACACCCCTGGACACTCAGTTTACTGCCCTTGGAAGGCTGAGTCTGCCCTGAGCGAGCAGAGTCTTGCCTACAGTTCAACCACCACCAAGACACCTGAACTCCACCATGGTCCTGTGACCCAAATATGAACATAAGTAGTTAGGCTGTTGTTATTAACTCCGTATGAGACAGGAAGTTGTGTGTGTGCGTGTCTATCTGCAGACCTGTATTCCTTTATACCAGTGATGGCGGACCTTTTAGAGACCGAGGGCCCAAACTGCGATACAAAACCCACTCATTGTTTGCAAAGTGGCATGACAGCAAATTTAACCTGAATCCAGGTGGGCTGTGAAGGGGCGATGTCGGGTGCCCACGGAAAGGGCTCCAAGGGCCACCTATGGCCCCATGCCATACAGTGGTGCCTCTAGATACGAAATTAATCCGTTCTTTGTGATGCTTCGTCACTTGGACATGTTCATATCATGGATCCGAATGGGGTGCAATGCACCCTGGGAATTGAAGTCTCCTGGAAATTTTCGTATCTTGAGTTTTTCGGAAGTTTTTCTTTTTTCAGATGGAAGTCCCTTTTTCCAGACGGGCTTCCTTTTGAATCACAATTTTCTTTTTCATTTCTAGAGACGATTGTATCTAGAGGTACCACTGTATTGTGGAATTTCCCTCAATGGACCAGTAAAGCCGACCCCTTGGGAGCCTGAGGTCGCAATTGAACAGCTACCCTCCAGCCCTGTGTTTGGGACGCCTCCCCCCCCGTTCAAACCAGCCCCCAGAGATGTCCGCTGTGTGCAAGGCATTCCAGGGGGACCCTCCGAGGAAGGAGCCGTGTTAGTCTGTGCAGGCATATTAGATTTTAAAAAGCAAGGGCCAAAAACACATCGCAAAGCATCCTAAACCGCTCCCTGCTATATTTTAATGCGAGCTTTCAATCCCTTTCGCTTCCTCACCGATGGAAGCGGACACAATCTGCTAAAGCTCACGTTAAGATATCTGAGGGATTTGGGGGGCTGCAGGATCTGTGTGGCATCAGATTCCATGAACCCCCCACCCTTTCTGCCACAAAGGGCGGTCTCGAGTTCCCTCTAATGGCTGTTTCTGGCGATACACCTTGGAAACGTGTGTTTCTGTGGAGTTTTGCTTTTAAAATTAATCTTTTCAGGCAGCTGAAGAGTGAAACCACAGGTGCTGATCCCACAGACGTGGGAGTGCTACTGTCATCTTTAAGGTCTTAAAAGGCGCACCACCCTGCTTCTGAAAGAGAGAAATGGTAACCCACACTTATTGTGCAGCTACCGTGGCACCGCTGCAACCGTAGCTTGCCTGGTGTGTGTGTGTGTGTGTGTGTGTGTGTGTGTGTGTCTGTGCATGTGCATGTGTGTAGAAATCGACCAATTTCTTGTTCTACTTACATCACTTCGGTTGGACGGCTGGCTGTAAATGACCTTCTTATTGGCGGTGCTAAACGAGTTTTGGAGAGGAGAGAAAATGGGGAATTAGTAGCAGCCTTTCCTCACCCAAAGAGAGAGAGAGAAAGAGAGAGAGAGAGAGAGAAACGCAGCAACAAGAGGGTAACAATGGTTGCGGAGTCCCCGACATCAGAGAGTCCAAAGCTTGGAAGGTTACAGAGCCCCTGGCCCCAAAGAGACCCCCAAGCAACCCCACCCTGCCTTACAGCTCTCAGGATAACTTCGGGGTAGTCATTTCTTCCCCTCTTTGAGGGAAAGGAGACACAGGGATTCTTTTAACGCTCCTCCATATCTCAAAGCCTTCTTTTCCTCCTGTCTGCTCTGCTGGTTGTCTCAGTCCCCCCACCCCCCAAAAACCCCCACCCCCACCCATGGGCGCCATAAGCCAGCGCCGGAACCATGTTTTCTTCCTCCTCTGGTGCTTAAAAGGGGCCACGGACCCCAGAACGAGGGCACTCGCCCACATCAGACAGCTGCACCCCAAAAAAAGACTCACAATGCCCCTCTGTTACATTACAGTCCCGGCGTCAACTGGTTCATTCTTATCTACCGGAGAAGGAACTCATTGCAAGGAGTAAGTTACTATTATCGGTTACTTGCAAGGTCAGCAAGAGGGAGGCTTGGGGTTGGACCCCAGGGGGACCGGCTTGCTCTCCCATGGCTACCACCATCTTCCCTAGTGGTCACAGCAAACCCTGGGAACATCTAATGTTTCTTCCCCGTCTCGAACAAGTTTAGGTTCAGGATCGGGGCAAGTCAGGGAGAGCGGCCGGAACGAGGTGTGCCTGCCAGCCCTCTCGGACTGGACGTGCTTCTACTCACTCTTTTCTTTCTGAAAGAGAAAAGAAAGGGAAAAAAGAGGGGCGTTAGGTCACAGGGGAAGCTGTAACTCAACCACCTTGCCAAACCCACGGCACTTTTTAACTTTTGCCACTGTGGCCTGCATGATGACTGTTGAGAAAAACACAACTCCGCCCAGCCACCCACAGTTCCACCCGTGGCTTCCACTTTGAGACCGGGGCAGGAGGATCACAGCCCAATCCGGGGAGTTCAGGTTCAGCACCGGTGCGGAGGCTTGATCCCCCTTTCACTCAGCTGGTGGCGCAGCTCTCGGTGACTCGGGGCAAAACCTAAAAATGCGGGCATCCAGGAGACCTTGTTAGGTCTCATGACGAAAGCCAAGGAAGGACCCAAGCTCACCAAATAAAGAAATAAATATAAAATAATAAGTAAGCTCCGCATTCTACCCCTGGGGCCACGCTGAGCCTTCCATGCAAAGCAGAAAGGGGGGCCCAATGCCTTTCTTTGGCAGAAATATCAGGGTGGGGGGCTTGGCAGAAAATCTGGTCTTTTCCATTTCATCCGGAGGGACTTCTCACCCCACCCCAAATGGCCGGTGCCTCCTCCCATTCCCAGAGGTCACGGGCTCCTCTTCATAACCGTTTATGCCCCGGTGAACCTGACCACACCGAAACCTTCTGTCGTGTCTTAACTTAATTTCTTGACAATATGAGAACCCTTGGATTGCAAAGACTTCTCGCCACACCATTATAACGCCTGTCCGCCCATTAACTAAGCTGATCATTTGACATGCTGTGAGTAGAACTTCACATGGCAACATTGTTGTGTATCACCAAGAGAGTTAATGTATTTAACGTGTTTCAAATCTCTATTCCTTTGAGGAGTTCAGTTATACACCCGAGTCTTGGTTTCTTGCCATAGCTTGGGGGTGCGGGGGTGGGGGGAGTAACTTTTGGGTTTAACAGTTCACGGTTTCTCCCGACTAGGATGGAGCTGTGGTTGCTCATCCCCAATGAGCCAGAGGCCTCCCTGGCCAAGGGCTGGCCTACCTCACCAAGCTGTTGTAGAGATAAAACCAAACAGGGGAAGGGAAAGGCAAAAGAGATTCAATCCGCCTCCAAACCTGTGAGTATTCCCAAGGGGTCAAACTGGGTGGGAAACCCGCCACACGCGACTGGCCTGAACAGAATGGACATGTAAATCAAATACTTACTGCTGAAGTATCCCCGGCTGTAAGCAAACCAGACGCCGAAGATCACCAGGCCCAGAAGGATCAGAAGGATCACCACGCCGGCCACAATGCCGCCCACATTTACTTCACCTGAGCGAGGCCGGGCAGGGAAGGGAGAATAAAGGGAGGACATTTCAGCAAAGCGTTGAATGACTAGCCTATTAAAGTGGAAATATTTATTTATTTATTAAATTTATATGCCGTTCCATCTAGCTACATGGCTACTCTGGGTGGTTTACAAACTGAACAGAAATCAAACCATAAACAGTAAAATACAATATAACAAATAAGCACAAGCATATAAATAAAAACACTATAACTAGTAAACAATAGTTCACCTAGCAATAATTTCATAATTATCTTAGAAATAATTTAGATAATTAATTAATTATTAATTATTTATATTATTATAATTATCTTAGAATTAATTAATTAATTAATTAAAAATATATTTCTAGTGGCATATAACCATCAAATAAGTAACGTTCCAATACAGCTGTAAAACTAATCTGAAAAGTCCTTATTCTAAATAGGAAACCTTCATTTGGTTGTAAATATTAAGACTAAAACAACTCCAGCAAAAATGAGTCTTTAAGTAGAAAATCGTGATTTCAATCGAGCCTTACTGACTAGTGGTTTAAATCATGATTTAAATCATGATTTAAATCAAAGTGATTTAAATCAAATCCAACCCTGCAGGGGAGGGCATCCCCCCCACCTCTCTGTCCCTCCTCTCCCACTGAGCTGCCCCGCTGCCTAAAGTGACGTATCTGCACACAACCTAGAAGGTGTACGTATACACAGGCACATGTTCAAATTATTGATTAAAGCCCAGTTGTCCCAAATCCTATCCGGGTTTTTCAGCGGCCCACTCCGGATTTGATTTTATGGCATTTCGTTTCCTGCAACTGGATTCGGGGAGCTGTTTCCCACCTGCCCGCCTCACCCTCAATGCAGCTGGTTTAAGGAGAAGCGTAGCACACGGTCTGAATGACTTCCTGGTCTGATTTTTCACCCCTACCCCCCCACCTTCCCCATTTCCCAGTCATTTCATTTTATTGATGGTTGGCTTTTTTTCTTTTTTAACAGGAGACCAAAGTGGAAGCATCAACCTGTCCGGAGCAAATCAAAAGGCCGCAAGAGGACACCAGGATGGCTTCCTGGAGGGATAACAGATTGTTTTACCCCATTCAATTTCGCCATCTTGCCAAGTAATTTATAGTATTTTATTTTATTTCATTTTATGTATTTCTTCGTATCTTTTCATCTACAGTGGACCCTCGTATAACAAACGGTTTGTATAACATAAAATCTGTACAACATAAAAAATTCCGGAGATAGGGGAAATTTGCTTAACAGAATCGCCTATGGGGCAAATCCGTACAACATGAAAATGGTCATGATTAGGGATTACTCTGTTTTCAATGCATTCCTATGGGGAATTTGTATAAAGGATAATTTGCTTAACAATTTCATTTGGAACGAATTAATTCCTTTATGCAAGGTACCACTGTATATTGTTTGAACGTCCGATTGTTATTTGTTTTGGTGCTGTTAACCGCCCAGAGTTCTCTTGGAAGATGAATGGTAAATAAATAAATAAATAAATAAATAAATAAATAAATAAATAAATGACATCCATGGAGTCAACCTGCCCATCTGCACCTCTCTTAAATGCAAAGACAGAGAGTGCTCGGATTCCCTCAGTAACAACCACTGGGTGTGCGCGCTTAGATATAACAACCTACAGGCACGTCCAAACTTCGGCCCTCCAGTTGTTTTGGACCGCAACTCCCAGAATTCTAAGCTTAGATTGCCAATGGCAATGGACTGTGGGAGCTGCGGTCCAAAACATCTGGAGGGCTGAAGTTTGGGCGTGCCTGTACTGGGTTCCCCAGTGACCTGATTTTAGAAGCTTTCTCCACTAATATCAGCAGAAAGAGTCACCTTCTGGTGCCACCAGGCGGGACCAGATCCAGAGGAATGCAGGAAAGCGAGAACTACTGGCCACTTACTGGTCTCCATGTGCACGATGTCCGATGTCTGGGGAGACCCGACTTTGTTCGCGGCTTCGCAGGAGTAGTCCCCGGCGTCAAAGGCCGTTGCGGGCTCAAACGCCTAAAGGGGCAGCAGTTGAGGGGAAAGGATGTGAGGATCTCACTGACAAGCCAGAAAAGAGGGCTGTCCTCTCTGCACTGCCCCCTCCCTCCCTCCCTCCCATCTGTCATGGCTGTTCGCACCGGGACGCCGCCAACCAACCAATTCCAAATGGCATGTTTTCAGGAGAATCCCACTGAAGATCTGTTCCAGCCAATTCCTGGTGTGCCGTTTTAAAACACAGCTGAACAGATTCATAGATAGCAGGATCAGTATCAGCAGTTTCATTTATCCACAGTCTGAAAAGGGTAAATGTATGAAAAGGGAAAAACCCCAGAAACTGTTTTTCGCATGCATTACCAGAACAGGACACAAGAGGGAGATGTAGACCATGCTATGAATCCTTGTTAGGGAAGAATACATATTCTCTGGTTCCACCTAGTAGCCAGTTTTGGCACTGCATGTGAAAATAGTTTCTTTCCCTTGTTTTTTCCTTTTACGAAACATTCACTATTATCTACGGTTTACAGTATCCATGAGGAATGCTTGGAACCTAGCCTCAGCGGATATGGGGTGGCTATTGTAAACTCATCACAGGGAAATTCAAGTCTCTTCCTTTTTAATATCTATATACTTATCATTTCAACTTTAATACTGTCTTTCCATGATATAAGATTCCTCTTTATTTATACTCATTGTTCTTAGCCTTAAATATTCTCTTTTAATGATGCAAACCACTCTTGCATGCTCCTCATGTTCATCTTTAAATATTTCTGTCAACGATGCAAGCCTCCTTTGGTCTTTCTCAAGGAGAAAGGTGGGGTAATTTTAACAATAAATAAGGCTACTCAGGGAGGGAACAGAATCTTGTTCTCCTCTTCCAACCCCGCAGGGCAAACCTTAGCAGCTACCTTGCTGGCAGGTCCCTCTATCTGGCGAGATGAAACCTTCGCTTATGGACCTGGAAGTTTGCATCCGGGAAACTGGACTTCTTTCCTGGTGAGATCAATCAGTTCCACTCCTCACCCGAGCAGTTTCGACAGTCTGAGGGAGCTACTTGGACGAGGAGTGAAACGTTTCACTCTCCCGAGAAAAACAGTCCAGCTGCCAACTCTCAACTCCCGGAGAACCTCAGCTGGATGGCGGAGGATCTTCACAGGCTTAGCTGGTGGACTACACCTCCCAGAATCCCCACCGAGCATGGCCAGTGGCCCTAATGACCAGATGTCAAAGATGTCTCTTTCTGATCCCCGTTTCTATGGAAGCTTCCATTCCTGGTCCAAGCAGTGTGAGAACTTCTTCTCGACTACTGCCTGATCTCTGTTGCCTTCGAGCAGTTAATACTGCCCCATTAGATCAGTTCAATCTATGCTATCCTCTTTTAGGAGGAGAAAACACTGCAAATGGAAAATAAGGTTTCCCTCCTCAGAGACGCATGTCTCCTCACGGCACGGCACGGCCCTGTTCAGAACCTACCAGCACCCCGGTCTTCTCATCGAGGGAGTAGGTCGAATTTCTGAACAAGGAGCTGGTTTTGGGGTCGGCGGGCATCTCAACACTGTTCTTGAACCACTTGTAGGTCGGGCGCGGGTTGCCCTCTGTCTCCACACACTTCAGGACCGCTTTGGTGCCAATGGTGACCACGGAAGGGACCTGGGCTTTCGGTTTGGAGGGCGGCACTGCGGGACAAAACAAGTGGTTACCAAAGAGAAATTAGTGCAACGGTTCGCGGTCTGCACAGCCAGAGATTTGGGGCCAGGACTGGAGGCCGGTGGCCGCGGGCAGTGCCGTGTCGTCGTCTTGTTTCAATATTTTCCGAATCCTCTCAGACAAGAGCCCAGCGTGTTGTTAGTCTGTGGAACTCATTGCCACAGGAGGTGGTGATGGCATCTGGCCTGGATGCCATCAAAAGGGGATTGGACAGATTCCGGGAGGAAAAGTCCATTACAAGTTACAAACCATGGTGGAGATGTGTCAGCTCCAGGCTTAAAACCGGGGTCCTTCAAGGGCCAGATGCAGGGGAGTGGTATCAGGAGACAGATATCTAGTCTCATGCGCTCCCAAACGCATCTGGTGGGGCCACTGTGAGATACAGGAAGCTGGATTAGATGGGCCTTTGGCCTGATCCAGCAAGGCTCTTCTTATGTTCTTATGTAAGAGCAGTTTTGAAACTTCACCTCCGGGACCCAAAATGGCTCAGCCCCGGTGGAGGCAGCGGGGTCTGGAGACGGCTGGGGAACCCTCCTGAAGACTCCATCTTGTGGTGGGTCCTCAGATTTTTAAAGGTGTTTTCCCCTCAAAAAAAGCAAATTGCTTAAATGCCTCTCTTCAGAACCATTGGTAAGGAGTGAGACCGTTGAGGTCAAATAAGGCAATGAGAGATGGGCGCAGATTACGAAAAAGGGGGGAGATTTGTCGCGATTTGTAATTTGTCGAGGCTGACAAATTGTGAACCATGAATTAAAAAAAAAAAACAAACAGGAACCTCAGCAGGTCTCATATAGTTTTAAATCCGCAACTGGCGCCAGCTGGGAAAACAAGGAGGCAGCTTTGGGAGGGTCTTTAGCCAGGTGTTACGGTCAGGGTCCAATCTCTGGGCAGTGCAGGTCCCTGTTTATTTGTTTATTTATTTTTATATTTATATACCACCAGATTTTCCCAGACGGGAACTCAGGGCAGTTAACAAGGAATAGTATACAACAAAATACAGAGAAAAATAATCGTCGGTTCTACAATATGACCTAGAAAACAAAAACAAACCCAACCACAATCAGTAGAACCAAAATTTAAAAAGGTAAAAATACAAAACATGACTAAGGCGAGATAGCGAAAAACGGGCAGACAAACAAACTCATTAACACAGACATAAAAATAAATCAACCTCCTGTGCCGTGGGGAGCCATGATGCACACAAGGCGGCTACCCATTTTAAAACAAAAACCACCCAGCCAAAAGAAACGGAGCCCCAAATTTCCAAGCCGGTTGTATATGAGGGAAACAACTCCACAAACGGAGCTGCAGGACAGAGGAAGTCAAGTGTGTCTTGCAATATTGGGAAAAGCTTCCTAACTGTTCGAAGAGTACGATGACAGGACCCATGGCCTCCATTGTTGGAGGCGTTCAAGAGAAAACCGGAGATCCGTCTGCCCGGTCGGCTTTGATTGGGATTCGTACCTTCGGGGGGGGGGGAGGGTCTGGAGCTGGACAGACTGTCTTAAAGCCAAAATAATAATTGTACCTTGAACAATGAGCTCCACTTTGGATTCGGAGAACTTGTCGTCACCGCTAAGGACCTCGCAGGTGTATGTGCCAGAATCTTTACGTGTGACCGACTTGAGTTGAATCTCACCCGGATAGAAAATAGCTCGGTCCTTGTAGGCACCTGCGGACAGAGAAGAATTCAGAACAGGGGAAAGCAGCAAGCAAAGCAACAGGACTGATCATGGTCTCTGTGGTCCAGAGCCCTGCTGCCATTGCAACATTTCCACATTTAGAAGAGAATTTATTTATTTATATTTATTTATTTTTAGATTTATACCCTGCTTATCTTCAACGAACTCTAAGCAGCTTACAAGGCCTATATTGGCCACACAAAATTACATAGGTAAACATACAACGTTACGACAATAAATTTTAAAAGAAGTTAAAACCAGTTAAACCTATTAGCACCTCAATAATTAGTACATAGAGCATAAAGATGGCGAGGGAGAGAAAAGAAAAAAGAAAAAGAAAAAAAAAGTTAAGAATCGCCAAAGGCCTCCCGGAAAAGGTAGGTTTTTAGAGCCTTCCGGAAGGCCAGCAGGGACTCTGCAGAGTGCACTTCAATAGGGATGGAGTTCCAGAGGCTAGGGGCCGCCACTGAGAATGCCCGGGTCCGAGTACTCGTCTTCCAGGCTTCTCGAGGAGTGGCGACCCGCAGCAAGTGCGCTCGCGCCTGCCGAACGGGGCGGGCCGAGGTGGATCGCTGAGTGATACGCTCTGCCAGGTAGTTCGGTCCCAAGCCATGGAGGGTTTTATAAACTAAAACCAGGACCTTGAATCTAATCCGGGCTGCAACGGGCAACCAATGCAGGCGGGCCAGGACCGGTGTGATGTGTTCATGACGACGCACACCGGCCACCAGCCTGGCCGCCGCATTCTGTACCTGCTGCAGACGCCGGAGAAGAGTCAAGGGCAACCCCATGTGGAGGGTGTTACAGTAGTCCAGCCTCGAGATCACCAGTGCTTGGACCACTGTTCTCAGAGAGTTCGCGTCGAGGTACGGGCGGATCTGGGCGATCCGACGGAGATGGTAATAGGCGGACCTGGTCACCGACGCCACCTGGGACTCCATGGAGAGCGCCGGGTCCAGGAACACACCCAGATTCCGCACCCTCTCCGCGAGCTGGAGGGAAACTCCCCCCAGACAGGGGAGGGGGGCACCGTACCCCGACAGCGAGCTCCCAAAGATCATAACCTCCATCTTCTCGGGGTTGAGCTTAAGCCTGTTTGCCCCGGTCCAAGCCAGTACGGCCTCCAGGCACCCGTCAAGGATCCTCACAGCTTCCACTACAGAGGTGGCAAAGGAGAGATAGAGCTGCGTGTCATCAGCGTACTGATGACAGCAGACTCCAAAACTCCTGATGACCCCCGCCAACGGCCTTACGTAGATGTTAAACAGCATGGGGGACAGAGACGACCCCTGTGGAACCCCACAAGGGAGAATCCAACTGCTCACTACTGAAATCAGTAGGAGGAGGCCTGGCCAGACTAGGATTGTTGAGGTCCCGAACCACCCGGAAAAGCTCCACCTGGCGGTTCGAGGCCTCAGCAATTATAGCATAACATCGATATTTGACCACAGGAGGGCATAAGGAGGCCTCTTCAATGGGAAAAGAAGGATTTTTTTTGGTAGGAAGAAATTTGGCAGCCCTCAAAAGTTGGGGAACTGTCCTATGGGGTCAGACCATCCGTCCTTTGCTCCTTGCTCCCTTCCTTCTATCCATCATCAGTTCCTTCCTTCCTTCCTTCCATCCACTATCAATTCCTTCCTTCCTTCCTTCCATCCACCATCAACTCCTTCCTTCCTTCCTTCCTTCCTTCTATCCACCATCAACTCCTTCCTTCCTTCCTTCTATCCACCATCAACTCCTTCCTTCCTTCCTTCTATCCACCATCAACTCCTTCCTTCCGTCCTTCTATCCACCATCAACTCCTTCCTTCCTTCCTTCTATCCACCATCAACGCCTTCCTTCTATCCATCATCAGTTCCTTCCTTCCATCCATCATCAGTTCCTTGCTCCCTTCTATCCATCATCAACTCCTTCCTTCCTTCTATCCATCAACTCCTTCCTTCCTTCCTTCTATCCATCATCAACTCCTTCCTTCTTCCTTCCATCCTTCAACAGTTCCTTCCTTCCATCCATCCATCCATCATCAAATCCTTCTTTCTTTCTACCCATCATCAACTCCTTCCTTCCATCCATCCATCAACAGTTCCTTCCTTCCTTCCATCATTAGTTCCTTCCTTCCATCCATCATCAATTCCTTCCTTCCTTCATCAACTCCTTCTTTCCTTCTACCCATCATCAACTCCTTCCTTCCTTCCTTCCTTCCTTCCAACGTCACTTATATTAAACAACACACTTTAAGACTTGGTTTGCCCTGACATGCAAACAGCCCGTAGCAAGTCCCCCGAGAGACCCAGGGCCTTGCCTACCTTGAAACGGAGACCTCTGCTGCCCCCCACTGGGCCTACCGCAAAGGGCTGTTGTAGGACAAGTCTGGAAGGACCTACACTGCTCTGCCCACCCCGGCTCACGGGCGGAAGGGCGCGATACCAATAAGAATGGAGAACTCCTCTCTGAGTTAGTCAAGTCACTCCAGTGTATGCAAAGACACACACAGTCTGAACGTGCAACATACCTGTGAACTCATTGTTATGATAAAACAGTGCAGTGATGCCGTCGCCATGGAATTTCCACTCCTGGCGCTTTGGGGTGCCGGACGATGATGAAAAAGCTTTGCAGGGCAAATTCACCGCTAGAATTTTTTTTGAAGGGGAAGAATAAATAAATAAATAAAAACAGGTGGAAATACACTGCAAAATGTAAACACAAGACTAGGCTGCAAGTGTTTCTAGGCCACTAATCATAAGAACAAAAAACATTGCAAGCTTGCAATGATTTTTGTTGTTATTTTATTAGTGTCCTATAAAGGTACCACCTGTAGCCTAGTCTTGCATTTGTATTTGGTAAGGGCCACATGGCTCCCTCCTCTCCCCCTTTTCACTGCAAAAACCTAGTCAACCTCTAACATTTAATTTGTAAACAATGGATCCTGAAGATGAAGGTGGCGCGGAGAGAGGGGAGCGTATTATTTCCTGTGCTCGAGCCATCATCCACCCATGTCTCCCTCCCCTCGCTGGGGGCTTCTATACCAGGGATGAACAGGATGATGCCTTCCTCACAATGAATTTAGGGATCACCGCAAACGTCAGTTTCGTTATAATCCTCCGGTTGGAACTATAACTGCAGGGAAGGGGGGGGGCGCCTAAAAGGGTCCTGCCTGCAGGATCTGTTTTGTGGCCTGCAAACTCTGAGACTCCCCTGACCTGGATGAAAAACACAAAAGGAGTCCCATATCCAATACGGATTGCTTCCCAACCTGCCCCCCCTCCGTGGATAGTGAAAACCGTGGATAATAGCAAATGCCGTTTTAAAAGCATTGATCCAGAGTCCTATGTAATTCTGACTGGCTTGTGTTTCTGGTCTCCTGGAGGTCCGATGCGGAAACAGCGGCCCCTAGAACCTTGAAGCATTACTCGTTTCCAATCCCATAATCCCCCAAGGAGGAAGGCAATTCCCTAATCTGTAAAAAGTCAGGATCGGGCGGCTACAAAAGCTTCGCACTGCTCGCAAAGCCTGGGCAGTCTTATAGGCTGATCCCTTCCCTTCAAGGGATACGATCCTGGTTTTAAAAAGCTTAGGCACAAACGAAAGAGAATTTTGAACAGGAATTTTAAAAAGACTGCAGGGTAAACAAAAAAAGCCAACACAGAGCGATGGCTTACATGAAGTGAGAAACTTAAAAGGCACATGGCCACGAAAAAGGAGAAAGAGCATCCTTAAAGAATAGAGAGAGGTTTCACTGATCGTGTGCATCAGGGATGCGTATATTTGTCGTAATCGGTCAGGGACTTTGTAATTCGTCCTGGGCCTTTTACAGGTCTCTCAAATATAGAGAAGCTGTTTCTTCCAGCCAAGCTCGGCTATTCTCAGGCGAGAGGCCACCTGATCTCGTGCCCCGCCATGCCCCCAAATACACACTCAAGGGGAAGGGGGATGCCGCCCACGTGGCGTTGCCATCTCATTAACGAAGCCCGTTAAGGAAAAGGGGGAGGCTCTCCGTGAACTTACCGCTGTTTTCGGGCGTTTCTACAACCGTGCTCTGACCCAACACCAAGGTCCCTGGAAGGAGAGGAAGAAGATTTCAAAATTCACCCGAGTTATTTCTCTCTACAGAGAAAACCTGTGTACACGCTGGGGTGGTCTAAGGAGGAATGGCCAGGGGGCCCTACCTCATTTCTACACCCGTTCCAAGACACATAGAAAGGCTGATACTTCACGTCCACCTCATCGCTGTTCGCGGCCCCACTTGAGACCGGTACGAAGTAATCTAACCGCACGTCCATTGCGGGACGAAGGGAGTTCGTCCTGACCACGCCCCTGAACCGAGATTAAAGCGTGATGAGCGATTCCCCTCCCTGGCCTCGGGAATCTGCTCATCACGCTTCTTGTTCCGAGACGAGTGCCCATGAGGTAAGGCTCGTCACACAATGTGCCATTCTCCATCTAGTGGCCAGAGTGTGAAGTGCCATTCGCCAGTACATTCCCTATGGAGTCAGCAACACAGCACAGAGAGATTAAAAGACAAATGCCTCAAACTTAGCTCCGTAATGCATTGAAGGCAAGGCTTCGGAGAATCAAAACATCGAAAAACGGAAGGTCGGGCCAAAAAAAAAAAAAAAAAAAAGGAGAACAGAACGAGGGCGTGCGGAAACAGTCATGCCGGTATCATCAAGCACGCCCGTGCATACACAGGAACAGGGACAGAAACAGAAGAAGACCACGTGACCGCGACCGATGCAATGAACTTCCTCCTGGGACAGGAATGGATGTGAAGTAACCGTCAGAGAGGGCCCGTGATACTTTCAATGCAGGCAAAACAAACAAACAAACAAACCATTCACCCTGTCGTAGCTCTAAGGCTACCTGGAGAGGGGAAACTGGCAGGGATTAAACGGCAGTACTGCAGGCAAGACTCTGCTCGTGGCCGCAGTTCCCTCCCGACGGGCTCAGGGTTGACTCAGCTTCCCATCCTCCTCAGGCTAGTAACCTGAGTACCCAGCTGGCTGGGGGGATGTGTAGCCTGCACAATTTAAGTTGGGGGGAGGGACCCACCGAGAAAGGGTTTTAAGCACAACAGGGAAGTATATCTGCCGCACACGTTGCTGAGCGTCATGGCGCAGTGGTTAAATGCCTGTACTGAAGGTAAAACTGTGCTCACGACCTGGGGTTCAATCCCAGGTAGCAGGCTCAAGGTTCACTCAGCCTTCCATCCTTCCAAGGCCGGTAAAATGAGTACCCAGCTTGCTGGGGGACAGGGGGCAATGTGTAGCCTGCACACTGTAATTAAAATTGTAAAACCGCCCAGAGACTACTTGAAGTGACATGGGGCGGTATATAAGCAGAACACTTTGCTTTTTTTATTTTTTGCTTTTTTAAAAATCCTACCTCTTGAGGACTCCTGGGGTTCAGTTTGCCAATTTTGGCTGATCTTTTTTTGGGGTGTGTGTGTGTGACAAAGAGGGATTTGTATTTTGTATTTTGTCCAATCTTCCTACTGGGAGCCAAGCACACACACACACACACACACACACACAGAAGTGACTCAGGCCTGGCGGATGGGTCTCACCACATGTTGTAGAGCACTTCCTGATGCGTTCTTTCTGATTTTGGGGGAAAGAGCGGGATGAGAGGCGGGTGTACTTCACATACAAGCACACACAATAGCACAAGAAAACCGGGCGCAAAACCAGCTCTTTACGCCCATGCAAAAGGACTTCTCTCACGCACACCCACACACACAACTTCAGCTTGGTACCAGGAACAGACCGCTGTAAAAACTATTATGACTCAGCCCCTAGGACTGCGGGGTTGGAGCCTGCGGAAGGGTGGTGAAATCATACCTGGAAACTGGGAAGTGCATGGCGAGGTGTTTGCTTTTTAACCAGCCAGATTTCAGTGCAAATGGAGGCCAGGTCAAGCTCAGGACAAGCTGCCCACGCCGGCGGTGGTTGCTGCCTGGGATGCAAAAGGGCACAGTGGCCGTGGCATCAAGCAGAGGTGGCCAGTGCAGGCCCCCCGCCCACGCAACTCCCCGGCGCTTGCACCCAGGGTTAAATTTGAAGTGGTGCCAGGGGCATTACCGAGTTTCATTGTACATGCTCTCACACGCACACACCCTGGCGTTACAGGAGCTTCTAAAGGAGAGCAGCATCTATCAGCCTCAGTCAGTGATGGCGAACCTTCTAGAGACCAAGAGCCCAAACTGCAATTCAAAACCCACTCATTTTTTTACAAAGGGTCCATACAGCAATTTAACCTGAATCCAGGTGGGCTGTGAAGGGCCATCGGTTCGCCAACATTGGCCTAAGTCCTGGGGGAAAATGGTTCTTCAAGCAAGCGCTCCCATTGTCACTCTTCCCTCGGCCCGCAGTCGCTAAGGTTACCCTGGGTCACATTCCCCCTGGGTTATCCAAGACGCTGGGCTTAAGAACATAAGAAGAGCCCCTGCTGGATCAGGCCAAGAAGGGCCCATCTAGTCCAGCTTCCTGTATCTCACAGTGGGCCCACCAGATGAGTTTGAGAGCGCATGAGACTAGATATCTGTCTCCTGATACCACTCCCCTGCATCTGGCCCTTGAAGGACCCCGGTTTTAAGCCTGGAGATGACACATCTCCATCATGGTTTGTCACCTGGGATGGACTTTCCCTCCAGGAATCTGTCCAATCCCCTTTTGAAGGCATCCAAGCTAGATGCCATCACCACCTCCTGTGGCAGGGAGTTCCACAGACTAACAACGCGCTGGGTGAAAAAATATTTTCTTTTGTCTGTTCTCACTCTCCCAGCCCACAATTTGAGTGGATGTCCCCTAGTTCTGGTATTTTGTGAGAGGGAGAAGAGCTTCCCTCTATCCACTTGACATGCCCTGCATTATTTTGTACGTTTCAATCATATCCCCCCTCAGGCGCCTTTGTTCCAGACTAAAGAGCCCCAAATGTTTTAGCCTTTCCTCATAAGGGTGGTCCCCCAGCCCAGTAATCATTTTAGTACCCACCAGGATAAGACAGTGTTGCACAGAATCATAAGAATTGCAGAGAGTATTGTGGTCTGTTCACTCCCTACCCTAGAACAAATTTATACTACCAGGTGCCACTGTAAAGCATTGGATATATTAAGCGATCCATCACATCCTGGTCATCGCCTCTTCGAGTTGCTGTCATCGGGACGGAGATATAGAGTACCGAGGGCAAGAACAAACCGTCTCAAAAATAGCTTCTTTTTTAGAGCAATATTGGCCTTAAACGGAAATCCTGGACTTTGAAGTCAGCTTATTTTATATGTCATATTTTAGTCTTTTTATATGTCATATTATGTATTGTACCTGTTTTTAAATCTATGTGAAATGTTTTAAATGAGTTTTATATAGCAACCACAAAATTTCGTTGTTCCTGCAAGGGGGCAATGACAATAAAGATTCCTATCCTATCCCTTCCTGCAAACCACACCCCGGCACCTCCTTCTGAACACTGCCGGCCACGAGGGCCACCTGGCTTGCAGATGAGGCCACCCTAATCCCACCAGGAGGGAGCCAACCCTTGCCAGAGGCTCCGGGAGGGAAAAGCTTTGGATGGGCAGGGGCTGGCGTCCTGCTTTTGGCCCACCAAGCTGATTTTCCCGTTTGGCTGGTTCTGTTTTCTTGCCCTTCCTTCCCTCCTCCCCACCACACATTCGCAGAATTACTCACGGGCGGGCGGGAAGGTCAGAAGAGACCGGCTCGGCCTGAAAATAATAATTAAAAAAAAAAACCAACAGCCCACAGTTTGGATGGCAACTTCACCCCTTTTTGTGAATGCCTATGGTGGACTTTTCCCACTCTTAACTCTCCAAAAAAAGTTTAAATGACTTTTTGTTGTTGTTTTGTATTCTGTTTATCATCGGTACTAGTTTGCCTTATTTTTTATATATTATTTGGCACTATTACGTTTTACTCTGTTGTATTGGTCTCATGTACGCCGCCCATAGCAGCCCATCCCTTAGAGGGGTGCCATGAAAAGTCCAATAAATAAATAAAATAAATACGTCGACATGTTGGCAAGAGTGGAATGGCTTAGCACATGGTCACCGGCTTAGCACATGATCTGAAAAATCCCCTTTTTAATTGTGTGGGCTTCCCCTCAGTCCTGTCTTTCATTTTCTTCTCGGCCTTGTTCCATACCTGGTTGCTTTTGGGAATGTTTTTTGGGGGGGATCGGGGCATGTAAAAAGTAAGCAAATCAGCAGATACACAGAAGCGATTGAGTGACAGAAGACTGGCCACCATCCTGGCTTGGCCGCAAAATCCAGCTGAACTTTTATCAGCAAATTCGAGCCATGTTCTCAGAACTTAAACTTTACCCGAGTCCCTGAGCAGCAATTTTCAGGGGCCATTTAACTTTGGACTGAGCAAGTGGGCAAAAAAAAAAGAGGCATGGGTGAGCTACACATTAACCAGAGAGCTCATGAACCAGGAATTCCCTCATCCCTAGGTTTGGGTTCACAATATTCCCGTAGAAGGACTGGCCTTTCCTGGCTTCCACCAGGCACCAAAACCACCCACGGTCTCTGCCCAGACCAACTGGCAGGAAAGATACACGATCGAATCCCCCTCGTGTGTTTAAGCCCCTGTGCAAAAGTTAACCCCGTAGTTGTGGCACAGTACCCCCGAGAATAACCTTCCCCCGCTGCCGCAGCCGCCACCCTAAGAAGCTGGGAATACATTTCTGTCATCCCCAGTAAACACTGAGGCTGAGGCTAGCTGGGGCTTATGAAAGCTGCCGTCCACACATCTGGAAAGCCCTGGGTTGAAAGGGGGCAACGTATGTGTTCCAAAGAGGAAAACCCACAGATAAAACTCGCAATGTAGTTTCAATGCAATGTACTTCCAATGTATTTTCAACCCTGCAAGGTAGGTTCACCTGACAGCAGCAGACGCCTGTGAAGAAAACGGTGTTCCAATAATCTGCATGCCAGGTGAAGTGGCGATCCAGATCCTCCTGACTGCAGCTGGAGAGCAATTCCAAGGGCTCTGATTCCCTGCCTGACAATTATTTTTGTGGCTGGGTGGATTTAACTGGGCAGGATATGAGAAAGTGGTGGACCGCCTGAGGAACTTGAAGCTATTCTCCTGTACGTTTCTGTTTGTACTGCATAGCAAAGGCGACATTTGAACCAGAATTTCAAAGCTTGGCAAAATGCTTCTCCTCTCTCTTTTTGGACAGATCCCATATCTAGCTTTTTAAAAGCAAGCAATTAGGGGAGCTATTGCAGTAGATGCCTTGGCTTTACATATAGAGGGAAAGCCGTCTGGCCTAGAAGGATCACAGGTGACAGCAAGTTCAGCCACTGCCAATTAAATCTGTGGGTGGATAAACCCACCTTTTATCGGATTAACTGCAGAAATTATGGCCCATTGAATGACTCAAATGACAGAGCAGCAGCCTTGGTGGTGCAATCATCTGGCATCTCATCCTAAAGCATTGTTGGCAAACCGATGGCACGGGGGCCAAAGGTGGCCCTTGAAGGAGCCCTTTACGTGGGCACCCAACACTGCCCCCTTCACAGCCCCCCTGTATTCAAGTTAAACGGGTATATGGGCACTTGGCTAAAAATGAGTGGGTTTTGAATCGCAATTTGGGTGCTTGGACTCTAAAAGGTTCGCCATCACTGCTCTAAATCGTCAGACTCCAGAAGATTCTACGCCAGGTAAATTGTCTCCTTAAAGCACCGTGCAGAGAATGGGACCCACGCTTTTTGTGTCCAGGGTCCGAAACAGAGAAGCTTCCATGAAAACCTTATTTTGACCAATGCCACCTGGAACTATGTTGTTGTTTAATTAATTAATTAATTTTGCAGCCGTACCTCTAGTTCAGCTTGAAATGTATTACAAACCAGAGAACATTTCCACAGGCACCCTGGTTCTAGACACGCAATTAGAAACCAAACAAAACACCAATACCACCCGAAATTAGAATGGATCTGAGAAAACTTTGGAGGCTGTTAAGGTAGAATTGTTCCCTTTTTATATCCGCTAGATTCCTCCCCCCTCCCCGACCATCCGTAGCGGGCCCTGATTTAGGATATCTGGCCAAACCCCCAATGCACTGAACTGAAGATTTTGAAGAAACAGAGGATTTAGGAGGTCAAAAGGGAAGGCGCTCTCGCTCTCTCGCTCTCTCTCGCGCACACACACACACACAGAGAGACACTCATTATCCTGAGAAGACCTTATGGGGTGTTTGTGATTTCTCAAAAACCGGTTTTTCCAGGGTTTGAATGTCTTCTTACAGGCCTTTTAAAGTCACACCTTCCAAAATGACTCGGAGTGCTAAAGTGGAGCCACAGTCAAGTAAAGTCCCAACGTGGTCGATGTCAGGACTGGAAAAACTGTTTTGCATCTTGGTTTGTGTGTATGTGTGACCAAAAAAAACCCCACATTTTCGGTTTCACCTAGCAGCATGAAATGTGATTTTTTAAATAAGTCTGCATGCATTCCACTGCTTTGGACAACCGACGGCTGTCATGGCTTGAGCTCCGAGGTCAACCCCGAAATATTGCACTTTCCCCCGTTGCACTGAACTTTGCAACAGAGGTAAGCCCAAAATCCGAGTCAAGTTGGAAACAAAAATTGGGATACGTCGTACGGCAATAACCACAAGCAAATGTCTTTGCGATGATCATCGGAAAAACAAGCACCGCCGAACTCCACTCCCCATCCTTTCCCAAAGGTGGGGGGGGGGCTTAGGGGACGTTTGCACGATGCCCGTTCCTTACGGAGATCTTGTGTCCATCTCCACAACCGTATCGCAAGGAAGTTAGAGGCCAAGCTGTAAAGATGAAGGCCGTTGTTTTAAAAAATGGATTGCATCACTCCAGTCCTAAACATATGTCCAAGCGCCTTCCGATCTCTCGACTTGGCATAAATCCCCCTGGATGCCACACTTTGAAGACGTGTGTTGACAAACTGGAACAACTTCTAGAGCAGAGCTGTCCAACTTTGAACAGGCTGAGGTCTACTTTTTCTGGCCCAAAGTGCCTGAGGCACTAATACCTCTACTTACAAATTGTATCCATTCCATGCACGTACTCGTAAGAACAAAAAAATGTAAGTAGAGCAGCAGTTTCCCATAGGAATGCATTGAAATCCGTTCCCTCTGGAACAGATTAATTGATTTTCAATGCATTCCTATGGGAAGGCTGACCATGCACACGCTTCCCTTGCACCCGCTCAATCATCTGGCCAGTGGGGGGAGCAGGGGACCACACCACAGCCCTTGAATTGCCCCGCTCAGCTGAGACAGTGGGCTGGCAGACCCAGAACTTTGTTGGGGCAGTGGTGGTCCTTGGGATGGGGGAGGGAGGAGTGGAGAACTTATCCCCTCACTTTTTTTATTGGTGGCCGGTGGGCTACTTTTGAACCCTTCACGGGCTACTGGTAGCCCACGGTCTACCTGTTGGGCAGGCCTGTTCTATAGGAGAGCAACAAGGAGGAACAGGGGACTGGGAACCCCGAAGGAAAGACTTGAAGGAACTATCCGTATTTAGCCTTGAGTAAAGGCGATCGAGGGGAGATAGGATAGAGCTTTTTCAAACATTTGAAGGACTGTCCCACAGAGGAGAGGCAGAATCTATCCTGGGTCATCTAGAGTGCAGGGCACGTAGCAATGGCCTGGAGGTACAGGAAGCCAGGTTCCGGCTGAATATCATGGAAAATGTCTCAACTGTTAGAGCTGTACAACAACGGAAGCAATGGCCCCGGAAGGTGGGGAGTGCTCCGACGCCACAGGCATTGAAGAGAAAACGGGACTGCCCTCTGTTGGATGTGTTTTGATTTTGATTCCTTGCAGTGAGCAGGGGTTTGGACTCAGTGGCCTTAGAAGGTCCTTCCCCCTCCACGATTCTAACCATGTTCTGCTCAAGAGTTCAGCAGCTTGATAGCCGACCACCCATCCTGGCGGAACCAACATGCTTGGAAACAATGCTGAGAATACGAAATGCACATCTATGTGATGTGGTGATCTCCACACATCCAGGAAGAGGCAAAGAAACCAGAGTCAACAGGGGTGCCTTCTGTTATGATCTGTACTGTTAATGCAACCATACAGCTCTGTGGGACCACCTGGAGTGGGAAGTCTGTTTGGTGAGTAGGGAGAGTGAGAATAGACAAAAGAAAATATATTTTTAACCCAGTGTGTTGTTAATCTGTGGAACTCCCTGCCACAGGAGGTGGTGATGGCATCTGGCCTGGATGCCTTCAAAAGGGGATGGGACAGATTCCTGGAGGAAAAAGTCCATCACAGGTTGCAAACCATGATGGAGATGTGTAATCTCCAGGCTCAAAACCAGGGTACTTCAAGGGCCAGATGCAGGGGAGTGGGATCAGGGGACAGATATCTAGTCTCATGCGCTCCCAGAGGCATCTGGTGGGGCCGCTGTGAGATACAGGAAGCTGGACTAGATGGGCCTTTGGCCTGATCCAGCATGATTGCTCTTCCTATGTTCTTATGTGTCCTCTTTTTTCTCTGTTTTCTCTCTTTGAAAGACTGTCTACTCTGTGCCGAATTACAAAATAAAAACCAATAAAAGGAGAAGGGGAAACCATGGACTGTGACGTTCTCCATCAGCCCCAGGGTAAAGCACCGACATGCCAGCTGAGTTCCCCAGCTCAAGTGAGATGGTTGGTTTTACTACTACGGAATCATGAAACATATACTTCAGAACTTAACTGCACCCTTTAGCACATAAAATTTCAAGAAAATTGGGATTTCCTTGGGGTGGGGGAATCTGTGTAAGAGATGCCATTCTGCAAATGTTACAATGTGGTGTTTAGTCATTTCGAGGAAGAGAAAGGGAGTGGACTCCTGCTCAAGGTCCAGAACCAAAAAGGAAGTTAAACAAGATACAAGAGGCAATGGCAACAAAAAGAATGAAAGTCTCCTTCCCTGTCTCCAGAATCTGACGGCTGGATCTGCTCCGTCATCCCTGGGTTCGTGAGGGACAACTCAGGACGCAGGAGAAGAAGTGTTGGGGAAACGGTGCAAGCAACTTTGAACCCAAGCGGGAACTGATAAAGTTGTCAATGGGCCTTTGGAGAAAGGTGGGCGACAAACATTTCACATGAACAGATGGATGGGTGGATGAACAAACTAACAAAACTTCAAAGGGATGGAAGAAAGTCCAACAGGGCTGACACAGGGGTTCTCAAATCCAGGGTCCCCCGATGTTGTTGGATAGCAACTTGCAGAAATCCTGGCCATGGCAAAGGCTTCTGGGAGTTTCCGTCCAAGTAACAGGGCATGCGTCAAGTGGATAGAGGGACGCTGTTCTCCCTCTCATGAATTCCAGAACTAGAGGACATCCACTCAAGCAGAGGGCTGAGAGAGTGAGAACCGACAAAAGAAAATATTTTTTTTGCCCAGTGTGTTGTTAGTCTGTGGAACTCCCTGCCACAGGATATGGTGGTGGCATCTGGCTTGGATGCCTTCAAAAGGGGATTGGACAGGTTCCTGGAGGAAAAGTCCATCACATGTTACAAGCCATGATGGAGATGTGTCATCTCCAGGCTTAAACCCGGGGTATTTCAAAGGCTAGATGCCGGGGAGTGGTATCAGGAGACAGAGATCTAGTCTCGTGCGCTCCCAAACGCATCTGGTGGGGCCACTGTGAGATACAGGAAGCTGGACTAGATGGGCCTTTGGCCTGATCCAGCAGGGCTCTTCTTAGGTTCTTAACATCTGGGCAGACAGACTGGTTGATAGGTCCTTAAGAAGGTGAAGCAAACAAGATGAAAGTAAAATGCAAGATGGATGGATTCCTGATTCTCTCAAGGAGCCACAGGCGTTGAGTCTCCGAGAACACGATTGCTCACTCCAAGGGCTGCTACAGATGAAAGCAGACATGATGGCAAGTAACAATAGGAAATAAAAGATACCTGGTAACTAAAATGGGTAAAACTGTGTCTATGTATGAGGGAGGGTTCCTGTTTGGGTCTCCTGACCAGGAATTTTAACAATGAAAGCCACTAAAAGAGAAAATGCCACTTAAGTTTGAGATTCCTCAGCTGAAAGTAAACAAGTTTCTGCCTTGCTTTCCTTTTGTGTTTCATGTTGTGAAATATTTGACTTTCAACTTGCTTTTTTTTTTTGCATCGACTAGGAAATTAAAACTCAAGTGCACCCACGTCCTGTTTTCTACATTAAGGCGAGCCTCTGAAGCTTCTGAACAGCCTTTCCAAATAAAGAGCATTTTAAAAAACATTTCTTTGAAAAATCCCTTTATGGGATGATATTTGACAACAACCGGCACGTGAACACTTAACGTGCCATCTTATGAATGTTCATCCAGAAGAAAATCCCGCTGCATATCAGCAGCCTTAACTATTATTCAAAAACTGCACATACAACCACCAGCCCAACTAATAAGCGAATGAAGCTATCCAACAAAGAAACCCGAATCGTAAAGTCATTGAGACAGAAAGGGCTAGATAGAGGGACACTCTTCTCCCTCTCACAAAATACCAGAAGTAGGGGACATCCACTCAAATTAAGGGATGGGAGAGTGAGAACAGACAAAAGAAAATATTTTTTTCACCCAGCACGTTGTTAGTCTGTGGAACTCCCTGCCAAAGGAGGTGGTGACCACCTCTGGCCTGGATGCCTTCAAAAGGGGATTGTGCAGTTTCCTGGAGGAAAAGTCCATCCCAGGTTACAAACCACGATGGAGATGTGTCATCTCTAGGCTTGAAACCAGGGTACTTCAAGGGCCAGATGCAGGGGAGTGCTATCAGGAGACAGAGATCTAGTCTCGTGCGCTCCCAGATGCATCTGGTGGGGCCACTGTGAGATACAGGAAGCTGGACTAGATGGGCCTTTTGGCCTCATCCAGCAGGGGTCTTCTGATGTTGTTATGTTCTTATGGCCCCTGGCTCTGCACATAAATTATAACCAAAACCAAACTAACAAAAGCTGATCCCTTTTTCTCTTGTGTGCTCCCTACCTCGGAGGTCCTTGGCTCCGTTGTCAAACCACTCTAACGGTTAAGAAGTTTTTTTCCCTGGTGGTCTGCCTAATCCTGGCTTCCTTTAGCTTGAGCTCATTTTGAGGTGTCAGGACTCCCGTTCAACGATTTGAACAATGATCTCCCCTCTCCCTCTTGGTCTTCATTTCTCATTGTTAAACATGCCCATTTTTTCTGTCTGTCCACCTCCGGCTTGCCAACTATGGAAGGACCACCCTGTGGGCGAAGAAGCTGCACATTTGCTGACTTCTCATTGTGCATCATCAAGGGCCAAAACCATTTCACTTTCCAGGAGCTAAAATAGCCCAGGACTTACACCCTGACTTGGTCCCTTCCATGCAGGTCGCCTCAGAACCATGCCTCAGGAAAAAGACAGCTACATGCACTGGCATTGTGGCAGAGGCGGGAGGGGGTCCCTAACAAGACATCCACCCAGACCAGAAGTCCTTTGGATCCTCAAATATTTGATCAGGCAAGGAACGCAAACAGGCCCACCCTGTTCTGCTTCCTAACAATGACAAAAGCCAAGACCCCAAAGAGTGCGTCTTGCAGAATAAGACACACACCCCTGTCAGCTTTTAAAACTCCACACGGGCCTCTTTTCTTTTATTCCTCGATGGCATTTTAATGAAAACCGTCTCTCATCCGTTTTTTGTTTGCTTTGATTTACTGCTGGCTGTTGAGTTTGTGCTGGGAACCGCCCAGAGGGGCTGAGCTGCCAGGTGGGGCGTATGCAAATGCAATAAATAAATAAATATAATCTGACCTCAAGGTGAGCGTGTCCTGAGTCAACCAAAATTCTGTACAAGAAAACTCAGAACGTAACACATGCAAAAGATTGTTTAATACAGAACTCCATGGAGGCCAAAGCAAGAACTCAGAAAATAAGGAATAAGGAAGCAAACTTATTTAATCATGTGACTCAAGATCGTGAGTGGAACCAAACCATCCACTCCCAAAAGGGATGTACCTCCAGTCTGGGTCCCATAACAGACACGACCCCATCCCTTCATTCGAGACCGGGGTGGCGGTTGCCACTAAGATCATACTTTCATAGAGAGTGACTTACTTTGATTTCTCGTAAAGCGCACAAAGCCTTTCTCGTTTATTACTCACACATAACTATTAATGCAACTTAACTTGACACAATTTAGTGTGAACTCTTGGGGACCAGACATTCAGAGGAAGGGACCCATCTCCCTGGACTCAACGGCCACCATCAACAGTGCAACCATGGTGCCGCACCTGCAACATTTCTTAACAACATATCCGTTGCAACCGACTAGATCCACTTTACACCTTTCAAACGTGAGCAGAGATTCTTAACTAATTACCACGTTACCTAGAAACTCATCACAGGGAGCGCCCACCTGGAAATAAGGAGACATTTCCTGACAGTGAGAGCCATTCAGCCGTGGAACAGCTTACCTCCCGATCTTGTGGGGCTCCCAGTGCTGAAGGTTTTCCAGAAAAGATTGGACAGCCATCTGTCCGGGATGGTATGAGGTCTCCTGCCTTGGGCAAGGGGTCAGACTAGATGACCTTCAAGGTCCCTTCTAAACCCTACGATGATTCTATGACTCTTCTTGCTGTCATATCTAACCTAGGGTAACTGAACCACCTACCCTTGTCGTGGTTTCAAGGACATTTCCTAGAAAGGAACTGCATAGATGTGCCATGCTGGTCTCCATTTCGAGCCAGTATCACTTAGAATCATTTTGTTTCTGCTGCTGTTGTTCATTCATTAATTTTGGCTTGCTTAAAACTTTTTAAATTTCCATTACACAAAGCGGTTTGCAGGCCTCCGATGGTTGGCAGAGAGTGGTTCCTTGACCTACAAACTATTGTCACTTTTTATGGCAAAACCACCATGGAAAACGGAGGAATATGAAACAGAAGTAATTACTTTCTGTTAAAAAACCACACTGACTCGTACAATTTGCAACTTATGTCTTATTAGCCAACCTTTCCCTTTTAATTTGCTGGCTATGTATAAATGGATAAAAATTTGCCATGTTATCTTATGCTTAGGTGTGAGCCAGTGGACATGATCTCACACTAAAATATAGCAGTGAGTCTTTAAGGTGCATTTCTGTCTTTTTACATTTTCCTTTCAGCTTTGCCCGATATATTTTCCAATAATTTACCTTATCAGGGCAACCACTGCTTACGGAACCCATTTGCAGCTCTCTTGCTGCATTATTTGTGCCTTTGTTGTATTTTTAAAGATGTTCCTAAAACTTCTGGTTGATTTTAATCACCCTGGGTTTTAATTTGCTTTTACAAGGTTTCCTCCCTTGTGCTCTGTTTAAAAATAAAATAAAATCCACACTTAAAACACAAGATATCAAGGAAATCGGAGGGGATTTGATCTAATTTCTCTAGAACATGGGCAATCTCTCTTTTTGATTTGCATTGGGGCCAGTTCAAACTGCCGGTCACTCCCTATAAACCCCCTATATACTGTTTGGGTCTGGGCTACATACGAGCCTTTCTGGCATTCACAATCAGGCGGGGAATCCCCCTCCCCCGGCCCTATTGCCAGCAGAGGTATGGCAGATGGCAACGCAGGAGGAGGTCTTCTCTGTGGCAGGTCCCAGGTTATGGTATGCTCCCCCCCTCCTTGTCATGACGTTGCCCCTGGATGCCTTTTAAAAGCTAGGACAGTTTGCCCTGCTGTTAAGGATTCAATAGTCTGGCTTGTTCTGCTTTTAATTCCTGTCTTGTTGATATGGAGAACCACCTTGGGTCCTCTGATTGGGAGAAAGGTGGCCTATAATCGTGCAGCGCGGCTGGTGAGTAGCAGCACCAGCAAGGAACACATCACACCAATTATGTATAACCTGCATTGGTTACCAGTTGCTGCCCGAGCCCAATTCCAATTGCTTGTTTTGACACATAAAGCCCTAAATGGCTTAGACAGGCATGCCCAAACTTCGGCCCTCCAGATGTTTTGGGCCACAACTCCCACAGTCCTTTGCCATTGGAAATACAGGCTTGGAATTCTGGGAGTTGTGGTCCAAAACATCAGGAGGGCCGAAGTTTGGTCATGCCTGGCTTAGGACCTAGATACCTGAAGGACCGCCTCCTTCCATAGGAGCCTACCGGGCAATTAAGATCTAGTCAGGGGGCCCTCCTGAAAGAGCCATCCCTCAAGGAGGTGAAAGGGAGGGCTTGTAGGAATAGGGCATTTTCAGCAACTGCCCCCAGAGTATGGAATGCCCTCTGAAGTGAGACCTGCCTGGTGCCAACGTTGATAACATTTCGGCACCAGGTAAAAACCTTCCTGTTCCAGAAGTTTTTAAACTGATGATTGTGGGTCCTGATGGCACTTTTAGTGTTGTGTTTTTAATGTATTTATTGTATTTACATGTTTTATTGCTCTAATTTTATTGTCATTTTGATGTTTTAATTGTCTATTTTGATTGTGAGCCACCCAGAGACCTTTGGGTAGTGGGTGGCATATAAGCTATATAAATAAATAAATAAATAAAATATAAATGAGACAAAGAAAAGGGGGGAAATAAATTGTTTTTCTCCAGAGACCTGCTGTAACTACCCTGAAGCTGCTTCGAGGAAGCCTGATTTGGCAGGAATGGTGCATCATGTCCAAGAACATGGCTTTTAGACAAAGCAAACTTCCAAGGTCCGGCAGAAGGCCGAGCCTGGGCGGTTTCCGAGTGAACCCCCGGGAGCGTAGACGCCACCCTGCCAACCCCACAATTCAAGACCTGCCAGGGTGTGGTGTGGAACCAGGCCGGGGCGGAGGCAGGACTCAGCTTGCCTCCAGTGGAAGCCAAGGCTTTCGGGAAACCGTTGCACGCAACACCTCGGAGAAACCCAACCCAACCGAGATCACACACACACACAGAGAGAGAGAGAGAGAGAGAGAGAGAGAGAGAGAAGAAAAGGCAAGGGATGTTGGGCAGTCTCTCCAGAGGCTGATGGGACATCTTTCAAGAGTCATTTCAGGGTCATTGCACAAGAAGAACAGGTAAAAAAAAGCAAGTCGGAGTCAGCCCTTAAAAGCAAGATCTCATCAAGGAAGTTGGGTTTGGTGTTTTTTTTTGGGGGGGGGCACTGCCAGGCAATTCCCTCTTTTTGGGACCCAGCGGCAAATCAAGAGGAGAACGGGTTAAAAAAAGAAAACAACAACATCGAAAGGAAACTTTTGGGCCAGGCTGGCATTTCTGACCTGGCTCGCTGCCCGGAGAAGAACGCAGGGAAACTTTGCGCCAAAGAAACTGGCCAGGGTGGGGGACACATGCCCGAATCACGAGTAATATTGACCCATTCCCTTCCGGGGGGGGGGGGGTCAAGGCATCCCGTCCCACCAAGGGCGACCCTGAGGTGGGCGAGAACGAGCCAAGGCCCCGGGGCGCCTCCGTCGGGGTTCCAACTTGGAGAGGCTCCGTCAGGGCGCAACGGCGTCCAGTTCCCTCCCCCCCCCCGTCCCCTCCTCCTGGGGGGCAATAATAACCACCCCTCAAGCAGAGGGGCTTTTCGGAGACAACCCCCCCCCAAAAAAAATATTCTCCCAAGCCAAGATCAGGTCCCTCCGGAGGCAGGCACGGCCTCCACCTGTCCGGCGCCAACAGGGCGAGGGTGGCGAGCGCCCCCCAGGATGGGGGGGTCTTCTCATCCCCAGCCCGGCCCTCCTCCTCCTCCTCCCCCCCCCGCCTCTCCCCTCTTCCCCCCGGCCTCCTCCCCCGCCTCCTTCCCCTCCCAGTCTCCCAGGGGCGGCCCCATCGCCCTCAAGCAGGCCGGCAGTGGGGGGAAACCCAGGACGCGCGCCATGCCGGGGAGCCGCGCGCATTATTAGCGCAGGCCGTCGCCACCCCAGGCTCCTGGCCCTCATCCTCATCCTCATCATGGCTATTTGATTGGGTTTGGGTTTGCATGTTTTTATAGGTTCTTTTAAATGGGTTGATTTCGTTCTCTTGGGCGTTGTGTTGTGAACCGGCCCGAGTTCCCTCGGAAACTCGGGCGGTCTCCGAGTATAAATAATCTTTATTATTTATTTATTTATTCATTTTTATACCGCCCGTTTTCCCGAAGGAACTCCGGGCGGTGAACAAAGAGGGCAAGGCAATCCCAAAAGGAACAATACATCAATCAAAACGAAAATAAAAAACCATCTAAGAGAATAAAATATAGTATGTAATAAAAACAACTCAGCAAACAGTCGATAAATCATCGGCAATCAATAGAAATAAACCATTCCAAAAAGTTCCTCGGCGTTTCCTGGGCTTCGCCGGACCCCCAACCCGCGACCCCCAGCCTGCCGCCCACTCACCCAGGCCGGCGCCAAGGCAGAGACCAATCCACCACCGCCACCCGCCGCTGCGCCCCTCCATGGCCGCGGGGACTCCTCCTCGCCTCTCGCCCAGCCCCGACTGCCGCCCGGCCCAGGTGGGAACAGCGCGCAGGTGAGCGCCCGGGCGCCCATTGGCTGCCGCGCCCGCCCCGCCGCCGCTGTGCCCGCCCCCTCGGCCCAGGTGAGGCCAGGTAGGAGGAGGAGGAGGAGGGTTTCCCGTTCCCACGGAAGTGAACGTTGGTGGTGGGGACACATCCCGTGTCCTCTGGATGCCAAGAGGACGGAGAGGCAGCGCCCAATGCCTGCAACGTGATTATTTATTTATTTATTTATTTATTTATTTATTTATTTATTTATTTATTTATTTATTTATTTTTATACCGCCTGTCTTCCCGAAGGAACTCCGGGTGGGGAACAAAAAGGGCAAGACAGACCCAAAGGAACAATACATCAATGAAAAGAAAATTAGAAACAAAAAATAATAAAGTGAAATATGGTATGTAGTATAAAACAGCTCAGCAAAGGAGTTGAAAAATCGACAAGAGGGCGGGGGAGATTTAAAAAAAAAACTAAATCAGGTCGCCAAATGCCTCCCTGAAAAGCAAGGTTTTTAATGCTTTTTGAAGGGGTTGTTTATTTATTTTACCCCTTTTTACAAGGGTTTTTAAATTTATGTTTAGGTATTTTGACCCCGCCTTTCTGCTTAAAAAGGACCTGAGGCTTGTGTCCTGAAAAGGCAATAAAGAAAAGCAACTGGGATTTTTTTTTAAAAGGTGACTTACATCATTAAATGACCATATGTGTAAAGCGAAAAACTGGATAGGTGGGATAGACATTTAAAACACAGATATTTATTTATTATATTTCTAACCCTCCCAAGCTGCTTATAAGAGAAAAGCTAATTCAGGATCAAAAATAAATAATAAAACATATTAGAAGCGTACATAAATAAATACAGTAGGACCCCGTATCCACTGATTCATTAACCACTGATTCAGTTACCCACTACTGGCAGAGAAAAAATTAAATAAGTAATTCAACAGCCGCAAAGCAAGCTGTCACAAACCGCAGCTGTAAAGCAAGCTACTGTTTTGGGTTTTCTTTTGTATTATTTCTTATCCATGGTTTTTGTTATCCACTGGAAGGCCTGGAACCAATCCCCAGTGGATACCGGGGTCCTACTGTAAAAAAAAATAGAGGCATAAATAAAGAAATAAAAATCTAGCAAGGGTTAACTTGGAACCTTCCCGCCCATTTGTAAAACTTAAAACAGAGTTCACCTAACAGCGGCCTGGGTGTCAAGATCCGGACAGCAGTAGAGAAGAGACCCCTTTGGATGATCTCGGGAGGGCCCTTTCATGCCAGCAACCTTGACACACACATCCCTTGGTGCCTGGCCTTGTCCTGCCTCTTGGCGGGGTCTCCCTGGGGCTGTGCCCCCTATTTCTCTTGACAGACACCTTGTTTCCTTCTATTATTCCTCCGTTTAAGTCTAAGATGTCTAAGAAATGGGACTTGATCGAGAATTTGGAAGTAATCCCATTCCTCACTTACAAAGTTTCTTCCCTTGGGAAATTGTTTTGGACGCTTTGAAGACATTTGTAACGTTAGTTGCCATTTTCCAAGTATAACACTCAGGTGTGTTAAACTTTGTATCTCCTACGACTTAGACCTGTAACCTCCTGTATCCATTTTAGGTGTTACTTTGTAAGTTCAAGTCCACCAAATCAATTACAGTGGTACCTTGTATAAAGGAATTCATTTGTTCCAAATGAAACTATGTTAAGCAAAATTTCCTTTATACAAATTTTCCATAGGAATGGAAAATGATCCCATTTTATGTTGTACAGATTCGCCCCATAGGCAATTATGTTAAGCAAATCCCCCCTATCTCCAGAATTTTTTATGTTGTACAAATTTTATGTTATACAAACCGTCTGTTATACAAGGGTCCACTGTATTATTATCAATTCCAACGGATTGCTAGACTTCCAGGAATTGGCCACTGCAGGCGGGGAGAATTTTTTTCCCATCTGCGTTTGTTATCAAAATTACAAACAAATTGTAAATATAATTTTTTTTGAGGGGGAGTGGGGAGAGAGAGAGACCTGAAGTTCTGCGCTTTGGTTGAGAGTGTCTTTCAATGGATGCAGGAGGCCGAAAAGAGATGTGATCATTTTACCCATCCTTGCGCCAAAGTTACAGACAGGGGAGGCCATTGTGAGGAGGAGAGGGTCACCCCAAAACAGTGAGAATCAGGGAGGGTCGAAGGGGTTGCCATAGATGGTGAACTAAGAAGTTGCCCCCCCCATGGTGCTCGCCACCCTCGCCACCCTTGCCCTGGTGGGCTCCCACAACTAGATGCCATATGCAAACTAAGCGACCTGATAATCTATCTTGCAGGGTCTAAGACAGGCATGTCCAAATTTCAGCCCTCCTGGTGTTTTGGACCACAACTCAAAGAATTCTAAGCTTAGACTGCCAATGGCAAAGGACTGTGGGAATTGTGGTCCAAAACATCTGGAGGACCAAAGTTTGGACATGCCTGGTCTAAGAGTCTGGATTTGGAAGGAATTTCCAGGGTCTCTAGAAAGATGGAGGCCAAAATAGTGAAACATTGGGCCCATCAGGTTTATGTTTGGAAAAAGAGCTTCGATGCTGGGGAATGACACAGGATGAGAGGAAGGGCAAATACCAGAGGGACAGACTCCCTAAGGAAGCCACAAACTTTAGGGCAGTTGCAAGGCATTTTGGAGGTCACTCATTCATCAGTCCAGGATGACTTGACGGCTGACGACGCCAACTCGATCCTGGGACTCGGGCAGTGAGATGCCTTGGGCCGGAAGTCTTCTCAGCCCCAGCCCAGCCCTCCTCATCCGTCCCCCCCTCCCAGTCTCCCAGAGAAATGTGTTCCTGTCAAGGACGGTCTGGAGATCATTTCAGATGCGTGCGAGTGGTCTCACTTGTGGACTGCAAGTGACTGCCCGTGGCCTTCTGTCGTTTGGCCCCTTGGGTCTGCCTTGTGGCAGGTTACCTCTGGGTGTGCGTCTTGCTTTGTTGATTGGTTCCTTAGCCATGCGTGGTGGGTACTGTGATCTGAGGAAAGCATTTTCTGCTGCTGTCTGTCTGAAGAAGTGGACGTGTCCATGAAACGTTACGTTAAAATGTGAAAGTTAGACTTTTAAGGTGCCACGTGTTTTGTGTGTCTTTTGTTTTGTTTTGTTTTTCTTTGATTTTTTTGCCTGCAGTTCTTGAAAGGACTAACAGGGCTCCCCTCTCTGAAATTTTTAAAACTTTTACTTTCTAAATTCAGTATTAGCAGAGAAAGGGTTCTGGTCTCTGTCTCCCTCTAACGGCCATCCCTGGAAAACACTCCCTGGAAAATACATAAATATGGAGTGGTTATTGTGCATTCCTCTTTTTTAACCTTTTTGGGATGGGGCCCAATTCACCAGCTCCTTGAAACACCCATAACAATTTTTTAAAAAAAACAGGCATCTCACAGCACATCTCACCACCCCAGAACTTTTTACCCACCGAGATGTCCTTCTAAATCAGCCCCAAGTTCGCCCCTCTCCAACGCCCTGCTTTGAATGAAACGTAACCCTCAAACCTAACTCTGCAAGGGCAGGAGAAACAAGCATGAGATTGCTCCAGAAGGGAAAACAGGTGCCTTTGAAGTTTTACTGAAAACTCCTCCCTCAAACCCAAGGAAACGCTTTGAATCGACTCAACCCTCTTTGCTTCCAATGCAGTGGGGGGGGGTGTTTCCTCTCCAGGAGCATGACGCCCACCCGTGTTCTGGTGACCTATTATAACCTAGGCGTGATTGTTGGGAATTAAAAGAACCCGGAAGCAAGATCAGGGCATCTGCTTCTCTGTATTAATCTCATCAGAGGGAACTGTTTCGAAATCTTTGGGCACCAAACTGAAAACAAGAGCCTTGAATTTATATAATATACAATCTTAGAACTGCATTCAGAAGCCTGTCAATTTTTCTTGATCTGTCACCCTGTTTTTTTAAGGGCTTGGCTCCTGATTTGCAACCTCTTGGATCCGCCCTCTCGGCCGGCAGTGCTGGAAGGCAAGCGTATTTGCTGTTATCATCACAATAAATAAATTCTACGATTCCTAATAGATGGATTTCTCCAGCCCAATACCTCCAGAGGCTCAGGAGGGGGCATTGCTGCACAACTCATAAGATTTGGATAAACCACTGGGAGGCTTTAAAAACTCAAATTTAATATTCATATTTCGTAAGAACACTAAATAGCAAGGGTAATTAAAATGACAAGAGCTGGTAGGGAGCCCCACCTCTAGCTTAAACTCCCCAGCAGTCCTTTAGTTTGGGGATGGGGCATTATTGATCTCTATTGGTGGATGTGTTTGTGTCTCTATTTCAGTGGAGCTATACATACAGAAATTAAAAGACGCCTGCTTCTTGGGAGGAAAGCAATGGCAAACCTAGGTAGCATCCTAAAGAGCAGAGACATCACTTTGCCAACTAAGGTCAGGATACTCAAAGATATGGTTTTTCCAGTAGTGATGTATGGAAGTGAAAGCTGGACTATAAAGAAGGCTGATCGCTGCAGAATCAATGCTTTTCAGCTGTGCTGCTGGAGTCTTGAATGTCCCCTGGACGGCAAGGAGATCAAACCTATCCATCCTGAAAGAAACCAACCCCGAATGTTCAATGGAAGGACAGATTTTGAAGCTGAGGCTCCAGTACTTTGGCCACCTCATGAGGAAAGAGGACTCCTTGGAAAAGTCCCGGATGTTGGGAAAGATTGAAGGCAAATGGAAAAGGGGACAGCAGAGAATGAGATGGTTCGACAGTGTCATCGATGCAACCAAGACAGATTTGACCAAACTCCGGGAGGCAGTGGAGGACAGGAGGGCCTGGCGAGCTCTGGTCCATGGGGTCACGAAGAGTCGGACATGACTGAACGACTGAACAACAGCAACAATACATGCAGACGTTGCAAATCCAGAATCGGACACTTCTTCGAACCTTCCAGGGTGTTGTGTATTGATCTGTATTCCTATTATCTGTACTTGATTATGTTGAAGTAACTGCCTTCCTGTTCCAAAGGGAACAGGCCTATTGGTTTATTCAAGTTGCTGCATTTGGATCCTCAATCCTATTGGTTTCTGTTCCTGTTCCAAAGGGAACAAGCCTATTGGTTTATTTAAGTTGCTGCATATGGATCCTCAATCCTATTGGTTTCTGCCATAAGGCAGCTTTGTGATTGGTTGTAATTGTTCCCTCCAAAATGTATCTTTTCCTAGCCAGTCCCCGCTCCTATAAATGTAGCTCCCTCTCCCCAGTCCCCAGTCTTGTTCTCTCCCTGAATAAAGAGCTGTCACACTAGAAGCTGTCTCCAGCCTGCTATGTCAAAGAGCTGAAATCACTAAACCCACGTCATAATACTGGCAAAAAAGGGAGGAGCTGGAATGCTGAGAAGCAGAGGATCATCATGCTGACTCAGAGTCCGGATCGCAGTGGAGAACAAGACTCACCAGCCGGTTTAGAAGAGGACCCTGCCGCCTGGAGAATGGAAAGTCCACGGGTATTGGAGCCCTTCCAGCCATCAGAGCCCCACATTTGGGAGGACTATGTTGAACACTTCGAGTTCTTCATGGTGGTTCAAGGAATCACTGATGCCAGCAAAAGAAGGGCCACGTTCCTGAGTTGCTGTGGGCGTGAGACCTTCAACTTGGCCAAGGCACTGCTCGCCCCAGCAAAGCTGAGTGAGACATCACTCACAGACATTTTCGCCTGGCTGACAAGCCACTTGGTACGTACCAAAACCAAGATGGCCTGGCGGTTGGAGTTTCAGAAAAGGCAGCAGAAAGCCGGAGAATCTGTGGCTGCATTCCTGGCAGGACTCCGGGAGCTTGCTCCGCACTGTGGCTTCCCAAATCTTGAAGACACTCTCTTGGATCAATTTGTTGGGGGGCTCAGCCGCAAAAAAGCCCGAAGGCGCATTGTGGCAAAGGAAGATATCACCCTTGCCTCCGCCTTGAAAGAGGCCACCGCCACAGAGAATTATGAGCAGGAAGAGCTCAATGCCAGCTGCAAGGCCACGAAGCTGCGGGTAGAGGCTGCCCATGCCATGGATGAACCAGAGGTTAGTCCAAGCCAGAGCCCAGTCCGTGGTGTCGAGTTGGTGCGTCAGGCTGATGCACGGCCCAAAGATCGCCGAGGCGCTTGCCCAGGCTGTGGCGGTAACCATGAGCGGAAAAGCTGCCGTTTTCGTGATGCTACGTGCAGGGCATGTGGAAAGTCAGGACACATCGCCAGGGCCTGTAGGTCGGTGGCAGCTGGAGCAACGGGATCACCTAGATCAACGCATTGCAGATCATCCACCATGACTCATCTCCTGGACGACTGCAATTATCTCACAGAGATCAACGGAGAGACCGTGCAGTTCCCGGCGCAAGGTAAAACATCCATCAGAGTGAAGATTGAAGGTCAACCATGCGACATGGAGGTGGATTCCGGATCTGGATTCACCATTGTCTCAGACCAGACTGCAAGGGGGCTCTTCCCTGGGGGTAAGTTCCCCTCTCTGGAACCATTCCCAGCAACCTTGCAATCATACACGGCTGACCGCATCCACATTCCTAGAATGTGTGCGGTGAGGGTACAATTCCGGGAGAAACAGGCCGTGCTGAAATTGGTGATTGCAAAGGGAAGTCGCCCCAGTGTCCTGGGTACTGACTGGTTTCCCACCTTGGGACTGTGTATATCAGGGCTCAACTCAGTCCAAACTTCCCCAGAGTTGGGCAAGGCATTAGACCAGGAATTTGCCGAACTCTTCAGTGGAAAACTGGGTTGTTATAAAGGGCCTCCAATTGACTTTGAGCTGGACCCCAGGGTGGCCCCAATCCGACTCAAGCCAAGGTGAGTGCCATTTGCGCTGCAACCCAAGATTGAGGCAGAACTCGACAAATTGGTCAAACAGGGAGTTCTTTCACCTGTGGATTCTTCTAAGTGGGAGACTCCTATCGTCTCACCCCTTAAGGCAAATGGAGAAGTGAGAATTTGTGCAGATTACAAATGTACTATCAACAAGGCACTCAGGGGAAATTCATACCCCATTCCAGTCGTCTCACAGCTGTTGGCAAAACTAGCTTGGGAAAAATTTTCCGCCAAACTTGATCTGGCACAAGCTTACCAGCAGCTGCCAGTGACTCCACAATCTGCGGAAGCACAGACTATCGTAACACACAAAGGGGCTTTCAGTGTAAACAGATTACAGTTTGGAGTTTGTGTGGCCCCAGGGATTTTTCAAGGACTAATGGAGCGCCTGTTAAGGGGTCTGCCTGGGGTCTTACCATTTTTTGATGATGTTCTGATTGCTGGGAAAGACCCCCAGGAACTAGTTGGGTGTATCCGTGCTGTGTTACTCAAATTTAAAGAGCTGGGGCTGCAGCTAAAAAAGGAAAAATGCAGTTTTGGCGTGCCATCTATGGATTTCTTGGGGTTTAAAATTGATGCAACGGGCATCCACCCACTGACTCTAAAATTAAAGCCATTACTGAGGCACCACGCCCACGGAACAAGATGGAGTTACAGTCATTCCTGGGACTTATTAACTTTTATCATTTATTCCTACCTCAGAAAGCTTCAATAACGGAACCGTTGCATAAACTATTGAAGAAAAAGAGTGTGTGGCGTTGGGCTCAGGCACAGCAGAAGGCTTTTGACACCTTGCGGGGCATGCTGACTAGCAGGAGCATCCTTGCTCATTATGACAAGTCGAAACCTCTTGTCCTGGCGTGTGATGCCTCTCAGTATGGGCTGGGAGCTGTGCTGAGCCATAGGGAAGCGGATGGGTCAGAAAAGCCCATCTCGTTCTATTCTCGTACGTTGTCGCCAACGGAGCACAACTACACACAAATTGACAAGGAAGCCCTGGCAATAGTGGCAGGGATTAAAAAGTTTCATGACTATTTATACGGTCACCACTTCTTCCTTGAAACTGACCACAAGCCTCTGTTAGGATTGTTCCACCCGAACAAACAGACGCCGCAGATTCTCTCCCCCAGAATGTTGCGATGGTCTATATTCCTGAATGGGTTCCAGTACACCCTGACCCATGTTCCAGGGAAAAGGTTGTGCCACGCTGATGCACTAAGTCGCTTGCCCCTTCCTGGTGTGAGCGATGCGGATCCTGCCCCAGCGGAACGAGTGATGATGCTGGAAACACTTCCGGGGGGCCCTGTAACTGCCACTGAAATAGCTGAGAGAACGAGGAAAGATCCCGCTCTCTCCCGTGTGCTCACTTGGGTGGGGAGGGGATGGCCAGGTGGCCCGCATGAGGAAAAATTTAGACCGTACGCAACAAGGCAACATGAGCTATCCCTGCATAAGGGCTGTCTCCTATGGGGAGATAGGGTAATCATCCCAGCACCACTGAGAAACAGGGTTCTGGATACACTGCACATGGGGCATCACATGGGTCAGGATGAAGTCACTAGCCCGGTGCTATGTATGGTGGCCTGGGATGGACCAAGATGTTGAATGATGGGTATGGACGTGCAAGGCATGTCAGGAAGTGCGCCCAGAAGTGGCCAGAGCACCAGTCCATTGGTGGGAGCAGACCCGGACTCCCTGGAGCCGGCTGCACTTACATTTTGCTGGGCCATTCCAAGGAAAGTTTTTTTGGGTTATTGTTGATGTGTATTCTAAATGGTTAGAGGTGGCTATGGTTCCCAACATGTCGTCAGCTGCAGTCATCAAAGTGTTGAGACAGCTGTTCGCAACCCACGGGTTGCCCGAGACCATTGTGTCAGACAATGGAGTAGCCTTTGTATCCCAAGAATTCAGGGCATTCCTGGCTGATAATTTCATAAGAGGGGTCACATCAGCTCCCTTTCATCTCTCATCCAATGGGCAGGCTGAGCGCATGGTGCAGACTGCCAAAGGATCTATTGCACGCTTGATGGAGGGTGACTGGTCAATGCGCATTGCCCGAATGTTGTTCTTGCAGCATGTGACGCCGTGTACTACTACGGGCAAGTCGCTAGCAGAGCTGCTCCTAGGTAGAAGGCTGGTAACGGTGCTGGACTATGTCCACCCAGACAAAATGCCAAACCGCAAGGCTAGAGCACCTCCACAGGCAGAGAGCGACTCTACAAGGTATTTTGCTCTTGAAGATTTGGTCTGGGTGAGAAATTATGCCAGAGGTCCCCTGTGGGTGCCAGGGGTAATCACCAGAGCGTCTGGGCCAGTCTCTTATTACGTGACCATTGAAGATGACAGGGTCTGGCGTAGGCACGTGGACCAACTGAGGCGCAGAGCACCCAGTAGAGTTGGTACAGGTGTGGGAGAATTGCAGCCCGAGAGTGACACTACCACCATGAATGAGTCACAGCTGCAAGATCAGAGCAGAGATGCCACAGGAATGCAGGTACCAGTGGCTTCAGCAAATGAATCTGCTCCTGCAAGTCCTCGTGGTGCCGAGGAACAGATCAGGGACACTGAGTTGTCTGAAACCCCCTCCGTGTCAGACAAAGCTATTACAGCAGATTCTCCACCACAGACACTGCCTGCTCAAGCTCCTGCAACACCCGTAGTCAGGAGATCAATTAGAAGTCACAGGGCCCCACAATATCTAAAGGATTACGTGTGCTGTGCCCACCAGGGGGGAAGGGGTGTTGTGTATTGATCTGTATTCCTATTATCTGTACTTGATTATGTTGAAGTAACTGCCTACCTGTTCCAAAGGGAACCGGCCTATTGGTTTATTCAAGTTGCTGCATTTGGATCCTCAATCCTATTGGTTTCTGTTCCTGTTCCAAAGGGAACAAGCCTATTGGTTTATTCAAGTTGCTGCATTTGGATCCTCAATCCTATTGGTTTCTGCCAGAAGGCAGCTTTGTGATTGGTTGTAATTGTTCCCTCCAAAATGTATCTTTTCCTAGCCAGTCCCCGCTCCTATAAATGTAGCTCCCTCTCCCCAGTCCCCAGTCTTGTTCTCTCCCTGAATAAAGAGCTGTTACAGTAGAAGCTGTCTCCAGCCTGCTATGTCAAAGAGTTGAAATCACTTGCTGAAATCACTAAACCCACGTCACAACACAGGGAACAAATCGGAAGCCTGTCTTAAAAGGTTCCATCAAAACAGTTTTGCAAAAGCTGCCGCTCTGCGGGAGAAGAGAGTTCTCCTATTTGACGCCGCATCACCTAAGTTTTTTTCGTCACCAAGGTGCTGTGCCATCGTCACATTTGTGGACGGAGTATCGGAGTTTCTAGGAGGGGATTATCCAGTTTGTAGGTGAATGTTTTCACAGCTGTTTGCAGGCACCGCCAAAGAAAGATGAAAGATGTACTTCACGGAAAGAGCCGCAGTTGCAGGAGAACTGCTGACACATAATCTCATGAGGGTGAGACTAACAATCTTAATAACCGTAGAATCATAAAACTAGAACGCTGGGGGGGGGGAATCCTAAAGATAATCAAACGTTTTAAAACAAGAAAAGCACCACCTTTCCCCGGAATAAAACAAGGCGGGAAGTTTGCTGGCACCTAACAGGAGCAAAATTTAAGTTCAGGAAAGTTTTCGCAGGCGTGTTATTGTCAAGGCCCTCTGCTCATGTTCAGAGGTTCACTGGGTAGCTTTAACATGAATGTTGCCTTTTAATGTGCTAAGGTGCCTCTTCTAATTCCCTGTTCTTATCTTGAATATGTCTCGAATGTTCTGGGCTGTATGTTGTCCCTCATTATTGTAAGCCACCTTGGGTCCTTTTCCAAGGAGAAATTTGGGCTAAAAAAATTCAAAATAAATAAATAGATAAATAATTATTGCATCACACTGCTGAGACCTGGCAGTGCTGACAACATCCAGAACTGGAGCCCGGTACAACTGTTGGCCCAGGGGCAAAAATAAAATAAAATAAAATAAATCCACCAATTTCTTGCATATTTTTAACCAGCCTCTTTTTTCGCCCTCAAAATACAAGTCCTTTTTCTTGGCTGGCCAGCTATTGGAGTCGCTACCCTCTTTCTCCTTGTGGCATCGCCCGAGTCCAGATTATAGATGTGTAAATTTTGATTTCCCCCCCCCATTTCCCCTCCTTCCCCTTCTCCTCCTCCTCACAAGTCGGGTGGAGGAAGAGAGAGGAGAAGGGGCGGAGGAGGGCCCGTCGGGAAAGGCTAAACTTTTAATGTATTTTTAGCAGCCAATGGGAGCTTTTTCCGCCAAGAAAGAGGCAGAGAAAACATTGAGTTGTGGTGTGTGCAAGAGTCCGGCCGAAGACAGTGTAACCTTTGAATCAGTCGCTGACGGGCAGCGAAACCAGAGACGGGCGCCCAGGCTGGGCTGTAACGGCCTCGGGTTTTCTTGGGCCCGAGTTCAGGTCTCCGTCATGGGAGCATCGCCCGTCCTCGGCTCCTGCATTCAGTGTCTCCTCCTGTTGCTGCTCTCAGGTAGGTGTCCCCTCCCCAAAATTTAAGTCTTATTTTTAAAATATATAAAAAGGGGGAAAGCCAAACAAGGCGAGAGGGAAACCAACCTGGTCAGGAGGATTGTGGTGGCATCGGGAGCTGACCAGAGGGGCTGTGATTCCCCACCACCACCAACCCCCCAAAAAAGCAACCTGCAATCGGTAATAAACTGAGAAAATGTCAAGATTTTTTCCCTTGCGGCACAGCCTTCCCCGCAATGGGGATAATCCCTGGTCGAAATGGCTCTTTTTAAGCTGCTTTTTGCCTTGGATACAGGGGTTCCAGGCAGGCTCCTATGCCAGCTTACCTGGCAGGGTTGGTGTAAGGATCCTGCAGCAAGGAATCTCAAGAGAAGTGCTTATATAAAGAGGTCTCTCTCTCTCTCTCTCTCTCTCTCTCTCTGTGTGTGTGTGTAGATGATCCTTGAAGGCAGAGCATAGGAAGGTTCCATTTTGGAACTACAACACCCAGAATCCCCCACCCCACCCCACCCCCGCCGCCAACAGGACTGGCAGCACAGGAGAGAGTGGTGGTCCTCCCCCAACCCGGAAAAAGTAACTTTTTCCAGCTGTTCCTCAAAGGAGAATCAATGCAGGGCTTTGTGTTTGTTTGTTTGTTTGTTTGGAAAGAAGTGGTTTCCCCCCCTCGTCAACATCTGGAGAACAAATTCTGGGCAGTTTGCATTGGAAAATTTGGTGGAAATATTTTCATGGGCATTTCAGATGCTGGATTTTAGTAGGGACAGATTCTGAGGTTCCCTGGCCTGAGGTGCTGGTTCGAATCTGATGGCAATACCTTGAACGGAGAGAGTGGGGTCCCTGCGAGACTTCATTCGTACGACAGTCCTGCAAGGTAGGCTGGGAGGCAGAGTTTCTGACTCCAGGAGCCCAGGTCAAGCTGGAAGCGAGATTCGAACCCGGACCTTTGGCCACATGGCTTGCTGGACTCAGGGGCATCGAACGCCTATGGATTCCTCCCCTTCTGTCTTGTCCTCGGGACTTTTTCCAGCTTATCTGTGGGGCCTGTCCTCTCTCCGTGCCCCCCCTCCCCTGTTTCTGACGCCTGAGGTTCCAAAGTCCACCCAAAGGTGGCCACAAATTTAAGCACAGATTTACTCTGCGTATGGACCCCCCCCCCCCCGGAAAGAGATGAACCATGGATGAGGGAGGATCAGATGACCCATTAAGAGACGCAGGCATCACCTTTTCTTCCACTCTTATCTCTCCGGGCTGGTAGATCTTCCAGTCCCACATGGCTGGGAGGTCAGACGGTCGTTGAGCAAGTGTGGTCTGCGAGATTTTTGTCACAACCAGACCCCTGGAGCTCCGTGCTGTGATGGGCCATGAAGTCACTTGTTTACTTACAGCTACTCTAAGAATGATCGCCCTTACAAACACCCTGTTACTGACCTTGTCCTGGGCTTTGAAACTCGAGGTTGTGGTTTCCTTTACAGAACTGATCCATCTCGTGTTAGGCCTTCCTCTTTTCCTGCTGCCGTCAGTTCCCCCCCCCGCCCCCACCCTCCAGTATTAGTGCTTTCTCCCAGGAGTCCTTAATATCTCAAGCTGTTGACTCGTTTGTATATAATAATAATAATAATAATAATAATAATAATAATAATAATAATAAT
>JAHTLZ010000345.1:2866237-2901439 GCA_023846285.1 Phrynocephalus versicolor
CCTGCAGCCAGAGTCTCTGCAAAACTCCTTTATTTATTTTTTAAATCCAGGCAGCCCAACTGGTCCAGGCAGCCAGGGAAAGGGTGAGGCAGGGAGAGGAAAATGACTGATTTATTTTTAAATCCAGGCAGCCCAACGGGTCCTCTGTCCTAGGTTTTCCTGGGCCCTGGGGCTCTCAGGCTGGCCCGCTGCGGGCCAGGAGGCGGCGGCATGGGTGCTGGCCAGAGGGTGCTGGTCTACCTGTCCAAGAACAACAGCCCGGCCTGGCAGGCCAGGTTCCAGCAGGTAGGAGGAGCCAGACCTGGCAGGACCAACCGCTCTGCATCTTCAGATCTCATCTGGCCGGGCTGGGAGTTGCTTGTTTTTTTAAAAGTGAACTGCCCTTCCTGTCCTTAAGGACCTGATCCACAAAGGGGTTTGGGTTTTAATCGCATGCTAAGTGCAGGCTGGTAACCCATTGCAATTTCAACCTTAGGGCCATTTCGTTGCGTTCGGATCTTCGGTTGATTTGAACTGGGCTGGCGCTAAATAAATAGAGAGAAAGCAGACTCCTTCCCTCTGTGCCCGCCTTCTCATTTATTTATTTATTTATTTAAAATATACAGTGGTGCTTCAATTTACGAATTTAATCCATTCCGAACGCATGCTCTTAAGTCGAACTACTCTTAAGTCGGGGTACCTATCTAAAAATTGGGGGGGGAAAGTTTAAAAATCTAAAAAACGAAAAGAAAAATTTTAAGTTGAGCAGACCATATCTAAAATTTGTAAGGCGGCAGTTAAAACACCAACAGTTTTCTTCTCTTAAGTCGAATTGCTCTTAAGTTGGGATTCCACTGTATATACAGTGGTAACCTTGTATAAAGGAATTAATTCATTCCAAATGAAATTCTGTTGAGCCAATTTTCCTTTGTACAAATTTCCCATAGGGTTGTGTTGAAAATGGATTAATCCCTAATTATGTTGTACATTTCCCCCCCATAGGCGATTATGTTAAGCAAATTTCCCGTCTCTGGAATTTTTTATGTTGTACAGATTTTATGTTATACAAACCGTTTGTTATACGAGGCTCCACTGTATATATATATTTACTCCACCTTTCTCTCCTGAGATTTAAAAGCTAAAATCAGGAATGGAGGAATGCTTTATTGCAGTAAAGCATCCGGATGGTTTTAAAAGGAAATGAAACACATGTCAATAATGAAAAAATACCACTAAAATTATATCAAATACCGACCAGAACCCAGAGCTGGGGAACGAACCTAATAACGCCCAGAACCTAGGAAAAATTACATTCTGGAAGGGACCATCCCACAAGTTACATGTTCCAGTTCTAATGTCCTCCAAGACGGGCATTTAATTTGGGGCATGTTTATAATGGTACCGGAGTACTGGGTAATTTACGAGCAGTTAAAACAAAACAAAAACAAATGCCTGAAAACACTGTATGAAACTCACTAGTACGCTAAAGCTCAAATGGAATCAAATCAAATTTAATTGGATTTGAGTTTTATTGTGTACTTTGTTCATTGTTGTTTCTTTGGGGGGTTGTTTTGCTGCTAGCTGCGTGGTATAAAAATCAAATATATAAATAGGTTATGTAATCAAGTAAGTAATATATTGCGTATGTTTGTGATCCATTTTTGTTTATTTAAATTGTTATGTAATTGTATAATTGTATTTGGATATGTTGTAAACCACCCAGAGCAGCCCTCGGTATGGCTCATAGTATAAAAATCAATGTATTTTTACTAGGGGTTCCATGCACCCTTTTAACATTTGTTTAGATATTTTCAAACATTTTCATACTGACCGTTTTTAGCTTTTAAATGCTGCCGTTCAATAACGTAAATCGCGGTGTCCAAACGTTGGCCCTCCAGATGTTTTGGGCTACAAGTCCCACTGTCCTTTGCCATTGGCAATACCTGCTTGGAATTCTGGGAGTTATGGTCCAAAACATCTGGAGGGCCAACGTTTGGACACACGTGTGCGGCTGTAAGATGCCTTGGGTGAAAAGGTACTTTTAAAATAGTTTAAATTGAGGAAATAAATAATATAACCGGGACGCTGCCACTGATTGGTTTGAGTGGCCATGGGGCTGCTACTTTCCCGAGATATCCATCTAGGCAGGTAAACGTTTCAGGCCCTTCTCTTCCAGAGCATCGTCGGTCACTTCAGCCCAAGCCACGAAGACAGCCGAGCGGTCCACTGCGGCAAAGATCGGCACTGGTTCCTCGTTTCCGATCGGGATTTCCCTGGCTCCAGCCGGGTCCTCTTGAAGGTTGGTAGTCAGGGGAAAGAGAGGGTGGCAGGCAGGCAGGCAGGCAGGCAGGGAGTTCGTACCCAAAGCCGGACAACAGCTAAAGAAGAGCTGGCCCTGCTGTTGGGAAAAAAGGGTTAGTGGTGGAAACGTGTTTCTCAGAGAGACTCTCCTAGGGTCTTGTGTCCTGTTACTCTGCTGCCGCAGCGGAGACTACATGCCCTTTGAGGGACCCTCCGCCTCTAAAATTTCAGAGAGACATTGCAAGGCCCACCGGGTCTCCTTTTGAGCTAGGCAGGAAAGCAGAAATAAAGAGCTTGACAAGCCGACCGATCAATCAATCTAGTCAATCAATCAAGGACCCTGAACCAGACACTCAAGGGCTGCTGTTGTTGCTGTTTTTTGCTTATTTAAGTCAAGTTTTAGGGTGGGATGAAGTGCCAGGTTTTTGGGAGGAGATATTTTAAAAAGAACCACCCTTACGAAGGGCAAGTATTCCCTGGACACTTGACCCAGGAAGCAGGGCGTTTTGATCTCTTGCATTCCAGAGGCCGCCTTTCTGCCCCATTAAAGGGTTGGACGAAACGCAGGCCGCCTCCCTACCGGTGGAGGTCCAGGATCGAGGGGTGGATGTTGGGGTGGCCGTCCTCCTGCAGTCTGCCACCCGGAAGGTTCTGCTGACGCGGCGCTCCAAACACCTAGGAATCTTCCCCAACGTCTGGGTGCCCCCAGGTAAGACTCCCGAGAGAAGGATCTGGCGCAATCGGACTCCTGTATCTGCCAGGGGTTCGCTTGCAACCCTGTGGATGCTGAAACTCGCAGATAACAGCAAACTCTTTTAGAATTGCCAATGCCCTGCATGGCGTGGTCTCTGGCTCCCTTGAGTGGTGAGTTCTGGAAACCTAGTTGTTAGAAATACACGTTTCTGGGATATTTTCATATAATCCTGAAGTTCAGGGGCCATCGAGTGAAAAACCCATGCTCTAGGTAGGGCAGGGGAAAAGTGAATCTGCAGATACCAGTTCCGCGGATAAAAGGGGTTCTCCTGGATTATGAAAAGACAACAGTAGGTTAAGAGGAAGGCCAAACATGAGATGAATTGGCTCAGTAGAGGAAAACACTACTTTTAATGCTTGGGATCTGAGCAGGATTTTTGGTGACAAAATGAGGTGTTTCTGATTTCTCTCTGAATGTACAGAGGCAATGCCAGCACCTCAGACCTAAAAGGTAGGCAAGGCTTGAGGGATGCAGGATTATGGTCACAGGGGTTCCTGGAGAGAGGTGCTTCTCACCCTGAATTTCTAAGCTGTTGGTTCCCTCGTATCTGCGGAATCGGTATCCGCGCCTTCCCTTCTCCTCCACCGAGGGTGCCCACAGCCTTGGGTCTGGGATCGCTTAGCCAATTTGGAAGGGTTCTTGTTATCGAATATTCAATTGCACGGCAAGTAGTTAGGAAGAAACAGGGCAATATTTTAAGGAAATAAATAAATAAGCCTCTTAAACCTGGCCGTTCATGTCACAGCAACACCACGCAAGTGGGGGTGGGGGTGGCTACAGGACACAATGTCCAGAGTATCTTGGCCTTCTGGGTTTCTTTTTAAAATAAGGAGGAATAAGTTTCTAGACCTCAATGCTGGCCAAAAATGATCCCTCCAAAGAGCCCTGCGAGGTAGGCAGCTGTTCATCTCGCCAACCTATTTCTGGGTGGAAAGATGAAGCAGACATGAGACGTGTGTGTGTGTGTGTTTGTTTACATCTTCCCTCTGAAATGTCCTCCTCCACGGGCCTACTCAGGTCTTGCAAAGTCAACCCTGGTGGCTTCCTTGAGGGGGGTTTGTCCGTCTCGTCTTCGGCCTTCCTCTTTCCCTGCTGGTGAGCGGGAATCTTGAGCAAGGGGGGGGCATCACAGTGGGAGCTTCTCTGCTTTTCTTTCTTTTTTCAGGTGGTCACGTCGAACCGGCCGAAGAGGTAACAAAACCAATCCTTCTGAACCTAAAATCCACCACCACCACCACCCCGGAAAAGACCCATGGGGCAGTGTTGCAAAGGGTGGGAAGCCGCTGTAGAAGGAGAGGCCTTGTCATATACAGACGGGCCTGGGATTGCGGTGGAGCTGCCTGTATTTCAGATGGGGCAGCAATCTTCTAGTCCTCATGGCGGTCTGAAAACCCACCCCGTGAAGGATCAGCTGCCATCTTAAAAAGCTGATTTGGGGAGACGTCCATTGCAAACCATACCTCCCTGACCCGGTTCCAGATACGTGGGGGAGTTCTCTGCCCATGCCCAGAGGCACTCTTTCCGGCAGGCACTGCATGCTTCAGGGTTTTACACAGGAGTGTGGGTGCTGAATCCACCCTTGGATGTGGGTGTTGCAACCTGATTTTTCTCGTTCTCTCTCCCCCCGCCCTGGTCCCTAGTTACTCGAGGCAGGGCTGCGGGAACTACAGGAGGAGATGGGCTTGCGACTCCGGGACCACGAGTTCTCGTGCCACACGCTGGGCCTTTGGGAGGTAAGGTCACCCCACCCGAGCATCTCTGGAGGGACCAGAGGGGGTGGGGATGATGGGTCCCCATCTGCAGGGACAACCTAGACATGACAGGATTACCTGTCTAGGGGAGAGGCCTGTATCTGCAGGGTCCATACCTGTGGTTTTATAATCCACAACCTGAACAGATTAAAACGTTCCAAGAAAAATCGCAGAAATACAAATGTTTATGAATGCATTTTCCAGAACTAGCCACTAGAGGGAAACAGAGACCATATTCTTGTGGGAGAATAGTGTGTCTCTGTCTCACTCTAGTGGCCGGTTCTGGTAATACATGATAAAATTATTTTTTGTCTGGATTATTTTTCTTTTCCAATGCTATGCATTGGCCATGCTATGATCCATGATTTTCAGTGTCCATGAATACAGGCCTCTTGTGGTATCACAGTACAGAATGACCTGCCTTAGCTATGTACAAAGTCTGCAAGAGGTTTTTTTCAAGAATATGTGAGATATTTTAGGAGTGGCTTCGTCTGCCCGGCCCTGATGAGCATGAATTCGAACCTTCCGAGTCCTCGTCAGAATCCAGAGGCCTCTCTCCTAAACATTTATGATTTCTCCAAGTTTCTTCCCTCAAAATCTTAGCAGATTTCACCCCATTCTGGGACACATCTGTAGCCCACAACCAATCCTTCCTATGAAAGACCCCTGTTAAACACCCGCCATTCCAAACTTTGCAGCAGAACCAAGAATACATTCCTCCGAGACAGGTTCATGTTTTCGTTATCTGTCCTTGTTTTATATTTCCTTACTGGCCGCCTTTCTCCCTCTATGCAACCCAAAGCCAATAACAACTATTAAAACAGATGGAGTGGTTTTCTTTTAAAAATAAAATAAAAAAACAACCCTTAAATTTCATTATTTTTTTTCCGTGCACAGTATTGCATAAGACTATATTTTTATCTAAAATTGTTAAACATTGAGCGTTGTCTTATACATGGAAGTTAGCCAAAGAGAGAACCACTTGGTTGAGAAACTGTAAATCGGGGTTGGGAAGTGAGGGCGTCTTATACAAATACGGCTATATTAAAACACATGAAACATAAGAATATAAGAACATAAGAAGAGCCATGCTGGATCAGGCCAAAGGCCCATCTAGTCCACCTTCCTGTATTTCACAGTGGCCCCATCAGATGCGTCTGGGAGCACACGAGACTAGATATCTCTCTCCTGATACCACTCCCCTGCATCTGGCCCTTGAAGGACCCCGGTTTTAAGCCTGGAGATGACACATCTCCCTCATGGTTTGTCACCTGTGATGGACTTCTCCAGGAATTTGTCCAATCCCCTTTTGAAGGCATCCAGGCCAGATGCCACCACCACTTCCTGTGGCAGGGAGTTCCACAGACTAACAACACGCTGGGTGAAAAAATATTTTCTTTTGTCTGTTCTTACTCTCCCGGCCCACAATTTGAGTGGATGTCCCCTAGTTCTGGTATTTTGTGAGAGGGAGAAGAGCGTCCCTCTATCCACTTTACTCATGCCCTGCATTATTTTGTATGTCTCAATCATATCCCCCCTCAGGCGCCTTTTTTCCAGACTAAAGAGGCCCAAATGTTTTAGCCTTTCCTCATTAAGGGAGGTGCCCCAGCCCAGTAATCATTTTAGTCGCTCTCTTCTGCACCTTTTCCAGTTCCACTATGTCTTTCTTCAGATGCGGTGACCAGAATTGTACACAAGTATCTGTCAGCATTGAATCCAGTATGAACAAATTAGAAAAACCTGTTTTGAAGCTGTTTAAAACTCCCTAAATTCAATAAATCCAATGCTTGCTCTATTATTTGCTAAATTGTTTCTATTATCCTCACTATGTTGATCGTCTTAAGGACTGGCCCCAGATCCACACGATGGTTTGATCGTTATGGTTCAAGTCCTGTTGTTAAGTTCTGTTCTCCAGGACCCCAAAAGTCCATAATCTATATGGGGCAATCTGAGACACAGTGGGGGGTTTTATTTGGGGGGGGCGGAGCTTGGCATTGCAGCCCCTTGATTCAGCCTCCTCTCACCCCCTCCTGCAGTCTGTCTACCCTCCTTACCTGAGCCGTGGGCTGCCGCGGCGCCACCACCTGGTCCTATATCTGTGGCTCCTCTCCCAGCAAACCCACCAGCAACTCGAGGTGAGGAGATCGGGTCGCAGGACGTCCTGGGAGAACCTTTTTTCCTTCTCCTTCAATTTGATTCTAAATTTCTCTCCTGCTGTTCCCTGCAATGTTTGGATCCTGGGGGGAAGGTGTTTTAAAAAATCTGGGGCCCCTATCAGTGGGGGATAGGTCCTAAGCACCCACAAATGCTAAAATCTGTGGATCATAGCAAACACTATGTTCATAACATAGTAAAAGGGTGGGGGAAATTCAGGGAAAAAATATATATTTTCCCATGCATTATCAAAAGTGGCCATTAGTGGGAGCCAGAGCTCATGCTATAAATCCTTAGTGGCCAGTTCTTGTAAATTCACCGTGAAAATACGCATTTTGGGTTTTTTTTTTCTTTTAAGATTTGTAGACCACAGTCCTAAAGATGCTATTTAATTCCTGTGTTGAGATTGCTTGATGCTGTTGCTTTATTTGCCATTTGTGCACTGTTGTGTGGAACATGGGTTTCTAATTTTTACGTTCCTTGCACAAGGGTATATTGGCCGATGCACGCATGGGCTCGGAATATGGGTTTACACCATGTGGGTTCAGGAAGTAGGAGAAAATGGCCCTACCTCTCGTTTTCGCCTTTCAGGAACGCCTCAAGCCCAATGAAGAAGTGAGCGCCTACGCATGGCTGGATCCGCAGCTCCTAGCTGCCATTGCTGCCACAGGCAACGAAGGTGGAGAAGGAGCCAGGAGGGGAGGCGCTCATCTGCCTCCAACCGTCAGGTACAGGGGATAGGAAAGAGGCCTAGGAAAATGGGGCCTCTCAGACTGAACTACTCCCCCTTGAGCTGCAGGTCGGAGAGTTAAAAACCTGCTCACTAGCCCATTCCCAACATTCATTTTTTTTTAAAAGAGTCAAGTTTCTAGTCCTCATCGAGTGCAGGTGGAAAGGGGGGAGGCAAGTGGCAGGATTGCATTCATCAAAGTGATACAGTGGGACCCCCGTATACATGGGGCATGGTAAAAGAACAAAAAACAAATCCAGGAAAAAGTCTTTTCACCATGTATGACCAGAGGGAGCCAGAGTCTATGCAATGTGCTGTACTTACGGTTGAAGAATGCATAATATGGTCTCTGCCTCCCTCTTGTGGCCGGTTCTGGTAACTACATGGTGAAAATACATATTTCTAGGGTTTTTTAAAAAGATTTTTTAGACTGTGGCTAAATAGAGGTTGATCCCGTGGCTGTCTTACTGTATTGCAAAGGGCAAACCTTTAAGGGACCACGTGTGTTTGGCCCCGTGGTCATCTTCAAAGTAGAGCCACGTATACTTGGGTCACTGATTCAATTCTGTTCCCTCCAACTTCCCTCTGGTCCAGTCTCTCTCTCTCTCTCTAATATGGGGCTGATCAGGGATTTTTCCTCCGGCCCCCGACCAGGATCACCACGCTGGAGAACGGCTCGCCCGCGACGGTCGCCATCCCCACCGCCACCTTCCTCAGCACAGCTCCGGCCCGCGGGGAGGACCTGGAACGCGTCAGCACCGGGACCAAGTTTGCCCTTCAGCGGTGGCTCAAGACTTCCGGAGTGCAAGCCCAATAAAGATCTGAGCTTGGCTCTGGGAGAGCATTGGGGAGGCTCCCCCCCCCAAAAAAAACCCCTTGATTCTGAAAGAGTCCCACATCAACGGAGGGTCTCCGACTCCTTGTGGCTTTTGAAACGACACAGCATTCCTTTTGGTAAAAAATCTGTATTTCACACAAACGGTCCCAGAGCCAATAAATCACCAAGCTGATTTCTGGTTGGTTGAGGCCTCTGGGTACCCAAAACCAGGATGACGGACGGACGTCTGTGGGACATTTTTAAAAACCCAGATGTTGTCCATGCTTGGAGCAAGGGCGGGTGCTACAGCGTGGCAGATCCGACCCGAACCCGGACTATCAAGGATGACACGCCTCTAGCATGCGGCTTTGGCAAAGATTTATTTTTATTTTCTTCTAAAAAGGTACGTTTGCATATACACCAGTGGCCCCGAGTCAGTAAAATGAGGGATCGGACAGACAGAATAAATAAAACCCAGGCAAAGGGAAGGAGAAAGGTACTGCAGGAAGATTCCTTGTTCTTACACAACAGGATTGATTTTTTTTTTAAAAAAATACATCTCGTTCTTAGTGCGAGAGAGCTTTTTGTTCAGGACTTTTTTTGGAATCTGTGCTGGCAGTGCGCGGCTCAAGGTTCTCTTGTTAAAATGCCCTGTAATATGTACAAGATATATACAACAGGACCGTGACATCTGCGGGGGGTGGGGTGGGGTGGGGTGGGTGTTACTTCCCCCGCAGATGCTGAAAACTGCCAATAACAGCCAACCCTACACACTGCATGGTCCCTGGCACCATCTAGTGGTGGGTTCTGGTAGCCACAGCATTGGAAATGTTTTGAAAACCTAGTTTTTTGAGGCGGTTTGGGTTAATTTTGTTTTTTGGGCCACAGATGAGCGCAGGCCGTGGCTGTCTGCAGATTGGGGGGGGGTCCTATTGTATTTTAAGAGCATGCACAATCCTTCCTTGCTAAACACCTGGTGCGTTTTGTCTTTTTAAAAACAATCGCAAGTTGAAGCAGCTGGGAGGTGCGTGTGTGTGTGTGTGCGGGGGGTGGGGTGGGGGGGGGGGTGCCGCCCAAGTCTGTTAAGCCATGATTCCCACGCTGTGATTTTTGCACAAGGCCGCAGTAGAGAAGGGGGGTGCCAGAGCTGGGGTCCCCCCAACCCCTCTCCCCAAGGCCACGGGCTTCCCCCCAGCACTTGGAATGTGACAACAATGCCCATAAGGGATATTAAGAACGGTATTGGGCTGGGGTTTTTCGAATTTGCCAGGCGGGCCATCACCAAAGAAGGTCTGGTTCAAGCAACCGGGAAATTATGAATGACTTCTGATCCTTTCTATGGGGGGGGTGCCCTGCTTGGAATGTTTCAAACTTTATCTGGGGGAAGATACGAGTCAAAAAACTCTCCTTTTCCAAGGGATGAACAGAACCCTTGGTAAGTTGCGCAGTATCCAAAATGACACACACTTCAGGCATTAAATAACCAAGCTGCCGGGCGGCCAAAAAGGTTTTTGAGTTTTAAAAGACTATTTTAGTAAAGGGGGGAAAAACATTTGGGGTTTGGCCGGGTGATGGCCGTCAGCCGAGAGGGGCAGATGTCAACACCACCACCCCAAATACCTCTGGAGGGACCCCATTCGTCACTGACGCTTGGTTTGCCACCCGGCGTTGTGTCTCCGGCGGCAGCTCAGAAGCTCTGGGCTGACCCTGAAATGGGCTCAACCAAATTAGGAAACACGGAAATCAACCACCGAGCTAGCTATCCTCTCAAGAGCTGTTTTGCAACCTCTCATCTGGTCTTCCTTTTCCCTTAAAGTAACCTGAACCAGCTTTCCACCGAGGTTCCGAATTTGTCCGGCTGCCTCTGCCATCCAAACAGACAATGTTTTAAAAATTTCTTTATTTAAATCCTCCACTGCCTCCTTTCCAAAAGCCACCTTCCCCTGCTACCTACCGCCACATTAAACTGAACGCACACCTACTTTCGCTCTGAAATGGGGTGACCTGTCTTTTCCATCTCAGGGCTGAGAGTAAAATTAAAAACGGGCCAGGGAGAAAGCGTACGAAGGCCGGCCACCCTTTGGCGCACCCCCGGATATGATGAAATGCCTACCTGTCCAGCCTCACTAAGATCGCCTGGCAGATAAGGGGGCCCTATCCACCACCGCATGCCAGCTTTCTCAGGGAAGGTGGAACCGGGATCCGCTGGACTTGAGCCCGGAGCCAAAAGCTTAAAAGCAGCTGCTAAAACAAACTGGAACAAAAACACACGCGCATAATAATAGTAACAACAATACACTTAAATACATAAATAACATTGTGCAACGAACGACGCGCGGCCCACCCCACGCACGCCTGGAGAAACAGGGTGCAACCTTCATTTAGTCCTCACAGGGAAAGAAGGAATAAACATGGAACAATCTTTGGAGTTGCTTATGTACAAAAACTGAAAATATAGATTGTTATAATATATATAGATATATAGATATCTTTTGTTCTCTGTACATGATTGATAGGAAATATTTTCACAAGAGGGAGTGGAAACTCTCTAGATCTACAGGGGTTTGGTGTCTTTTTTTACAGGGTTTTATATAGGAGTATATACATATATAAAATACACTGTAGTAACAAGAGTTGAGAGACAAGGCAGAGTCCCCACTAGCTGCAACCACTAGCCGAGGGCAGGAGGAAAAAAGAGCCGCACAGGAGCGAACGGCGTCGTTTTTCAGGGCATGCTGGTCACAGGGAAGGCCGCCGTGTCTGCTCAGGACCAAGGGTGCCCGGATGCCCAAGACGGCCGCCGCTCACTTGGTCTGCGGGCCGGCCACGAAACGCCCGATGTTTCAGAAAGGGCCACGAAGGGTTGCCCCTTCCCGTCGCTCCGCAAGCCCTCGGGAATGCGGCAAGACGAAACAATGGGAGGCAAAAGCAACCCCGGGGACAGGCCGGCCTCAGGACAGATGCATGGCAGTCAGACTGGAAGAGAGTTTAAATTCTCTCTGCGTGGTTTCTCAGAAGGATGCTCCCTCGGGCTCTCCGGCACCCGAGAAATCAGCACAGGCTACAATGCTGATGCCTACATTTATTTTTAAAAAGCAGTCTCTCTCTCTCTCTCTCTCGTTCTCGCTCTCCCATTGGGTGAGGTCCCTGTGACAGTGTGCTGCGAGCAGGGAAAAACGTCACGCTCCCGAATTAAAAGAAACAAACGCTTAAGTCCCAAACCCTGTTCTTCTTCCGCCAGTACCTTGGAAATACTTGGAGAAGATCACCCAACAGGCCAAGCACCAGAATGCCCGAAATTATATCTCTGGAAATGAACTGCATGGGGGTTTACAAGGGGGTCATGCCTCAATCGTCCTGGGAGGGCGGCTTTGGCGTTGGCACGAAGAAAAATGGAACCAAACTGTCTCCCTCTGTCGGATGTGACTCGCCACCAGTCAAGCAATCTAGGAGCGTTGCTATCATCACCCCCATCATCACTGCAGGCTCTTATGATTTGCAGACAAGCTCCTCCATTTAGGAAGTCCCGCCAGACGCTCTCGGTCAGATCTAAGTGGCTTGAGACGTACCACCGAGGAGATCTCATGCCATAACATGTTGCAGTCACACGACACCCTAAATTTGCCGAAAGCTCCCTGTCGGGGAGGGGGGAAGGCAGGCTGTCCTTGCTTAAGCCATGGCCCACCTCTCCCTTGGAAAACGGAAAATGTGGCCAGCGGGACAGCCCGTGGAAAGACCCTTCCGTCAGACTCTGCGCCAGCAGCGACTGCTGAAAGCAAGACCCGACACAGGCAAAGTGGCTCAAAGCTTAAGGGATATGTCGATTCAGGACTGTGAAACAGGCCTTCTGGGCTATGGGGGGGGGGGTTCAGGCAGACCCTGCAAAGCTCAGAGTGACCCCAGGTCAGCGGGGATTTGAGGACAAGCGCCCCACATCTCCATCCCACACGCACATCCGTGGGTCGCGTTGGTTTCTCTACTTTTGGTCAGCTCGAATTTCGGCCGGTGCTGCGAAATCAAGGGCCTTTGTGTGAGTGTGTAAAACGACCGGAAAACTTTGGCCTGGAAGGAAAAGGGAAAGGTTGTTTTTCCAGGGAAACAGCTGTTTGTTTGTTTGATAGGGAAGCAGGACTAAGAGGGGCTAAACCCAACCCACAGGTGTCGCTGGGTTTTGTTATGGCGGAGATGAGCCATGCAGAACTGGAGAGGCAGAAGACCACGGGAATGTCACAGCCGGCCACTCACGAGGAAGCGTCCAGGCCCAGGACGAGGCGGCCAGAGGCAAAGCTGACACGGGCGTCCAAGAACTGCAGTTTGGGTGCCCGTTTCCTTCCGTCTTGGCTCCCCGGCCGGCGCCCCCTCGGCGTTCAACTTGGCTGGCAGGTTGTGTACGCTGAGAGTCACCTACGGCGCGGGCTGCCTCCTGTCCAAACTTGCACCCTCGTGATGGAGGAGAGGACCCTGGCAATCAACAGGAGGTGAGGAGGAGGAGGAGGGGAGAAAGAGGGCTGACCGGGGTCCACCTTGCCGGTCATCACCGGCTTTGTTCTGCGCTCCAGATTCTGAAACGCTCCACGCCCACGTCAGGCCAAAAGCCTTCACGTCTTTGGGGGAGGGAGGGAGCTTCGGTGAGGAAGTTTGTACCCCGGCTTCCATCTTCCTCCAGGTCTCCGACACGACGAGGATCTCTTGATCTGGGAATCCCGTGAAGCCTTCCACACCGGCTTGATTGAGACTGGTCCAAACACCATCGCCTTGTCATCTGTGACTGCCACAGGCATTTAACCGTCCGTGGCTTAAACTCCCAGCATGGACTTTAGGCACAGCTGCTGAGTCCTGACCAAGCTGGTCCAATCCTGCCCTCCCCGGTTTTGATTCTCCAAAAAGGTACAAATCCTGCCACTGACGCAAAGGAGCAGAGCTTGGGCTCATGTCACACCTGGAATCCGGCACCCAGCCAAGGGGCGCTGCCTCTCCAACTCTGTAATCTTCTTTCGGCCGTCCTGGTGCTGTTTGGCCGTTACCAAATGTCGGGGTGCTTCCTCTGAAGCACCTTGCAGACGCCACAAGGGCTGTGAGATTTTCGGGGAACCTTGAGCGCCCTCTGTTAAATGCTCGGCCTGGTGCCGAATCCCCGAACCCCCAAACCGAAGCACCCCCGGGGTGGGGTGGGAGCCTCTTCCAAAGCTGCCACTCGGGAACCCGTCCTGCCAAAAAAGGCGGAGGCGACCTCTCTCCTGTTTCTCGTTGCCGTCGTTTCTCTCGGCTGTCGAGGGGGACGAAACGGGAGCCCCCCGCCTGTCCCGTCGGCGCCACGAGCCCGCCCCTGGCTTAGTCTAAAGAGATTATATCCGGCCGGCAGCCGGGCAGCCCGGGGTTGCTGGCTAGGCCGCCGTGCCCGTGGCCGTCTCGCAAGGTCGCCGGCGGGGATGACACCACGCCGTTGACACGGCTGCTGGTGGGGGAGCCGACCGAGCCGTGGGAGGAGGCCGCCGCCGCCGCAGCCACCACCACCGGGGCGAGGGGGTTCATGAAATGGGGGGAGGTGCCCCGATACTGGAAGAAGTGGCTGAGAGTGTCCTGTTCCTCCAAGGAGGTGATGACGGAGGGGCTGTAATGCTGCAGGGCAGAAAAAGAGAAGGTCAGTGGCTTGCCCCAACAGACGGACGCAGACACACGACCGAAAAGACAGAATCCGTTGCCACCAGCGACTGGGCTGGCTCCACGACCGTGGGCTCCACGACGTGACCAGCCCCCGACCTTTGACACGTCGCCACCGAGAGATCTACGGGCAGGATCCGTGCTGACATGGCCCCCTGCCCGCCCCTGAGTGAGCTGGGGAGGTCTTCAGCCCATCTCCTTACATTCCCCCCCCCCACCTCACTGGGCTGATCACAAACCCGCAGAGGGCGACATGTGTGCGTGCATGGATTCCATCCACTGAGCGATGCACGGTTCCATGAGCGGAGGAATGTCGCACGTTTGCACGGCCTCTGTCGAGAGACGGGCGCGAAGAGCAAAAATGTTGGTTCATGGGGAAGCTCGGTTTAAAACAAATCAGTTTGTGGTCTGTTTTCTTAAATGGTTCCAGCAGGGTAGCCAGGAACCCACAAATTTTCTGAACTTAAAAAAATGAACCACAACCAGTTTATTTATTCAAAAAAATAGTGCCTGGAGGGTAGGGGGAAATGACACCCCCGGATCTGCCGCTCGCCTCCTTCCCACTGCCCTGTCCTCCTCTTCCACTGCCATCGTAAGAAGCGATGGGGGGCGGGCGGGGGAGGGAGTGGGAACGAACCAGGAAGCTTGTAAAATCTCAACCAGAAAAAGTCTGCCAGTACGGAGGAGCCCAAACGGGACAGTTTCCTGGTTCGTTTCTGGGTCTGTGCCCACCTCTTCCTCTGCGCTTTCTCCCCGTGGAGGGATTGAAGCAAAGGCTTCATTCAGGTTTTCGCAGCGTGATTCTAAATATGGGCTGCCCCCATCCTCATTTCAAAGTTGGGGGGGGATGTTTTGAAAGGAAAAAGGCAGGCCAGGATTAACTCAGAGGCCGCCACCTGCCGGAAAAGCTAGCTCAGTCAAAGCTTGAGAAGTGTTTATTATTAAATGATCACACAGCAGACTATGCTGGATTTTGTAATACAGATCACTAGTCGAACACTACCCAGGCGTTTAGGACTACGTGATGTATCGGCAAATTATGCGAGCAGATCCCAGTAAGGCGGCTTTCTGCAGCTGATTATTATTGTTTGCTCGATGGCGAGAGAGATTAGCCCAGCGGATGAAGGGAAGGAGAGAAAGAAAGGCAAGGAGGGAAGACGGGTCCAGTTTTATGGCCCCGGTTGGGATGATGGTGGAAGAATTGGGCCAGGGAGGAGGAAGAGGAAAAGGGGGGGGGACACTGGAGAAAAAAACATACCTGATTTTCGCTTGAAAGGAAGGGGAAGAGATCCAGACCTAGAAAATGAAACGAGGGAGGGTGAGGAAAGAGAATAACTTTAAATAACTTTAGCCAGGGAGCCCTCCTGAAAGAGCCACCTCTCAAGGAGGTGAAAGGGAGGGCTTGTAGGAACAGGGCCTTTTCAGCAACTGCTCCCCAGTTATGGAATACCCTCCCAAGAGAGACCCGCCTGGCGCCAACACTGATGACATTTTGGCACCAGTTAAAAACCTTCCTGTTTCTGAAGTTTTTTAACTGACATGACATAGATTGTGGGTCCTGGTGGCAATTTTAGTGGCTTGTGTCTAAATGTTTTCTTGTTTTTAATTGTCCATGGCCTTTTCAATGTTTTAACTGTTTTAACTGTTCATTTTAATTGTAAGCTGCCCAGAGACCTTTGGGTAGTGGGCGGCATATAAGTTGCATAAACAAACAAACAAACAAACAAACAAACAAACAAACACACACACAAACACACACACAAATAAAATGAACATTTTGGAAAGGGGAATTAAAATGAAGGAAGTGGGGAGGGTGAGGACAGGTCAGCTACCATGGTTAGGACGTAGAGGGACTGGTGTGCCCAGGGAGAGACCTCACTGCCACTACTGGGGTAGTAAAGGGGCTCCCCTGGATGGACAATGGGGTAACACCCACACCCCCGGCGTCCTCTGTGCTCGGTCATTTCCTCTCCTGACCCTACTGACGTCCAGAGTAGAACGAAGGGGGAGAAAAACAGGCCTTGTAGGATCATCCGCCGCCATGCACACTCAGGGCCCAGGGTGACTGGGGGGGGGGCACCAGGATCCGCCCGAGGCAGACCCACACAGGAGGCCGTGGGAAAGGGGGGGGAGTCCCTGTCCAGAGCCTCCGTGGCCAGCTTTGCATCGATTTCAGGGCTAGCAGGAAAAACGGAAGGATTGCAATCAAATAATAACAATCACCCCGTGTTGCTTCTTTTAAAAAGCCAACCACCCGCACGGCCGCCTGGGCGCCAGCCTCCCTGGACAGACTTACCTTGGATGTCCGAGGGCACCTGGTACGAAGGGTGGTAGTCGGGCATCGGGAGGCTGGAGAGGTAATCGTTGCCCACGGCCCCCATCGGGGGGCTGCGCAGCACCGAGGACGGCTGGTGGTCGGCACCCAGCACCCTGGAAGGGAGGGAAAAGGCAGTCAAGGCTAGGAGGCGGAGCTTGGCTCCTCCCCGGAGAGCCCAGGACAGGGCCAAGGGTGGCCAGCCCCCCCCTTACCCCTTGGGCCCGGCGGTGGAGGGGATGGCGGCCGTGGTGATGGGGCAGGGCTTCTTGGCGGGGGGCTCCTCGTCCTCGGAGGAGCTGTCCAGCGTCAAGTCAATCACCTCCACCTTCTTCTTGGCCTCAGGCGGCGGCTTCCCATCAGAGCCGACGGCGTACAGGGAAGCTGCAAGGACAACCCCAAGCGTTTAGTTAATAATTTTTGGATACAGACTGGTAGAGAAATATCGAAAATTGTGGGAAGGAAAGTGGAATTATCTAAATTAATGGTTCTCATTAGCCCAGGTAGCACAGAGTTAAAAACAAAAGAGGAATGTAAATGGGTAAATCTGAGGGTAATTGCAGCCAGATAGGTCATAGCATGTAATTGGGGAAATGCCGAAGAGTTAGCGGTGAACCAATGGAAGAAGAAACTAAATAACTGTGAAGGTAACACAGAATGAAAGGGTTTACGGTCAATGAAAAAGAGGAGGAATGGTTTGAGAAGCTACTGAATTATTTGAGTATGTTTGATCAATGTGGGGTAATTAAAACATTAAAAGCTAAATTAACCTTGCGGATTGTTAATTTATATAGAGTTGCACATTTTGTAAATTTGAATATGTTTCATTGTTAATGTATATCCAATGTATCGGATGCCTGGGGGAGGTCACTGTTTTTGTCTGGGTTGTTGGTGATGGGGGGGGGGGCAGTGTCAGAGGGCCGGATCCTGCTGCAGAGCTGGGTGAAGATGGGACAAACCATTCTACCACCGGCACCGAAGTGGAAGCCGTATCCGGGAAGCAGTTCCGCAGGTGCAGCCGAGCCGTTGGCGGTCAACTCGTGACGCCCATTGGTCGCACCACTAGGCCACGGACCCCGCCTGGGCGCAGCTCCCTGGGCGTTTGCGAGGGCATATTTTTATGCTGCGTGAAAAGGGCAGCTCCCTGGCAGAAACCAACCCCACCAAGACACTTCGGTTCGTTACAGAAAAAGATTAAGAACGGAAGACCCATTCAAGGCCTTCCCCCTTCCCCTACCTTCCAGCCCATTATACGTGGAGGGCGGGCAGACCTCCGGGTTCTCGCGCTTGGGCTTCATCGGGCTCCACGAGCCGTCTTCCATGAACTGGATCTCGTCGCAGTCGGTGACGGAGTTGAGGATTTCCATAAACAGCCTGGCGGGCGGAGGGGGGGGGAACGGAAACACAAGGGTCTCACCCAAGAGGTCCGGAGGTGGAGGGAACGGGGGGGGGGAGGCATGGCCGGATCCGTTGCTCCCTTCGGGGCACACTTTTCCCTGCACGTGCTGTCCGTGGGGGGACTCACGTCACCCGTTGCACCTGCTTCACGCGATTCATTCCACCTGCAGGCCGGGCACCGCCATCCTCGGGATGGGGAAACTCACTGGCCACACCACTGGATCTCCCGAGCAGCCGGAGCAGCTCCGGAGGCGACCACCGGGGGGATTTTGGCTTACGCATAAGCGTTCTCTTCCAGTTGGGAAAGAACGTTCCATACATTTCTCCCCAGGCACGCACCAATTCTAAGCAGCCAGCTTCATCCTTTCCTTCTGCCAGGAACACGACACAAAAGGAATAGAATAGGGGGCCCTCCTTATCAGCAGGAATCATTATCCACTGACCTACTCAAAACTGAAAGGAAACGCCCTAGAAATATGTATTTCTAAATATGCAACCAAGCAGAAATAGCCACCGGCAGGAGCCAGAGAATGTACTATGCACATTTATTCGTTATGTATTAAACTTATATATTGCTCCATCTAGCTGCACGGCTACTCAAAGGCTCTATGCGTAGCCTCTGCTCTTAAGATAATAACTGGCATTTTTGTTTTTTTCAGCATCAATACGGGGCTCCTGCTGTATCTCAGCTCCTGTTCCGGAGGCAGAGAAAGTGGCACGGAGAGACAGGACCCTCCCCTCCAATCCTTCTGGGGCTTTTACCCGTCAATGATCAAAGCTTCGTAGGGAGCCTTCTTGTCGCAAACCGGGCAGGTCCAGGTGGGCTTCTTCTCGTTCATTTGCAGGTAGAGGGCGGCGTCGAAGCACTGCAGGTGGGTGCAGGTGAACGCCCGGCAGGGGACGATCAGCCGCATTTTGCCCAGCTGGAAAAGAATGGCAGAAAGGGGGGGGGGGTTCAGGGCAGCCACCGTCCCCCACAGGGACTTCTCCGTGGCTGCTCCCAGACTGTGGAACTCCCTGTCACGGGGAGGGGGGGGGCTGGCCCCATCTTTGCAAGCACGCAAAGACCTTTTCTCTTTAGGAAAGCTTTCCCTGCATGACTGGCTGCCTGAACAGTTTTTTTAAATAATACAGTGGCACCTTGTATAAAGGAATTACAGTGGTACCCCGACTTAAGAGCAGCTTGACTTAAGAACATGCATTCAGAATGGATTAAATTCATAAGTCGAGGTACCACTGTGATTCGTTCCAAATGAAATTATATTAAGCAAATTTTCCTTTAAACAAATTCCCCATAGGAATGCATTGAAAACAGAGTAATCCCTAATCACGACCATTTTTATGTTGTACGGATTCGCCCCATAGACGATTCTGTTAAGCAAATTCCCCCTATCTCCGGAATTTTTTATGTTGTACAGATTTCATGTTATACAAGCCGTTTGTTATATGAGGGTCCACTGTAGATAGTAGTACCTTGTATAAAGGAATTAATTCATTTCCTTTATACAAATTCCCCATAGGAATGCATTGAAAATGGAGTAATCCCATTTTTATGTTGTACAGATTCGCCCCATAGGCAATTCTGTTAAGCAAATTTCTCCCCTCTCCAGAATATTTTATGTTGTACAAATTTTATGTTATACAAATTGTTTGTTATACAAGGGTCCACTGTACCTGGCTGTTGTTTTTTTAATGTGTTTCGATATTGCTTATGTCTTTTAGTTTTGTCTGCCAGTTGAACTACGCTCGCAAACCGGCATTTCTCTGGAAAGAATCCAAAACCGTGTTTTATGGGTGTAAATGATACCAAAGGTTCATCCCACAAGATCATAGAAAAAGGACAAGATGGATACTCCAAAAACAGTTATTAAGGAGCCAAGTATTGTCAGGCTTTCACTCATATAAAAGGATGATGCACGCGCATGCACACACGTAGAAAACGAAAATTGATAAAACAAACGAGGATTGCAAAAGTCTGCTGACGTCCAACTTGTGAGGGACATTGAGGCCGGCCTGAATGGCATTTCTTGCATAGAAATAATCGGTTCTAGGTTTCTCGTGGCTCTGGGTGCCGCAGAAGCAGAAACTACGGATTTCATGTTTTTAAAAGAGAAAGAGAGAAAGTTTATGGCACGGACCTACCGGACACATAAGAGAAACCCGCAGGCTCGTGGTCGCAATCTCGCTGTCGGGATCGGCTGTCAGTTTTTCTTTGACTGCGGAGGGGAGCGGATAAAGAAATAGGAAGGGGAAAGAGTTTAATGCCAGGGACAATTGTTTTAAAAAATAAACTGATTTAAAGCTAAATAAATAAATACTGACAAATAAACAAGATGGTGGTTTAATATCTCTTGTGAGTTTTTTTGAGCTGTCTGGCCGTGTTCTGGAAGGGTTTCCTCCGGCATCTTCAGAGGGCAAGGAGCTCAGGGAATGAGGAAAATGTCCAGGAACACGGCCAAACAGCCAGAAAAGCTCACAACAGCGATCAGATCCCGGCCGTGAAAGCCTTCGAGAATACAGCAGGACCCCAGTATCCGTTGGGGATTGGTCCCAAGCCTTCTCTGTGGATAATGAAAACCGTGGATAAGAGAGAACACCAAAATGCTCCCCAAAACTGCTGTCTTGTGATAGTAACTTGCTTTATGGCTGCTCTTTTGCAACAGTAGCTTGCTTTACAGATGCTGTTTGTGACGGTGGCTTGCTTTACGGCTGCTGTTTTATGACAGTCGCTTGCTTTACAGCTGCTGAATTATTTATTTATTTTTCCCCTCTGCCAACAGTGGATAACTGAATCCGTGGATAATGAATCGGTGGATACGGGGGTCCCACTGTAACTTGTGGTTTAAATCAATCTGCCTTTTAAAAATTCATTTATTTTCATCCCTGACTTGCCACTAAGTATTTCAGACTGCTCTAAGTGGACACCATTGGACATCCATCCACACTACCTTGCCCTGTATCTATTATCTGACTGTCTACGCCCGGCATGTCCAAACTTTGGCCCTCCAGATGTTCTGGACAACAACTCCCAAAGTCCTTTGCCATTGGAAATACAGGCTTGGAATTCTGGGAGTTGTGGTCCAAAATATCAGGAGGGCTGAAGTTTGGGCATGCCTGGTCTATGCGCATAAATACAAGCACTACGGACTGCAAACTCACTCAAGGCCCGTGAGTGGTCCGGGTTCCGGATGCCCTTGGCTCTCAGCTTCTGCAACAGGGTGACCGACGTGAGCTGCTTCACCAAGTAAACCGATAAGGAGTAATTCTGGGCAGAAGGAGAACCAAGATGATTTAATCAGCTGTGTCAGAAAATAATTCAGCTTATAAATAACTGATGGAATCTCAGTTCTCCCCTGTTTGGGGCAAATTCCTTCCTTGGTCCCAAGAGACTGAAACTATATCTATTTCAGTCTCTTTCTATATTATTTTAATCTTCTTCCTTTGATCCTGCAGATAAAAGAGTCCCACTCTACTTTCAAAGTCTTGTTTTTAAGACAGTGCTGTTAGGCTGAGCCCACTGACATGCAAGTAATATCACTGCTCACCGGGCTTATTCATTGGCTAAAATCCTGTTGTTGTTTTTCATGTAGTGAATTACACTAGAGGAGGCCCACTAAATCAATAGTCAGCTCTTCTGCAAAGTCCCCTGAGTCAAAGGGCCAGCTGGCCCTAGCAGCTCATTCCTTCTTCAAATCAGAGCAGTGCACAATTTAAAAGTACAGGCATGTATGGAACACAGCAAAATTTTAATTAAAATGTGCAAGTATTCAGAGTATTTTTTCTTAAAATCAGAAGCAGGGTTCTTCAATGGTATTGCATTAGCTATTTGTCAAAGCTTCTTTTGCACAAGTGGTAGGGCATAAGAACATAAGAAGAGCCCTGCTGGATCAGGCCAACGGCCCATCTAGTCCTGCTTCCTGTATCTCACAGTGGCCCCACCAGATGCGTTTGGGAGCGCATGAGACTAGATCTCTGTCTCCTGATCCCACTCCCCTGCATCTGGGGTATAAACTGCACACCTGTAAACGCTGCATGGATCTGAGTTTCTCCCTAGTCACAGAAAATCTGTCCTGTGCCTGAGTTGCTCCGCTGTAGTTGATGCGTCTTTGATCTTCCAACTTTGTTTAGGAGGCTACGGTGGTCCCGGTTGAGGCCTGCCCTGATAAGGGAGACACTCTCCGGCATTCAGCCCTTTGGCAAGTTGAGGGGTGGGGGCCGGCTTTGTTCTCCCTAGGTTCTCCTTCACCTCTTCAGGGAGAGTAAGAACAGACAAAAGAAAATATTTTTTTCACCCAGCGTGTTGTTAGTCTGTGGAACTCCCTGCCACAAGATGTGGTGATGGCATCTGGCCTGGATGCCTTCAAAAGGGGATTGGACAGATTCCTGGAGGAAAAGTCCATCCCAGGTGACAAACCATGATGGAGATGTGTCATCTCCAGTCTTAAAGCCGGGGTACTTCAAGGGCCAGATGCAGGGGAGTGGTATCAGGAGACAAACATCTAGTCTCGTGCGCTCCCAGAGGCATCTGGTGGGGCCACTGTGAGATACAGGAAGCTGGACTAGATGGGCCTTTGGCCTGATCCAGCAGGACTCTTCTTATGTTCTTATATTTGCTCACTACTTCTGAAGAAGCAAAGACGATCAAATAATACACTGTTTGAAAAGCCATAGGTGTCGGGATACTAATCACTGCCCCAAATGACTCACGGGAGTTGTGACTAAGCCTAAGAATATCCTCTCCTGCTCATAAAACTATCTAGGCCATATATTTTTCAAGGAGGAAGGCAGGGTTAAAATACTCTAAAACAAACAAATAAATAAACATTTGCACCCCAGTGCCTGAGCAAGTACAGTTTGATTCGCAAGAGTTCGTACTGAAATCAGAGACTCAGGATCTTGGAATTGGAAGGGGTCCCTCTAAGGTCATCAAGACTGACCCTGTACTCAAGAGGCAGGAATCCAGATCAAAGCCGATCTGACAGGTGGCTGCCCGGTTTTCTTTTGAAGGCCTCCAGGGTCAGAGCGCTTCCCATTTTTTTTAACCACAGTTAAAACGTTTCCCCCGATATTCAACCACTGTGCCGGGGGTGGCCTACACATTTGGCTAATAAACAGAGCCGTACATCTTCTTATAAAGATGGGCAAAAGCAGAGGGATTCCACCAATTAAAGAGGAAAAGACTACAACTGCTGCTCTTACTCGGCCAAACTCGGAGGACCAGTTGACCACGATGGTGTTGGGGACGGTCGCCGACAGCCGCACCAGAGGGGTGATGTTGATGGGCCGACTTGGGCGCTTGGGCTCTGCGCCATTTTTCGTGGGAGGGAGGTAACCCTGCAAAGGGAGAAAACGCCCACGGTCAACCACCGCAGCCACCCACGGCAAGCAACGGCCAAAATCCCTGCTAGTTTAAGCCTCCTACAGGAGAAAATTCCAGCAACACTTGGGCAAGACATTAAGACGGCGGCATCGGCATTTCCTATCGCGTGCAGGTCACACGACTCGGTGTCCGGACGGAAATGCCTGCGATGGCTTCTTAACCACGAGTCTTCCCTGCTGGAAGTCGAGTCGATGGAGTGTAAATATGGAACAGAGAAGCCCTAGCTCATGCAACTGGACCCCTGTGTCCCCGGGACCGATGTGCATGGCTTCCCTTCTCTGCGGCCTGAAAATTTTAAATATAATAAAGGGGGGGGACACTAGAAATAGATATTTTCACCATGGACTTACCAAAACCGGCACTCAAAGGAGGCAGAGAATACTCTGTATATAAGATGGTCTCTGGCTCCCTCTAGTGGCCGATTCTGGTCATACACAATGGAAATACTGTATACACAGTGGACCCTTGTACAACAAACAGAGATAGGGGAAATTTGCTTAACATATAATCACCTATGGGGAGAATCCATACAACATAAAAATGGGATTACTCCGTTTTCAATGCATTCCTATGGGAATTAGTATAAAGGAAAATTTGCTTAACATAATTTCATTTGGAACGAATTAATTCCTTTATACAAGGTACCACTGTACTCGAATATAAGTCTAGTTTTTCAGCCCTAATTTTGGGCTGAAAAAAGGGGTCCTCGACTTATATTTGGGTCAATACTTTTAGCCACTGAGGCAAGTGCTTGGGTCAGTGGCTAAAAGTCATTTTAAACATCACACACGGCTCCCCCAGTTTACAAAGGAGGAGCTGCCAGGCCCTGCTGAATTTCCCACCCTAGACTTACACTCAAGTCAATAAGTTTCCCTAGTTTTTTGCGGTTAAATTAGGGGCCTCGACTTATAGTCGGGTCGACTTATACTTGAGTATATACGGTATTTTTCTAATTTTTTCCCCTTTCGCCTTGCTATGTATAGTACAGTGGACCCTTGTACAATATAACAAATTCCAAGGATAGAGGAAATCTGCTTAACATAATCACCTATGGGGCAAATCCGTACAACATAAAAATGGGATTACTCCGTTTTCAATGCATTCCTATGGGAATTTGTATAAAGGAAAATTTGCTTAACATAATTTCATTTGGAACGAATTAATTCCTTTATACAAGGTACCACTGTATTAGAGACAGGCAGGAAATGAATTTGTTTTCGTTATTTGCTTCACTGCCTAACAAAACGAAAAACAATTTGTTTTCGTTATTTGCTTCACTGCCTAACAAAACGAAAAACAAAGTGCCCTTTAAAAAAGTGAAATTAAATGGAAATTTTCATTTCGTTCTGTTTCATTTTTTGGTTTTTTATTATTTATTTTGACAAGCGCCGGTCTCGGCGATTGTCAAAATAAATAATAAAAATAAGCGCAGATCAGCTGGTGCACTGCGTGTCAGCTGGTCAGTGGGGGGGGACGGCTGACCGGCCTCCCTGCGGGCCACCTGGTCTGTGGGAGGGGGAAAAATTGCCAAGGGCCCCAACAGTGTTAAAAAAATAAAAAAATGAAAATGAAAAACAAAACAAAATGCAAAGTGATTTTTTAAAAAAATGTTTCATAATAAACAAAATGAAACAGGGGAAAAGAAATGTAAAATGAAACGAAATGCCATTTGGGGCGCATCGTCCCCATCTCTATATAGTGTTTGCTAGTGGAACCAATCCTCTGCAGATACAGGGACCCTGCTATTAAATCACTGTCAGTTAAACTGCTTTTTAAAAAAGCCTACTCCATTCCACTGGCCATCCTCTGTTTCACTGTCTGGCACTGCATCGTGGAGGTTGCTGCAGGTTCAATTTTAAAAGGCGCGCGGGGGGGCTTAAATGTCAATTTATCACCGAATATCTTGGACAACCCAATAAAGAGGTACTGAAGAAAAATGGGTATAAAGTGAGGAATCCAAAGCACATAAAAAGGCAGAATGCCAGAGTTCTTCAGAGAGGCAGTGGGGGGGGTTGCAGCCACAGCGTCAGACCTGGGTTCGAATCCCAGCTTAGGCACTGAAACTCACTGGGGGAGTGGAACTGGTCAAACCATGCCTGAAACATCTCCCTTACCTTGAAAGCCCTATTAGAGTGACTCTAAGTGGGATCAGAACAGCCTTACAAGCCCAGGGAAGACCCCACGACTCCTTTAAGCCTTTGTTCTGCAAAGCTGGGTTACGGAGCTTTCCTCAAACCAATGCACTACCCCCCCCCCCCCCGAGTGTGTGTGTGTGTGTGTGTGTGTGTCCCACTCACCGGAAGAGGGCACAGTTTGCCGTTGATCTTAACAAACAGGTTGGGGGGGAAGTAATCCTCTTGAGGACAGCTGGTTTCGCACAGGCAGAACCTGCAGGGAAAGACAGGAGGGGGGGGTGGCCGCTTTGTGAGCGAGGAGACCACGCTCAGAGATCAGAGCCACGGCGGTGCATCAAAGCAGAAGCCGGTTGAATACAGCTTGCTTTCCTCTCCCCAATTTATAATTTTCATCCCCCCACCCCCGCTGAACGTCTTCTTAGGCTCTCTCCGGGGCCATGGGTTAGGGTTAGGAGGAGCAATTTTGATACAACCCCCCTTTAAAAAAAGCAGTTTTAGGCAGGGCGGGGGCTTCTCCCCAGAACAGGACACAGAATAGCTGACAATTGTGAACTTTCAGCAGCCACTAGCGGATTTCAGGTGCCCTGTTCCCCCCACCCCCAGTCCAAAACAAATTACGAAAAAAATATTTTGGGGGAGCAGTCCCCTGAGGTTGAGAAATCTGCACGCATGCCCCCCCCCAAAGATCCTTGCTGGGGAGGGATCATGTTTAGGGTGTATGTTTTAATATATTTATTATTCCAGCTGCCACAACTTGGGGTGGGGTGGGGAGACAGTGAGACATTATGGGAGTTTCGGCTCACTAGCCTTTGGCCTTGCTTCCTACAAAGAGAGTTAAGAAAACAAGAAGTCTCCGCACTCTGTCCTGAGAGTTGTAGCCCGACCAATTCTTGGGGGACTCTTGCAGAGGCGAAGACCCAACCTGACACCCCCTAAACACACGCACACACAAAATAGCATGCTGCTAGGCCTTGCTTTAAAGGAAGTCCCCCCCCCATGTGAGACGCACTTTTCAACCAAGGGGAAGAAAAAGGGGCCCAGGCAAAAAATCCCAAGGGGATAAAAATATGCAGGCAGATGGGGGGGGGGGAAATGTGGAGGGGAAAAGTTTCATCCAGATGATTTCCCTACACTTTAAATCATAGATCAGAATCATAGAGTTGAGAGACCTCAAAGGCCATCCGGTCCACCCCCCCTGCCATGCAGGAACCCCCATCACAGGACTCCCGACAGGTGGCCATCCAGCTTCTGCTTAAAAACCTCCAAAGAAGGAGACTCCACCACCCTCCTTTGGGGCAGCATAATTATTCCACTGCTGGGCAGCTCTAACCATCGGGAAGTTTTTCCTAATGTTCAAATGGAATCTCTTTTCCTGTAGTTTGAAACCACTGCCCTGCGTCCTAGTCTCTGAAGCTACGGAAAAGAATGTATGGTAAATATCTCTCTGAAACTCATACCTCAGTTGTACCTGTACAGTGTAATCGCATTTAGCACCCGGTAAGATGTCCCTGGGGAGGTAAAAAAAGAGAATAAAAGGTTTACAGTCTCTTAGAGTGTTGAAACATTTGTATATTATATAGCATTTCTCTGAAAGAAAGAAAAAACGATATGTAACTGGTCAAAAGCCTGATGTAACAATCCAAAACACCCACATATTTGAGTGTTTTAGATTGTTACACCAGGCGTTTGACCAGTTACACATCTTTTTTTGCCTCTGTATTTTTTTTAAACGAAGCAATCTCCTCCATGAAATTTTTGACCAGGGGAACTTCCAATTAATTAAGCCAAAGCCAACTCATGGAATCTCTAAGGCAAGTCAGGCTAATGTAGCACTAATTCACCCTGAAGATGGTAATCTTGTTTAAAGAGACCGGGGGGGGAGGGGCTTCGGGATTTTCCTGTCTTCCAATCGCATGTTTCTCCGTTATTCCGGGAGTTCTACCTGCGTCACCCACCCACCCACCCACCCACCCCTGGCAGACACGGCCACGTGGTTCACCTGCGAGACAAGGCCTCAACGGGAACGTTCTGAGGACGGGCTAAGCCTGGTTCCCCCAAGTTTCCTCTTGGTGCCCCAGCGCTACCGGAGAACTTCGTTTCTGAGCCAGAAGCTAGACAAGCCCCAAAGGTCTTCTGGTTGAGGCCTCGTTCCCCCGCCCCCCAGGCAAGCCATGTTGAGGCTTGCCTGGGGGAACTCCCAGAATGGGGAGTGATGGGTTTTGTAGTCCAATGAATCCAGGCTCCCGTCCCGAGTTAGTGCAGTTCAATTAATCCGGCCCAGACGAGCGCTCAGTTCAACAGGAGGAGTGCGTCCAGGACCAGGGAGTCCTCGCCATTTATGTCTCGCCCTCTCTGTGCCTCATTCAACCTCTCTCTCTCTCTCTCTCTCATTCCGAGTCCAGAGAACTTCGTGACGTGGCCGGAATTTTGTCTTGGTCGCAGTCCAAAGCCGCTACAGGTGTGTTCTTAATTACAGTGGTACCTTGTATAAAGGAATTAATTTGTTCCAAATGAAATTATGTTAAGCAAATTTTCCTTTATACAAATTTCCCATAGGAATGCATTGAAAATACAGTAATCCCATTTTTATGTTGTACGGATTTGCCCCATAGGTGATTATGTTAAGCAAATTTCCTCTATCTCTGGAATTTTTTATGTTGTACAGATTTTATGTTATACAAGCTTTTTGTTATACAAGGCTCCACTGTAATTACACGCCATCAGGTCATTACCGAGGTCCTGCAATCCTCCGAGGTCAGTGTTGGCGAACCAATAGCACGGGGGCCAAAAGTGGCCCTTGAAGGAGCCCTTTCTGTGGGCAACCGGCATCGCCCCCTTCACAGCCCACCTGGATTCAGGTTAAATGGCCGTATTGGCACTTTGTGAAAAGTTAGTGGGTTTTGAATCGCAGTTTGGATGCTCCGTCTCCGAAAGGTTCGCCATCACTGCCCTAGGTGGATCCAGATCCCCCGGGGAACAGGAAGTGGTTCCTGGGTCAGTTCTCCTGGGGGGGGGGGTGTTGCTTTGGGACCGCCCGGCGACAGGACGCATAAGCCTGCCAACCGCATGCCCTTCCATCTGGTGATCTAGGCCTGCCCCATTTCCAGGGGGAACAACTCCTAACCCCCGATCCCGGAGGCTGAGGATCCAAACTTCAGGTGTCTTTGAGGAGGAAGAAAGAGGAATTTTGAAAGAAAACAGGAGCCACCCCCCCCCTTACCGAGAGGTGAGGATCTGCTGCACTTGCTGAGGGGTCAGGGCAAAGGTAAAATGGGCCTCTTCAAACCTCTGGCTGTTCATGGAAGCTGCCAAGAAAAAAAGAGGCAGGAAGGGTAGGAAGCTCTTTCCCCCCCCACCCAGAAGGGAACATTTATCCCCCTAGCCAGCCCCGTGTAGAGAGGTATCAGGGTACAATCAGCCAAACCACGCAAGAAGACTCTAAACACAGTCCCCGCATAGGAGAAGGACCACAGAAGGAACCAACTGATTGTATATTATAGTAGTTCTGAGTTTTTCCGGGCTGTTTGGCCATGTTCTGGAAGTTTTTCTTCCTGACGTTTCACCAGACTCTGTGGACGGCATCTTCAGAGGGCAAGGAGTTTTCTCTCTGTGCTTTGGGTGCTGTGCTAGTTCCCTGAGCTCCTTGCCCTCTGAAGATGCCAGCCACAGAGTCTGTCACAATGTCAGGAAGAAAAACTTCTAGAAGACGGCCAAACAGCCCAGAAAAACTCACAACAACTATCAGATCTTGGCCGTGACAGCAAAGCAAAGTGTTCTGCTTATATACCGCCCCATACCATGTCAAGTAGTCTCTGGGCAGTTTTACAGTTTTTAATGACAGTAATGCAGGCGACACATTGCCCCCTCCTTCCCCCAGCAAGCTGGGTACTCATTTTACCGATCTCGGAAGGATGGAAGGCTGAGTCAACCTTGAGCCACCAACCTCAATACCTTGTTCTCAAATACCTGAACATGTCTTAATTGTATTGGACTGTGTATTATCACTCATTACTGTAAGCTGCCTTGGGTCCTTTTCCAAGGAGAAAGGCAGGGTAAAAATACTCTTAAATAAATAAATAAATAAATAAATAAATAAATAAAAATACCTGGGAAAGCCTTCAAGAATACATTGATTATATAGTGTTTCATTTTTTGTGATGTATCTTGCAAACTGCCCAGAGTGGGCTGTGTTGCCAGACGGCGCGCTATAGAAATTCAGTAACAATACGCTTTGTATGAAAAGGGTGATAGAAGTGGCCTCTCACCACCTTTCCCTATTTGAAAGCACCAACTGATGTGGGCTGCCTTGGATCTCCTTATCTGGAAGAGAAAGGTGGCCGATCAAATAAGCCAGCAAACGAACCAACGAATGCAGGCAGGATTCGCGGCACTCTGCCTTCCTGCAACAAGGGATGGACGGACTCCCCCTTCACCATCAGGAGAGAGAGAGAGCGGGTGGGTGGAGGGTGGCGGGGGGGGCTCCAGGTGGGGGCCCAGCCTTACCCAGGGTGGTGGGCTTGAGAAGTTCGTCGTAGACGTCGTAGAAGGCGAGGCGCCGCATCTTCACATCCGGGTGGACGGGGTGGGCGGGCGGGGAGAGGTGGGCCACCTCCGTCTCGTGTTTGGGCCCCAACATGGGCACCGGCGGCAGCAGTCCGGCCGGCACGGCCGAGGCCACCGCCCCCCCGCTGCTGTCGTAGGGCAGGTGGCCCATGGCTCCCCCCGGGGCGAGGGCGGTGGCCGCCGAGGGCAGCTGCCCCGCCTGGAGGTGGAGCATGGAGAGGTCCGACGGGGTGAGGACCTTGCGCGGGAAGCGCCGCCGGTAGAGCTCCTTGATCTTCATCTGGACGGCGGGGCTGCAGCCCGACTTGAGCAGCTGCAGGGCCTTGGTCAGCAGCTCATGCTTCCGGCCGCTCTTGTTCCGCCCGGCGAAGCCCAGCAGCACCTGCAGCTCCGAGACCCTAAAGCTCATCACCATGTGCTGGGCGGGAGGAAGAGAGGGAAGGAGGGAGGGAGGGAGGGAGAAAGAGAAAGAAAATAGGAAAGAGAGGTGGGGAAAAAGAGAAAAGGAAAGAAAGAAAAAGAAAGAAAGAAAGAGAGAGAGAGAGAGAGAAAAGAGAGAGGAAGGAAGGAAGGAAGGAAGGAAGGAAGGAAGGAAGGAAGGAAAGGGTTAGTTAGAAACTGTCCATCAAAGCCTCTGCCCCCACAAACACAAGATCTGGGAGTGTTCAGACAGGAGGACTGACCACCCCTACCATCACCACCAGCCCCACAGGTGGAAAACAGCTTTTCAATCCCCACAATCCAGAGGAGAAGAAGGGCTGTTTTGCTCATGAGCCAAGGCGGGGGGGGGGGGGGAGAGACGAGTTTTAAATCAGAGTTTGATATACATGTTTTTTTCCCTTCTTTTCTCTTACATTGTTTTGATTGTAATCCACCCAGAGTTCCTTCTGGAAGATGGGCAGTACAGAAATAAATAAATAAATAAATAAATAAATAAATAAATAAATAAATAAATCGTCAGGATGGGAGAACTCTGGATTTATGCTGGGAATGGTATGATCTCCTCCGGCCTCCTCTGGAAACAAAAATTGAAGGAGTCGTGCCCCAAAATGGCCCAGTTGGCAAGCTAATTCCTGTATCGGCAACTAACTCACGGACAGTCACGTCGAAAGTAAGCCCTCCTCTCTACAGAGGGTGAAAAAGGCAGATGGGACACCCACTGTAGGGTCTCTGGGTCCCTCTGAGATGCAGCACCGTTATGCCCTGGGGTGTGTGGGAATATGCCAGCAGACAGACAGGCAGACAGACAGACAGACACACACACACACACACACACACAAGTTGAGACACTAATTTTCAAGGCAGCTCAACACCGCTGCAACAGCTCCCCTGGCTGTTGGTTTCCAGGCACAATTCAAAGCAGCGGAGGGAAAAAACAAACAAACGCCAAAACCCACATCCCGCTTTCTGCAGACAAAAGAGAAAGCCTCGCTGGGAGAGGCAACCAGGCCAGAAAACAACGTCCAGAGACAACCTCAGCTGAAAAGCTAGACAAACCCGCTCAACCGGCTCCCCGGGGGCAGCAGAAGCCGCCCAGTTTGCCTCGCAAGACAGTGAACACCGTGGCTTCTCCCTGGGCAGTTGGAATGTTGCTTGACACTCCGTGCTGCCACGCTCCCTCGGCCAATGGCGAGAGAGGATGGGTCGCAAGAGGAGTCCTCCAGCGGGGGGCGCCTTATGCAGAGTTAGGACACTTCTACCGAGTTCCTCGATCTCTGTCTCTGTCTCTCTTTCGGGCCGTTCCCAAATGCAAGATTGAGACGGGGCCGGGTTTTATATCCTGGCAATAAAACAAGTTTTATTTGGGGCTCAGTGGTACCCCAACTTAAGAGCTGCTCGACTTAAGAGCAATTCAACTTAAGAGCAGAAAACTGTTGGCATTTTAACAGCCGCCTTACAAATTCTAGATATGGTCTGCTCGACTTACAATATTTTTTACTTTTAAACTTATTTAAACTTATTTACCCCGACTTAAGAGTAGTTCGACTTCAGAGCATGCATTCAGAATGGATTAAATTTGTAAATCGAGGCACCACTGTATACAGTATATGGTATATGTGTGTATATATATCTACGAAAACAAATATATATATATATATATTAGGGATTACTCTGCTTTCAATACATTTCTATGGGAAATTTGCACAAAGGAAATTTGGCTTAACAGAATTTCATTTGGAACAAATTATTTCCCTTTTACAAGGTACCACTGTATATGGAATTTCCTGGCAATTTTGCCCCCAAATCTTGAAAGCTTTTTACTCCTTGCCAGGACAGGTAGAACTCAAGAGCTTCTAGCCAGGAAAAAATTAACTATGATCTAAAAAGAGTACATTTTTCTTTTAAAAAAAAAACGCCAATATTAATCCCCAGTGAGACCCCTAAATTCGTTTTGGGATCTGGTGATGGGCAATTTTACAATGGGGAAAGGGAAAAGGAAGTATGTGTTTGTGTGTTGTGTCGTTACAGTCGTGACCGACTCAGGTTCCCACCCCTGCCAGTCACTAACCATGAGGGGAAAGGCCATACAAATACCAACACTGGGAGGAGACAAACATCTCCTTTTTTTTCTTACAGAAATGAGTACCCTGGGCTCGATAGTTTCAGTGGTTTAGGTGTCTGACTGCCGAGCCGATGGTTGGGAGTTTATTAACCCCCCCACCCCACAAAAAAAATGGTTCTAGCGAATCCTAGTGACAATGGGTCCCTATTTATGTGCCTTTCTCTCCTTCCCCCTTCCCTGTCAAGGACTCCAAGCAAGGCAACCTGCGAGAGGTGGGGGTGGTCATCATTTTGGGGAGATTCAAGGCATAATTTCCTGCTAGTAATCCACGTTCTTTTTAAAAAAAGAAACAAAACCAAAGAAACTAGGATTTCAGGGCATAAAAAGCTCCTTGGGAGGTACACGCAAAGGTTAGGCGCTGCCCCCGCTGCGTTCGCTCGAGAGGAGTGATTCATCCTTTTCTGCCGGAAAGAAAACTATTTTTAAGACGGAGGAGTCCTGACAGGGAGTCTTTCTTGCCACCAGAGCCATCGCTCTGGATAGAAATGGGGTGTATTTTTGTGGGACGGGGAGCAGGTATCACAGAGCAACCCTTCTGCCTCTTTCAGACGCACAGAGGCGGGAAGGCCCCGGTTCCCACGTTCCTGGGGAGGAGCACTCTGCACATGCCCAGAAAACCGATGCTGTAGAAAATTGAGATGTGCACTTACACCAAGGCAAGCTTTTCAAGTCCCTAAAAATGACATTGGGTCTTGTCCCCTAACTAAGGGTCTGCATCCCCCCCCCCGGCACCAATTGCCAATATTTATTTTATTTACAGCAGGACCCCTGTATCCACTGATTCATTATCCACTGATTCAGTTACCCACAGGTGTCAAAGGAAAACAAATTAAATAATCCAGCAGCCGCAAAGCAAGCTACTGTCACAAACAGCAGCTGTAAAGCAAGCTACTGTCACAAAACAACAGTTTTAGGGATTTGGGGGGCTTCTCTCTTATCCACGGTTTTCATTATCCACAGGAAAGCCTGGAACCAATTCCCAGTGGATACCGGGGCCCTTCTATATTTATTTTTGTTTCTATCCCGCCCGTCTTCCAATGGAACTCCAGGCGGTTCACAACAGTTATGCCTCATCCTTGGGGCTGCCCCCTTGATGAACCCCCCAAAGCTCCCAGCCAACGCAAACCCCCCTTCCCTCAGCCCCATGGATAGGTCTTGCCATCCCAACCCAGATCACTCCCCCCCCACAAGCTCCTCTTGTGGGCTCCCCTAAAACACCCCCTCCAGCTCCCCACGGCTGTCATCCAAGCCCCACTGATAACCCACACCCTGGGGCCACCCCCAGGAACCCCCTGCCAGCCTCGCCACCCCCCCACACCTTTAGAGGCACCCCACGGTCCCCTCCCTCTGCACCCCCCACCCCATGCCGCCCTGCCCGCCTTCTCAGGACCCCCCCCATACAAACATACACACACCTCACCCCCAAAACCCCCAACTTTTCAACCCTCCCTCCCTTTCCACCCCTTTTCCCAGGACCCCCAACCAACCCCCAACCCAAGCAATGCCCCACTTGGGGGGTCCCCAGGTAACCCCCTTCACCTGCCCCCCAAAAAACTGCCCCATGTCCCTGGAAGCCCCCTCCCCAACCCCCCTTTTTCACCCTCAGCTGCTCTCCATCACCCTAATCATCATCCTAACCGCCCCCTTCAACTCCTTCATCCCTCAGCCCCCCCAAAAGGACCCTCCCCTTCACCCTTTCTGCCCCCATCACCCTGCCGGGGGGGGCTCATCCTAACCCCCATCACCCTAATCATCATCCTAACTGCACCCCTTCAACTCCTCCTTTTCCAACCCCTTCTCCCCCCCCAAAGGGACCCTCCCCTCCCCTCTTTCTGGCCCCCCATCATCCTGAGGAGGGTCTCTCCTCCCTCTCCCTCCCCATCATCCTAACCGCCCCCTTCAAATCCTCCTTTCCAACCTCCTCCATCCCTCATCTGTTCCCCCCAGGAACCCCCCCTTCTCTCTTTCTGCCCCCCATCACCCTGAGGGGGCTCTTCTCCCTCTCGCCCCCCATCATCCTAACCCCCATCGCCCTGATCATCATCCTAATCACCCTCCCTTCAACTCCTACTTTCCAACCCTTCCATCCCTCATCTGTTTCCCCCCCTAAAGGGACCCTCCCTGTCTCGTTTCTGCCCCATCCCCTCTTTCTGCCCCCCCCCATCACGCTGCGGGGTGGGGGTCATGCTAACCCCCATCACCCTGATCATCATCCTAACCACCCCCTTTAACTCCTCCTTTCCAACCCCTCCCCCGCAAGGGACCCTCCCTTCCCCTCCCCTCTTTTGGGCCCCCCTCCATCACCCTTTGGGGGGGGTGTCTTCTCCCTCCCCCTCCCCAAAAATCATCCTAACCCCCTCCTCCCTCTTTATAGCCTCTCCTATTTACCCTCCCCACCACCACAGACACACTTCTCCATTAATACCACCCCCCATCTTGTTTTTTTTCCCCTCTCCCCTGTGTGTGTGTGGGGGGGCTCCTTCACTCCCCCCCCTCCCCTCCCCTCCCCTCCCCTCCCCCTCCCTACCTTCAGCTCGGCCGCCTCCGCCATCTTGAGGCATCGTCGCCGCCGCCGCCGCCGCCGCCGCCGCGAAGGCCCAGGGAGCGGGGCCAAATTCCGCCGCCGCCGCCCAGGCGCAGGACAAAAGCGGGCGCCGGAAGCGACGCGGGAGGTGGGCGGGGACGACCAGGGAGGGGCGGAG
>JAHTLZ010000345.1:2908393-2923606 GCA_023846285.1 Phrynocephalus versicolor
AAAGAAAGAAAGAAAGAAAGAAAGAAAGAAAGAAAGAAAGAAAGAAAGAAAGAAAAAACCTACTTTGCACATGCTCAGAGAATACTCCCTTTATTACAATGCGCTGAGCATGTAATTTGGGTCCCCCTCTCTCCCCGTGTCTTCCAGTTTTGCACAGCTTGGCACTTGATACTGGATATTTCTTAATTAATGGCCTTCGAGGACTAGCGCTTAGGGTGTGCACCTCCTGCCCTGGTGTGGAGAAGGCAGCTGGTGCGGTTTTGAATCCACATCCGCAGCAAAGAGGGGGAAAAGGAAACAGGTTCAAATGTTGGGAGATAAAAGAGAAATAATAATAATAACAACCGCAGAACTGCAGAGCCAGGAGGGATCTGATGGATCCTCACATGCAGCTCCTGTCCAGGATTCGAATTCCAAACCTCTGGTTCTGTTTAACCACCACCACCCCGAGCTTCCCAGCAGTTCCATATTTTGAGGAAACTGTCAGTGAATGACTGGATTTATTCTGGTACATTTGGTTGCCTCTGACCAGGTGTCCTTCCCCAGGTGAAAATGGTTTCAAGTGTCCTTGTACAGAGGCCTCTGGATCATCTGGCTACTTGGAACAGGAAATGTGACAAAGGGGATTTTTACACGGGAAAGCCTATCCTTAAAAAAAAAAAAAAAGCTGATCTACATGAAGTCCTGGTTTTACCCTCTGAGTAATGGAGGGGTGGGGGAAATGCACTGAGCACAGCATGGAGATGGCGCATGCATTTAACCTGTTGTTTTTTTAAAAAATGCTGCTTTGACATGGAGAGAGCTACCATCCTTACACGGAGCCTCTCTCGTCAGCTGTTCGTCTGCAGGATTCGGACCAGCATCGAATGGACCTCCTTGTCCATGAAACCCTGAATGGGAGAAAAAAACATGTCCACAAAAGGAAAGTTTAAGGCCAAGATCATCCACGCTCTGGTGTTTCCATCGAGTATGGATGGATGGGAAAGCTGGACAATTAAGAAAGCTGACGGAGAAAAAATATATATATTTGGATTCGTTTGAGAGCTGGCACTGGAGGAGAGCTTTGGACTGCCGGAAAGACTGGCAAGTGGGTCCTAGATCAAATCCAGGCGCTACTCTCCTCTTCTGGAGGCCAAAAGGTTGAAAGGAGGCAGGATTAACTGCGGAGAAGACAGAGAACAACCGAGTTGTCATACTGCTCTTCCAAACGCTACTTGGGGCCGGCGGGGGGGATGACCCACATTTCCGATCTAAACCCATCAGCAGATCCTATATGACTCTTGGACCACAACACTGCCACCAAGAGACACTGTGGTCATAAGAACCTAAGAAGAGCCCTCCTCGATCAGGCCAAAGGCCCATCTAGTCCAGCTTCCTGTATCGCACAGTAGCCCCACCAGATGCCTCTGGGAGCCCACAAGACTAGATATCTGTCCCCTGATACCACTCTCCTGCATCTGGCCCTTGGAGTACCCGGGTTTTAAGCCTGGAGATGACACATCTCCATCATGGTTGGTCACCTGTGAGGGACTTCTCTTCCAGGAACCTGTCCAATCCATTTTTGAAGGCATCCAGGCCAGATGCCATCCCCACCTCCTGTGGCAGGGAGTTCCCTGCACACAGGGCAAGGAGGTCAAATGCGTGCAGGGCAAGGAGCCCTCTGCATGTAGAAAAGTAGGTATCCAGGCTGCTTTGAGCCTCACCAGTTCCCTTACTTGCTAGCTTTCTAGGTGCACGATTCCTACCCATCCCAAGCAATGTTCATCCCCACTGGCCCAGCCGGACTGTAAGCGCCATGCTGGGCCGAAGGAAGATTTGTGTGTGACCTGGGTAGGCGGAATTTAATCTCCTCCTTCCCCTCCTCATCTATGCACCTGGGAGGAGGACCGCCCCTGAAGTTACTGGAACTCCAGATGTCACCCATGTTACAAAATCAAATATCATTCCTGTGTGCTAGGAGTTCATTTCCTATGCAGGAGACCTCCCCTAGAACAGACTTGTTATTCCAGTCTCATGGATGATCTTACTTGAGCTGCGTTTAGCAGGTGAGTCCGGTAGATGGTGACTATCTCTTGATGGTTTTTCTGGACCACCTGGAAGGAAGCCAAGGAGATGTCAGCAAGATGGATCCGACCGGAGGGATGGATTGGCTGAGAGCCATTATCGTCTGCCCTAAATGACATGACCTCCCGACCGAGGGCAGAGCAGTACGCAACAAATTAAAAACACTGGAGCTTTAAAGCAAGGCCCCGGTCTCACGACAATTTTGCTGCTCTTTTTGCTGCGAAAGACTGCGCAGCAAAAGATCGTGCCTTCACTCCAAAGAGTAGTATTTTGGTACCCCGGCCGACCACACCCCCGGAAGCACACTTTAACCGCAGCATTTTGTACCACTGCGAGGGGTTGTGTTAAAATACTTCTGTTATTGATGCACACTTTTAAACACCTCAAACGAGGTGCAACCGCAGAAAATTCGCACCAATTAGATTTGTACCCCCTTTTCTGCCACTTCCTGTAGTTCTGCCTTGATAATTGTTTATGCTACTGAATTGGTGGCATGCCGGCATGCCGGCGCAATTTTTACCGGATTTCTGCCTGCAATTACAATCGATTTTAAGAAGACAAGCTGCTACCTGTAATGCAGGTATTCGCGACAAGGGGAAAAACAGGGAAAAGATGGACGAACGTAGAGAAGTAAAATACTCCCCTGTCGTCGGGGTGCTAACTGTGCATCAAACGTCACGTGACTGCCCGAAAAATAGTACACATCATATTAAGATGCGCAGGTAATGCAGAACCATTGCATTAAAAAAAACCCCACAGGCCATGATCCTCCACTCCCAAAGGCCAATGACAGACTGAAGTGGTGAGAGATTTCCCATCCCTTGTTTCAAGCGTTGCCTTCCAGCAATTTGCAAGTTGCGTTTCTACGGGTGGAGAAATCGTGGTGATCATGGCCTGGCCCTCTCAACCTATTATTGGGCCTCCTCTAGAAAGACCACCCAACCCGCCGTTTTTTTTGGGGGGGGCACCGAGCCCACCGGCCTCACCTCAAGGTGCAGCTGGAGGCGCGCCCGCTCGCTGCGCAAATTCAACACTTCGCTGGAGAGCTTCTCGGTCTCCGTGAGCAGCTTCTTGATCTGAGGGAGACAACGGAAAGAAGGCGCTCCAGTCACGCCCGGTCTCCCATGGGTGTCTCTCTGCCAGACCGTCCTTTGCCTCCACCTCTGTCTTTCCCTGGGAAGCAACCACTTAGCCGCTGAGAGTCCCAATCCGTTAATTTCAACTCCTGCCTGTTTTTAAATCCAGTGCCAATTTGATTTCTTCCCTCCCCCTTTTCATTGCGATCACTGCTTTGGAATGGCCCTGAGTGGCCATTGGTCAGATGGGCGGGAGAGAGATTGAAAAAGCCCTAAACATAAGAACGTAAGAACATAAGAAGAGCCCTGCTGGATCAGGCCAAAGGCCCATCTAGTCCAGCTTCCTGTATCTCATGGTGGCCCCACCAGATGCGTCTGGGAGCACACGAGACTCGATCTCTGTCTCCTGATCCCACTCCCCTGCATCTGGCCCTTGTAGTAATCTGTTTTTTAAGCCCGGAGATGACACATCGGCATCGCTATCATGGTTTGTAACCTGGGAAGGACATTTCCTCCAGGAATTTGTCCAATCCCCTTTTGAAGGCATCCAGGCCAGAAGCCATCCCCACCTGCTGTGGCAGGGAGTTCCACAGACTAACAACACACTGGGGAATGAAATATTTTCTTTTGTCTGTTCTCACTCTCCCAACTCACAGTTTGAGTGGATGTCCCCTAGTTCTGGTATTTTGTGAGAGGGAGAAGAGCGTCCCTCTATCCACCTGACTCATGCCCTGAATTATTTTGTACATCTCAATCATATCCCCCCTCAGGCACCTTTTTTCCAGACTAAAGAGCCCCAAATGTTTTAGCCTTTCTTCATAAGGGAGGTGCCCCAGCCCAGTAATCATTTTAGTCGCTCTCTTCTGCACCTTTTCCAGTTCCACTATGTCTTTCTTGAGATGCGGTGACCAGAATTGTACACAATACTCCAGGTGCGGCCTTACTATCATTTTGTATAATGGCATTATAATGCTGGCTGTTTTATTTTCAATCCCCTTTTTGATAATCTCTAGCATGGAATTGGCCTTCTTCACCTGGCTACCTAAAGGACCGCCTTCTTCCATATGAGCCTGCCCATATCAGGCCAGGAGGCCCTGCTGAAGGTGCCATCCCTCAAAGAGGTAAGGGGGGGTGGCATGTCGAAGCAGGGCCTTCTTGGCAGTTGCCCCCCAACTCTGGAATGCCCTCCCTATGGAGATCCGCCTGGCGCCGACACTTTTGGCTTTTCGGCGCCAGGCAAGCATTTTGGCCAGCATTTTAATTAAGATTTTTTTTGGCTGGACACGTGAGCAGTAGTTTTTGTAATTTGTATTGTATGTTGTTTTAACTGTATTGTATTTTATAGTTTTAATACTTTCATTGTTTTATAGTTTCTAATACATTATTGTATGCTGCCCAGAGACCTTTTGGTAGTGGGGCAGCTAAAAAATCTTGTAAATAAAGAAAATAAATGAACAAACGAATAAATGAGGGCAGGCGCGACCCTATGAGGATCCTACAAGAAAGCCAGCCCTGTTTTACCACGAGAACCTGTGTTTCTACAAGATCTCTGCCCGATGTCCCCTACCTTTGCTTCCCTGGCCTGGCAGGCCCAGGTCAGCTCCTCCACCTTCTTGTTCAGCGCCTCCATCACGTTCCCCATCATCTGCGCCTTCCTCCTGAGCTCGCCTGCCTCTTCCTCCTGCTCAGCGGCCTTTGCTTGGAGCGCCTCGTTCTTCCGCCGCTCGGCGGTGAGGGCGTCCTTGTGGCGGTCGCCTTCTGCCCTCGCGGCCACGTATTTCTCCTGAAGGGAGGCCAGCTCTCCTCCCAGGGCTTCGGCCCGGATGGACAGCATGCCACAGACCTTCTCGTGCTTCTGGAGGGCTTCCTCTTCCACGCTAATCAGCCCGGAGGCCTCAGCCATCACCTGGTCCAGGAGTTGCTTCACCCCCTGGCCAGTCTGGTGGCCTCCACCATCCAGGGAGGCTCCGGCTCCTTCCAAGGCTGCCTTCAGGTCCTGCAGGCCTTTCTCCAGCTCGCTCATCTGCTGCCGGACCCTCACGTTGTCGCCAGCAGCCTCAGCCGCGGCCAGGGACACCTCCGGCGGTGGCCTCCTCTCTCCTGGGAAGCCGTTAGGGTGTTCAGCCTCAAGGTTGTGGTTCTCCTCTTCGATCTCGGACACCAACTGCAAGGCCTCACTCTGCTTCTTCGCCACCTTGTCCAGCTTCCAGTGAAGCTCCTTCAAGATGCCGCTGCCCAGGCTTTCGGCTCTGGCGCCGTCGCTGCCGTGGGCCTCCTGGCTCATCTTCTCCAGGACATTGTCCTTCACCGCCTCCATCTCCTTCTGCTGGTCTTCCAGCTTCAGGTGGAGCTGCCTCGAGGCCTCTTTCTCAGCCGAAAGCTGCCGGGTCAGAACCTCCACGGCCCGCTCCAGTTCTGCCACGGAGCTCCGGGTCACCTCTGCCCGAGGCGTCTCCTCTTTCAGCCTCCGTAGCTCCTCTTGCAGCTTCTGCCTCTCTCGGCTCAGCTCGGCCAGCTCTTTCGCCAGGCCCCCGTTGCTCTTCTTCAGATCCCGCACCTCTTTCTCCAAGTCGGAGCTTTTCCGATGGGGGCCGGCCTTGTTCTCGGATGCGTTGGGCTTCCCCCGAAGCTCGACCGGCCTGACGGAGCCGTTGGGCAGCTGGTTCTTCCCCATCACACCGTTGGTCAACTCTTTAGGGTCTCTAGAGCTGCCCGGGGTGGGTTTCTCGCCTGCGAGGGGCCCATTGCCATTAACCAGACCTCCGGGCGGAGGGGCTGTGATCGCTTCCAGCAGAGCCCTGCCTTTCTCCAGGAAGGTGGTGTTGACTTGTCCCCACCTGGCCATGGCGCCCTCCAAGCCTTCTGTGACCTCCTTCCAAGCAAAAGCGTTCCTCCTGACCGCTCCGGGCGCCCCTGTCGGGGACTGGAGCTCGCTCCAGAGCGCCTCCTCCGCCTCCTGCTTCAGGGCTGCATTCTGGGCCACCACCAGGCAGTTCTCCTTCTGGACGTTGAAGTACATCATCTCCATGTCCGTGAGGAACTGACAGACCTTCTCGCGGGTGGCCTCCCTCTCCGGTTGGCCCAGAAGCCCTCTCAGCCGCTGGTTTTCGTCCTCCAGTTCCTGGACCCGGGCTTCCAGGTCCTTCATGGCCCCACTTTGGTTCTTCCTCTTGGCCTCATGTACCTGAATCACGGCCCTCATGTTCTCCATGTGTCCTTCCATCTCCTGCACCCTTTTGTCCGCACTCGCCTTCTCCTGCAGGGCCGCGGCCACCTCCGCCTGGAGGCGCTTCACCTCCGACTCTCGGCACCGGTGTTCCTCCTCTTCCTCCTGGCCCGGCCAGCAGTGGATCTTCCCCTCCAGGGCAGCAGCAACAGTGGCAGCCTTCCGTCCTTGCGTCTCCCCCTTGGGGGGCACTCCTTTCTCCTGCGCCTCCAGTTTTTGCTTCTTCCTCTTGAGTCCCTGCACTTGCTCGGCTAAAAGGTCGAGGCAATTGTCTTCCTCCATCGAATCGCGGCTGTACCGGCGGCTCAGCTCCCTCCACCCCTGCGCCCTGTCGTCGTCTCCTTCCAGAAAAAGCTGGCGGATCTCCTGCACTTGGTGCCACACTCTCTCTTTCATCGCTTGGCACCCTTCGGAGAGGGCTTGGCATTCTTTTGCCTTCTGGGCGAGCTGCAGCTCCAGCTGAATGACCCTCATCTTCTCTTCTCGGTATCTGGTTCTCCACTCTTTCAACTCCGAACCTTCCTCTTCCTCCTCGTCTTCCTCGCCGTGGCTCTGGCCCTTGGCCTCACTCTGGAGGGTCAGGCTGCTTCCGTCGGTCTCTCTTTCGCTCTCGGACGGAAGCTGGAAATGCAACACAAGCCCCAAAAGTCATCCCCCTCCCCATGAACTGGGAGCACCTCCCTCAACCCGGTGGACACCTGGACATCCCCAGTCTGCCTCTGCTGCACATCTGGAGAACAGCCAGTCCAGAAAGGATCAGACCTTAATGATGCTGTAAACATTGGGCTGAAAACGTAAGAGTTCAGCATCATATGGTGACTCCAGTTTCAGAAGTGTGGTGGATCCATTCCATGTTTTGTCCTCTGCTCTGTAGGCATTCAGCACCATGGACAGATCCCATAAGGTCCAAAACACAAATTTCTAACAGTCCCAGTCACTTATTTATTTATTTATTTATTTATTTATTTATTTATTTATTTATTGCAAATTTTGGAAGCATGCCTCAAGAAAAGCCTCCCAAGGTTAACGTTAGAGTTAAGGAAAGCTCTTAGGTTAAAAGAAAAATATCCACCAAAGAAAAAAATTCCTGGCTCAAGATTCAACCATCTTGTTTCTAAGCAGATACATTTCTGCAGCCCCCACATCAAATTCTCTCCTTCCTCCTGCCTCTTCCCCAAAGCATAGGGTTAGATTTATTTCATCATTAACTAATTTGAAGGACCCAGGGGGGAAATAGAATATATAAAATCAGGAACTGGGTCCTTTTCTTCTCATCAGAAACTAAAAGGATCCAGAAAGCAGAGGTGCTTAAATGGAGTCGGGGCACGATTTAACGTGCTGCATTTCTAGGTTGTGGTAGCTGTAGCTCTCTAATTATTTATTTTTTACAACCAGGTCCATAATTCGTGGTTTTGAACGTTTACTTTTTTAAAGTCAAGGCTGATTATAAAAGATTAACCTCCTCTTACCTGTGAGCTGGTTTCAGACGAAGGATCTATTCCTTGTTCTGGAGGGACAGAGAGATGAGGCGTTAACTGATTTTCCTGAGATCTGAGCCTGAGTTACCAAGACCACTCAGTCTGTTTGGCCTGCACAGGAATGTTGAGGACATGATGGGAGTTGTAGTTCTCTCCACCAATCTGGCCCTAACTCAGCCTTGAGCCCTTACTTTCCAAGCTTCCACATGAAGTAACCCGGCTTGGTTTGTTCGTGGTATATGGGACAGCCGTATAACGACTCTGTCCACCCCATTAAATACATTAAAATGCATTTCCAAGTCCTTGAAAGATAATCCTACAGAGGAGGAGGAGGAGGAGGAGGAGGGTCTGTTCTCGCCCATTCCAGACTGCAGGACACATTAGTACTACCAAATGACACTTAAATATAAACTACAGTAGGACTGATTTATTAACCACGGATTCAGTTACCCACGGTTGGCAGAGGAAAAAGTAAATAAATATTTCAGCAGCCACAAAGCAAGCTACTGTCACAAAACAGTCATCATAACGCAAGCTACTGTCACAAAACATCTGGTTGGGGTGTTCTCTCTTATCTGCGGTTTTCGTTATCCATGGGAAGGCCTGGAACCAATCCCCAGCAGAGACTGGGGTCCTACTGTATTTTAGTTCATCTCCATATACAGTTGGGCTTTTAAAAACAGGAATCCATTTAAATATCTCCCACTGATCAGAACGGTCTCTCCTAACTGCGTTTGGCATGTCCAAACTTCGGCCCTCCAGATGTTTTGGACCACAACTCCCACAGTCCTTTGCCACTGGAAATACAGGCTTGGAATTCTGGGGGTTGTGGTTCAAAACATCAGGAGGGCCGAAGTTTGGACACGCCGGCAGGCCAGCGGTGGCCACTCCAGACGTTTCAGGCCACAGCACCCAGTGGCTACTTTTCCTGTGGGGAAGACCCAATGGGAGTTGTAGTCCCGGGCCTTAGACCTGTTTGGATCTGCCTGGGAAATTCCCTCCACCGGCTCGCATCACCTCGTTTCTTCCACTTCCGCAGGGCTTTCCGGACGACCCTCCTCAGGGCGCGGTCCTTGGCCCGGGTGGCATAGTCCAAGGCGTCGTGGCCCGCCTGGTCCGCCTGCGCCACGTTCGCCCCGCTCTGGAGCAGCAGCTCCACCACCTCCAGGCTGCCGCTTTCGCAGGCCACCATCAGCGCCGTCCTGTGTTGGGGCCGGAGGGGAGGCAAGGTCGGTGAGCGGTTTTCGGGGTCCGGGCCAAACCTCCGGAGTCCTTGGCGGGATCAGGAGAAAAGCCCCACGGGGTGGGGGGTTGGGGGGGCCTGGGATGCTTCCCCATTTTGCTGTTTCCAGCGCTGGAGAGGTCCCTCGAACAGGGAGAAGACCCTCCCACCTCGATCGTTCCCCCAGCATCAAGGTTTGAGCAGAAAGTTTATTTATTTATTTATTTATTTATTTATTGGAATATTTATATACCACCCGTCTTCTGAAGGAACTCCAGGCAGTTTACAACAATAACAATAACAATAATAACAAACTAAATAATAAAAGAAAAAAGCAATAATAATAAAAATGGAAATAAAAGTCATAATATATTGTAACAAAACTACAATTTAAAAAAATCACTGGCAAGAAGGCGGGACAAAAAAAAGTAACAAGGAGTAGGGGGCCTTCTCGGCAGCAGCTCTCCAGTTGTGGAACCATCTACCCCCTGAAATTCAGCTGGCACCCTCTCTTCAAAAGTTTTAAAAAACTACTGAAGACCTGGTTGTACAAAATGGCCTTCCCTGATTTTTCAAACATTTAGTAAGGCACTAATTTTTTTTCATTTTTTTTTACCACTTTTCTTCTCTTCTCCACCCCCCCACACTTTTATCAATCTCCTGCCATTTTTAACTTCATTTTAGCTTCATATCAGTTTTGTTATTGATGATGATGATGATTTATGTCACGCATGTCAAACGTTGGCCCTCCTGATGTTTTGGACCACAACGCCCAGAATTCCAAGTCTGTATTTCTAATGGCAAAGGGATGTGGGAGTTGCATTTTGGTTTTTAAAATGCATTCCTTTGTTAATTGTTATGTTATCACATGTTGTAATACCGCCCAGAGTAGCTCTAGGTCTAGATGGGCGGTATAGAAGTCAAATAAATAAATAAATAAATAAATAAATAAATAAATAAATATAGACTGCCACCAAGCCTGGAGGCTCTCCTTAGTCTCTTGTAAATTCTAGAGCCTCCTAAGACAGTGCTCGTCTACCCGTCTTGTAGCAGTGAGTTCCACAAGCACATTCTTTCTCCATCCATTTAACTTAGATTAGATCCCAAATCTATCAGGGATGACAACCACGTGACCCGGGTTGCCGCCGCCTGTGCCTTTCCGCCAAAGAGAGGGACTCACTTTCCATCTTTGTCGGCGACGTCCACCTGGGCCCCTCTCTGGAGCAACTGGGAGCAGATGGCTGGCTGTTTCCCCTGAGCGGCAACCATTAAAGGCGTCCGTCCATCCTGGGCCCAAAATGGGAAAAGTAATTAGTTTACCACTCCAGGCTCAGTGAGGTTTACCCTGAGTTAGAATGGGAAAAACACATCCTGTAACGGGCTGTTAGATCTACAGTTACAAACATGGGACCGCTTTATTGTCATCATCATTAAAAAGCAACTACAGTGGTACCTTGGATAACAAATTTAATTCGTTCTCTGAGGCAATTCGTTATCCAAGATAATTCATTATCCAAAATGCGGTTTCCCATAGGAATGAATGGGAAGCCAATTAATTCATTCCGGAGCCTAGGAAAATGACACAGACACCTGGTTTTTTTGCTCAAAACTCTTTATAAAGGGCACTTTAAAGGTACAGATATGATGCAGCCCAGGATAACTCTTTTTTACTGACGCATGCTGGAAATTCGTTATCTGGGGCAGCCCATAGAGAAAATTCGTTATCCGAGGCAGACCTATACCTAGAAATTGCGATTTCTTATCCAAGGCAGCCCATAGGGAAAATTCGTTATCCGAGGCAGACCTATACCTGGAAATTGCAATTTGTTATCCGAAAAAATCGTTATCAGGGGCATTCGTTATCCCAGGTATTACTGTAGTTGCAAATCAGTTCCACAGTAACTAAAATAGTTACAAATCCTATGGCAAGAGAGGGAAAGAGATCCCTCACTGCTATCCCCTCAGTGGTACGAAAGGATTAATAACGGAAGGGGGGTAATGAGTTTCTGCCAAGGAATTAGTTACAAGCAACCTTATTTATAAGGTCAAGTTACTTTGGAACCTATCCTCTTTCCCCTTCCGATAAGCTTTTGAACCCAGCACGCAAGGGCTGCTGGGGAGACTTACATTGTCCGTGACGTCCAAGGAGGCCTCTTGATCGCACAACAGCAGCACGCTGGAGGCGCATCCAGACAACGCTGTGGAGGGCAGGAAAGTCCAATTTGAGCATCATTACAAAACCTCTTTCCTCTCTTGATGAACTACTTAAGGAACAACACTGTATGGTGTTTTTTCTATTTTGAAAAGCAAGGAGAGACCTGTGCAGTACAGTAGGACCCCTGTATCCACTTATTCATTATCCACTGATTCAGTTATCCACGGTTGGCAAAGGAAAAAAATTAAATAGTTCAGCAGCCACAAAGCAAGCTGTAAAGAACGCAGTTGTCACAAACAGTGGCCATAAAGCAAGCTACCATCACAAACAGCAGCTAAAAATTAAACCGGGCTATGTTTTAGAGCAGTGGTGGCAAACCTTTGGCCCTCCAGATGTTTTGGACCACACAACTCCCAGAGTCCTTTGTCATTGGCAATACAGGCTTGGAATTCTGGGAGTGGTGGTCCAAAACATCTGGAGGACCGGAGGTTTGCCACCACTGCTTTAGAGTTTCTGGGCCTCCTTCGACTTTCTGGCGGAATAAACAGATCTTCCATTTAGCGAAAGTGGAACTAACGGTGCTGCCTTGCCCAACCGTCCAAAATTATCGCCGACAGGGCGTGCATCTTTTAGGGACATACCTGCCCAGTGTAGAGGTGTGCGATTCTCCCCATCCAGGCAGTCCTCGTTCGCTCCGTGCTGCAAGGTTCAAAAATATATTTTTGCCTATTGCAAACTGCGGCGTTCAAAGAAATAAAGAGAAAAACGGAAAAGCAGCACCAGCCCCAAGCTCAGCCCTGGGCTAGCAGAAAGAGCAAGGCCACTAATCTTGCCCTCTGGCAACCGGTGTCCGGCTGGTCCCACAAAGGTCTCCCTGCCCTGCAAGGAAATCCCATACACCCGACAAAGCTGAGTTGGTTTGCAAATCAGACCGGGTGGAAAAAAGTAGCTCCTTCGCTGCACTTGGAGGCCTTCACAAGTCAAGGAAGTTCCCTCTCCAGTGACAGGTCAGCTGTAACGTCTGTTTCCTGCCTGCTCAACTGGAGGAAGCCAGGGGTTCAGCTGAGCTCCTTGTTCTGGTCCAGACATATCCTGCACTTGCTTCCCACTTTTTACCTGGACTACTCCAGTGACATCAAAGCCTGCTTTGGCCCTTTTTCGATATTCATGTTCAGCTCTGGATCGTAACCCACACCCAGGGATTTGTTCTCCCAGTGGGACTGAAACTGCCTTCCGGAGAACAGGGAGGATAATTCAGCCCCAGAGGTTGACTCTGGCTGAGTGGTGTCACAGTGATCAGGGATACGGCCCGCATTACTGCCATCCACCCCTTCCTTATCTCTCCCATTCTGTCTCGCCCATGGTACCGGTGCGGTTGCCACCTTGCCGGTTCTGTCTGGCTTATTTAAAAATTTGGCTCTCCGTGGAATCTTAACTCCTTGAGTGCGGCTGCTTTAATTACTCCACCTTGCACGAGGCTGCTGCTTTAATTGAGATTAGAAGCTGTGACACTAAAAACCGATTCAGGGTTCACCAAGAGGGGACATTTAATCCCCTGATTAAATAGGTAGCCGATAGCCTCATTGACTATATCAGCATTTTCCCCCACCATCCAGATGACGTAGGGCATAAACTGGTAACAACAGAGAAAAAGAAATTTTAAAAACTCTGTATTTCCATTTTTAAAAGAAAACCTTCCACAAGGCAGTTCTTTGTTCATTCCCTTGACTCTGTCTCAGTGGATTTCAGTGCAAGCATTCCTGTACTATTGTACAGTGGTGCCTCTTAAGACGAATTCAATTTGCTCCACAGGCCAATTTGTTTTTACAAAAAATTCATCCTCCAAAATGCGGTTTAGCGTGGTTCCCATAGGAATGCATTGAATTCGTCTTGCGAGGCATCCCATAGGAAAAAATTCATCATACGCAGTTTTCCCGAAAATTTCATTCGTCTTCCGAGTTTTCATATTAAGGGGCATTCGTCTTAGGAGGCACTACTGTACTCACAAATAAACATTGTCTTTATATTTGGATGTCATGGTTTTTTTTTGTTTTGTTTTGGGTATATGAAACAGTTTAAGGTTTTATCGACCTTAACACTTTGAGCTTGGCTCGGAAGCATGAAGGCAGCCAGCGCAAACAAAGCCAGGACAAGGGGAAACATGACCGTATAATTATTTATAGGTATATGTTAGTTTGGAGTCCTTTTTAGATTTTTATATCCACAGCTTTATCGTGTTTCATCCTGTAAATTGCCCAGAGTCCCCTCTGGGCAGATGGGCAGTGACAAAACTAAATAAAATAAATAAATAAATAAAAATTTGCAAGATCTAAACAAAATAAATAAATAAATATTCACCTTCCCCACTATGAGGCTGCTGCCTGCATTTTGCACTGGTTGCAGCTTCTGAACCACCTTCAAGGGCAGCCCCAGCTGGAGGCCACTGCAGTAGCCAAACTTTGAGACAGAACTGATGTTATTAAGGATTTAAAAAAAAAATGGTTGTCGAGGATGGACAGGAAGAGGCAGCGTTACCTGCAGAAGGACCTTTACACACTGAGGCTGGCAAGCAATGATCGCCAGATGGAGAGCGGTGCTTCCTAGGAAGACAGAGAGGAACAAAAAATACCAAATTTGTATTGTAATACAAAGCAGAGAGAAAGAGAACAAGAAAGGGGGCTTTTTCTCAGGCTGGAGAAGAAAGAGAACCAAGACGGACGGGATAGCCACGGTCTTGTTGGTCGAGGGCCTGCAAACACAGATGGAACAAACGTGTTTCCTGAAGCTCCAGAGTCCAAAGTACTGGGTTCAAATTCTGGCAGGGATTGGGGCCTAACTATTAGGAAGAATTCTTGGGCACGATGAGCTGTTCCACAGGCGAAGAGAGCCGAGGTGCATAGAAATGATGTCTTCGGGGGCTGTGGTGTTCCTGGCTGCTCCCCTTCACGCCTCCTGGTTCTTTCTCACTGCAAATCTCACAACAGCCCCAAAAGCAAGAGATTTAGCCCCAGAACATAATATTCCTGTCAGCTCTCCTTGTAATGTAATGCGTTTAAAGGCAGTTTGGTCTTGAATAGGCTACAGAGAGCCATTAGGTGTACAAAAGACACATCAGTTTTTCTAAAACGAATGGATACAAAGAATGCGAGGAGGGAAAACAGAAGGTGAAAATAAGATGTTGAAGGCGTGGGAAAAGTACAGTATATAGAACGGTTAAAAGGAAAGCCTGAGAATGAGAAACGGGCTAATCTTTTCCACCATGCTTTCATATTGTATAATAGGAGAGAGAATTGGAATTGCTTGCTGGGGAGGAGGGGGGAGGATAACGAGGAAGGGCAATTAAGTTTGTAGAATATTATGGAAATAGTTGTTTGAAAATTAAGTGTCTTTGCCTGGAAAATATTTTTTTTTAAAAAAGACACTCTCCTGATCAGTCAACGCAGACTTTTTTTTTAAAAAAGACACTCTCCTGATCAGTCAACGCAGACAGACTCAGCTGCTTTGAGAAATATTTTACATACATGCATACATACATGCATACATGCATGCATACATACATACATGCATACATACATGCATACATACATACATACATGCATACATACATAATACATACATACGCTTTAAAGACCTGGCTTTTTAGGGAAGCTTTCGGCGATTGGTGATGTAATGTTTGTTCCCCCCGTTGTGTGTGTGTGTGTGTGTGTAGAGAGAGAGAGAGAGAGAGATTCCTTAGTCTTCCTCTTGCCCTGGGCTCTGGGTTTTTAGTGTGTTTAGTCTATGTTTTTCATATTAGCTGTTTATTGTTTGTTTGCTTTTAATCATTGATTAATTTGCTTTCATGTAAACCGCCCAGAGTCCTTATTTGGGAAACTGGGTGGTCTAGAAATGCAATACATAAATAAATAAATAAATAAATAAATAAATAAATAAATAAATAAATAAATACATACATACATACATACATACATACATACATACATACATACATA
>JAHTLZ010000345.1:2927206-2963358 GCA_023846285.1 Phrynocephalus versicolor
TTCTATCTATCTATCTATCTATCTATCTATCTATCTATCTATCTATCTATCTATCTATCTATCTATCTATCTATCTATCTATCTATCTATCTATCTATCTATCTAAGCCAGGTGGGTAGTTCAGGGACTTAGGGATCAGGCTACAGAACCAGAAGTTGTAGGTTTGATTTCTACCACACTGCTTCCCTGGGGAGAAAAAGCCAGCCCGTGTAACCTGCACAGTCCTAGGTCACCCCTGGGAAAAAAAGGAATAGGAAAGCCCTCCTCAAGATCCCTAGGAAAAAGGGGTCTCTTTAAATCAAAACTGATTTGATGGTACATGGGATGATCTATCAGTCTATGCATGTAAAGCATATCTGATCTACATCACACTCGTTCCTGCCCAGGGGCTCGGAGAAACTCACACAAGATTGAACGCTAGTTACAAATGAAACATAGCTGTCATTTTAAAAGAGAAGAAAGTTTTTTTATAAAGGAAAAAACAGGCATTTGGGGCTGCTGCTGCTGCTGCTGCTGCTGCCTTTTCCAACTGCATTGCTCCACTGTCCCCTTAAGAGACTTCTTGGCACAGCTAGCCTTGGGTACCTACCGCCACTTGATTGCTGGAACAGGAGAACATTTTCTTCATGGCTGCGCCAGCCTTCTCGCCTGCCCCGACCCTGCCCAGCATGGCTTAGGTCTCCCAAGCAAAAGGCGCAATCCTCGGTAGGGGCACCATCACCACCGACCCTGCTGCTGCCGCTGCCACCGGTGCTGGTTTTTCTTTCCGTTAAGAGGGGAGGTTCATTATTCCCGGCATCCCGGCTGGGAAGGACATCCCTGGAGCTGCAGCCCCGGAGAACCGGCCTGGCGTTTCCCAGACCGGCCGGGCAGGGTCCAGGCAGCCTTGGGAGAATCGAGGCGCCTCTAAGCTTAAGGCTGTTTGCAGGCAACTCTGCCTGATCCGCCCTCATGCACCTGTTCCTTCCCAGCACCTGGCCCAGGCCCGGGCTTGCCCAAAGACGCTCCTGGCTCATCTCGCTCGCCTTCAAAAGGAGAGGAGAGGCTGACGAGAGGCCCTCTCCCTTGAAATTAAAGGCTCTCCTTTTTCACACGTTACGTCACCCACAGCCTACACGGGAGACAGCCGTCCAGCTGGACACGAGGCATCTCTCAAAATTATCCATCTGGGCTTAAGAATATAAGAAGAGCCCTGCTGGATCAGGCCAAAGGCCCATCTAGTCCAGCTTCCTGTATCTCACAGTGGCCCCACCAGATGCGTTTGGGAGCGCACGAGACTAGATATCTGTCTCCTGATAGCACTCCCTTGCATCTGGCCCTTGAAGTACCCCGATTTTAAGCTTGGAAATGATACATCTCCATCATGGTTTGTCACCTGGGATGGACTTTTCCTCCAGGAATCCCCTTTTGAAGGCGTCCAGGCCAGATGCCATCACCACCTCCTGTGGCAGGGAGTTCCACAGACAAACAACATGCTGGATGAAAAAATATTTTCTTTTGTCTGTTCTTACTCTCCCAGCCCTCAATTTGAGTGGATGTCCACTAGTTCTGGTATTTTGTGAGAGGGAGAAGAGTGTTCCTCTATCCACTTTACTCTAAAATAATAATGTTTGGGCACAACGGCCGTAGCTACCTAAGGTGGCTTTTGTACACTCCGATTCTTTCCAGGAAAAGAAACTAAAAGAGCCGGCTCGTCATATCCTTCCATATGAACCTACCTGGCAATTAAGATCTAGCCAGGGGCTCCTCTTGAAAGAGCCATCCCTCAAGGAGGTGAAAGGGAGGGCTTGTAGGAACAGGGCCTTTTCAGCAGCTGCCCCCAGATTGTGGCATGCCCTCCCAAGCGAGACCCGCCTGGCACCAACGCTGAGGACATTCCGGCGCCAGGTAAAAACATTCCTGTTCCAGAAGTCTTTTAACTGATTATTGTGGGTCCTGATGGCGATTTTAGTATTGTATTTGAATATATGGTATTTATTGTATTTAAATGTTTTATGGTTTTAATTTTATTGCAACTTGATGTTTTAATTATCTGAATTGTTTACTTTGATTGTGAGCCGCCCAGAGACTTTTGGGTAGTGGGCGGCATTCAAGCTATATAAATAAATATAAATAAATAAATATTCCCACCCACCCCCCCGGAATGTTCTGAAATATTGTCGTGGAAGTACTCTCGGGAAAAGACCGAAATGGGAGGCAGTGGGGAATGAGGAACACCCCCGAAGACGAGAGGGATTGACTCTGTCTAGGAAGCCCCAGCGTTGAGTTAGCAAGAGTCTGAGCACGGCTGTTGAGGACAGGGTGAAGCCCATAGAGACACCCTAAATCAGAGGCCACCTGAAGGCACCAAACAGCAATACAGTATGTGTAAACCTGGGTTCACGTGGACTTAAATCCAATTTATTTCTGCTCCTTGAATCAGGCTTTGGCTGCAGCGCCAATGGAATTGGCTGGACTGCACGGCTCATTCCCTTTTTAGAAAAGTGATACATTGCTAAACCAGTGGCTGTGTGCATCTGAGAACAGTATTGATCAAGTGATGGTGTGATGAAGTCCCGACAATGAAATGCGTTCGCTGCCCAGCGCACTAAACTTAGGTCCATTTCCAAGGAGAAAGGCAGGGGTAAAAAATACTCTAAAATAAAATAAAATAAAATAAAATAAAACAAAGGTGGCCCACAATTCCTGGATGCTTTTGGTCCGCCTCTCTGTTATTTCGTTTTTTCCCCAGACCGACAGAAAGCTCAGCCCATCTTGGCCAAGGAATTGTGGAAATAATTCAAGGGGGAGCCAACGGCTGCTTGGCCAAATAAATAAATAAATAAATAAAAGGCAGCTCTGCCCCACGGAGCTTACAGTTAAGGGCAGCTGATGTTGCAGGCAGTGAGGCAGAGTTAAGCGGCCTGCTGAACACAACCGGGGGTGAGGGGGGGGGAATGAGGGTGGGCCAAGGGACAAATGAGGGATTCAGACTGTCCTGGGCAGAGAAAAGGGGGAGGTCAAAGCAGGAGGGCCAGGCTTGGCGTTTTTGCTGGCCGTCCCTGTTCCACTGAGAGCCGGACGCAGCAGCGACAAGGATGGAGAGGCCCCCGCCGGCCTGTCCGGCTTCCCTTCCTGGCTGGTGGATGCTCTTTGGATTCGTGACAGGTACCCCCCCCTCTGGAAACTTGGGAATCAAAGGGCCAGGTTTTGGGGAGGGCCAGCAGGCCTAAGAGGCTGCCTCAGGAGGGTGTTTTGGCCATGGGAGTCCACTTCATATACACTGAAAGGAAGGTGCTGTCAGCTTGCATTAAATTTTACATCAAGGGAGAAATTGTTTTCCTGATTCGCATGGCATCTGCAGCCGATCCCAGCCGCCTTGGGGGAGACTGGGAGCAGATGATGAGTGTGGATGATGGGTGGCTGCCAGGCCCCTTGTTTCTGTGGTTATCGCTACCGCACACACCCGCGCTGGCCTTCGTTCCGAAAGACCTCCGTGAAGGAGGAGAGGATCCTGCACAGGAGAGGCCCCATCCTGCGCAGGAATTTGTAAGAAATCCTAAGTGGGTTCCCACTGCATCTGGGAAATTAAAAACAAAAATCCCAATACATTCCAGGACGGTTCCCAAAAGGAATCCAAAACTCTGGCACTGAGAAGAGAAATAAAGCAATTTATGTCGATTTATCTTGAGAGGCAGTGTGCTTCCCTTCCCGAAGAAGGAGCTAGGAAAGACATCTGAATCTAGAACTCCAAAGAGTTGCTTTTTTTCACTACAGCGCCTCCAGAATCCCCAGCTAAAAGGGTAAACTTTCCACCGCTTCCCACAGTGTGCCTGTTTTTTCTCCGTCGCCGCTCCCTGAACAACAGCTGCAGAGGGGTTTTCCAGGCAAGGGATGGTTAAACTCTGGAACTCACCGCCCCATGATGCAGAGGTGATGTGGGCAGTAGCATAGAGGGGATGGGAAACCGGCACAGATCACATTGGCACAATATGGATACTTGACAGCTTTCTCCCACCTGCTGGCCTATTGTAAAATGCTACAACTCCGGCTGGTCAAGGGCGATGGGAACTGTAGTCCAGGAATGCCAGATGTGGGGAGGCTGAAAGTGTAAAATCGTTGCATGACCTGTTTTTTTCCTGCACTTTTATTGTTATTATTTTTAAAAACACCAAACAAATGAGACAACAGCATAGGAAAAATATATATATGAAGATATCGCTGAGAACAGCAGAACAAAAAAACAGTGCCGAATTTCTGTGCAAATGTAACAAAGAAAAGCAAATGGAAAAAGGGATGTAAGAAAAAGTACCTGGAAGATAGCGTAGAAAAGTGGCAAGAAAAATGAGCAAATTAATTCCTTTCGACTAATTGCATGATTTCCAACTCTAATATGGTCTCTTGGCCAAAGAAAGCCTTATTATGGGTAACTTAGAAGCTGAGAGTTCTAAGTCTTTGTCAGTTGCTGAACTATAAACGTTACTCCTTCTGCCTGGCCTATCTTACAGGGTCGTTGTGAGAATAAAGTACGAAGGAGAGTCATGAAATATGCCTGGGACTTTTCGGGGGGGGGGAGATATATGAAGAACAAATAATGCCTTTAACCACTGGAGAGAGAAAAAAATTCCCCTGGTTTTGTTTCCGACCGCCTGGTGACAAGCCCTCCACCGCCTCCCTGTTTCTCCTCCCTAATTATCAGCAATTAGGCTGACGAGGGATGTCCCCTTATCCCAAAGCCCTTCCATTCATTATCCGGTCTGGAAATTGGCCAAGGGAAACTTTCCCATTCAAGACAAAGAGAGAGAGAAGGGGTTGGAAGAGAGAGAGAGAAACTTGAAATATTTTTCTAAACATCCCTTTGATGGTACCCATGTTCCGATCCCTGGGCTGATGTTATTCTCAAGACAAGATCATCCATGGGGGACCAGATCCTTCTTGCATTCGTATAATAAATTTTTATTTTGAAACAAAGTAAAAACAAACACATTACTTATCTCCTGCCGTGTTACATATATCAGAAGTTTTTCCCAGTAGATCAGCCCAATTCCTTCATGATTCTCTTCTCATCTTAAACAAGATTACCTTTGTATTTTCATGTTTACTAAATATTTTTCCATCAATATCATGTTTGTCTTTATTTATCTGTCTTCATCTAGTGCACAAAATACAGATGGTAGATTACAGTATTGTATTAGCTAGTTTAGTTTTAGCAGTATTTCCAATCCTAAAACTTAATTCTTCATTTAATAAAACAGGTAATTCATTATATAATGGGTATAGGCTTACATCTATTTTTTTTTCTAATACAGGAAGTTAAGATAGTGAAGTACAAAGTTAAGCTACAACCTTAGATATATAATGGGCATCAGCTCATTATATCCTTCTTGTATTATGGGGTCATTTATCGAGCCCTCGGGCTTGCACTTATCACCCACGCTGCCCAAATGTTGTGCGTTGGTTTCCTAAGGAGATCATCTTTTATGATGTTTGCTGGTAGCATTTCATCCCAAATGATTTCCTTTTGGGGAAAGCAGTTAAATAAAAAAATAAACACTGACCTAACATTGCCCGACCCCGGCTGAAGACCCGATGGCTCCGTGGATGGGCGTTTTGGACAGAATTATAACTGGTCCGATGGGTTGGTGCAGCTCCCGGAGAGACTGTTGCAGCTGGCTTTGTCTCCTAAAGGGATAGGATTCGAAGCCATCGTGCTGTGCGAAAAGCGATGCCTCGTCTCCTGTAACCTATAATTCTTTGCAGGCAACCCCACAGAAGAGGTGGGGAAGTGGGGTGGCCGTTTGGCGACAGCGATCCAGAGAATGCCCACTTTTCCCCCTCCCTTTTCCAGCTGCGGGGGCCGTGAAGGTGTCGGTGGTGGCAGAGAGCATCCAGGTGGTGCGGGGTGGCAGCGCCCTGCTGCCATGTTCCTTCCACAGCACGGCGCCTCTGGACCGCCTCAGCATCATTTGGACCGTCGCGCCCTCCTCGGATCCAGGCCAGCCCCGGCAAGTGAGTCCGACGGGGTTTTTCCTCAAATGGGTAGCCCTCCTAAAGCCCCCAAAGAATGCAAACAGAACTAAGCACTGGGGGTCTTGTCCCTCTAGCTGGTAGACAGACAGATTGTGGACGGGTCCTACAGAACCTGGAGAATTCTTCTTAAATTTGAGTATACTGTAATGACAAGCCAAAACCATTAACATAAGAACACAAGAACATAGGAAGAGCCATGATGGATCAGACCAAAGGCGCATCTAGTCCACCTTCCTGTATCTCACAGTGGCCCCACCAGATGCGTTTGGGAGCACACAAGACTAGATCTCTGTCTCCTGCTCCCCTGCCTCTGGTCCTTGAAGTACCCCGGTTTTAAGCCTGGAGATGACACATTCCCATCATGGTTTGTAACGTGTGATGGACTTTTCCTCCAGGAATCTGTCCAACCCCCTTTTGAAGGCATCCAGGCCAGGTGCCATCACCACATCCTGTGGCAGGGAGTTCCACAGACTAAAAATGCACTGGGTGAAATAATATTTTATTTTGTCATCTGGTCTTTTGCTTCTGCTCTGGTTAGAGTACCCAGTGTGCTGGGGGTGGGGGGCAATGTGTAGCCTGCATACTGTCATTAAACTATAAACTGCCCAGAGACTGCTTGAAGTGGTATGGGGCAGTACAGAAGCGGAACACTTTGTTAAGGGTTCCTCCAGCACACTAGTACAGTATAACACACACACACACACACACACACACACACACACACACACACGTACGTATCTGGGAAATTGGTTCCCAGCATCCCTGCAGATGCTGAAAACTGTGGATAACAGAGGACCAAACATGCGGCATGGTCTCTTTCTCCCTCTGGTGGCCAGTTCTGGACAATGACCACATGGAAGCCTGTGTTTCTGGGAGTTTTCCTTTTTAAGTATTCTTTTAATGTTTTCAGATTGCATGGAAGTGAATCTGCGGGTGCCGTGCCACAGATAAGGGGGGGGGGTCTGAATGCTTGTTGTTCTGTTGGTCCTTTTGAAAAGCGCTTTTCGAGCCAAAAACCATCCGCAGGACCGTGAACTGCTATCTTAGAAGGTTGTGGGCACCGCCGTCACGTCTCGGTCTCACCCGACAGCGGATGAAGGAGTTGCTTGCAGACTGCTGGGGTGGTTTCTTGTTTGGGTCAACACACCGCCACCAGTTCCACATTACTGATCTAGGGAGGAGCCCTCCCGATCTCCCTCCTTGCCCCTCTTCTGTCCCTGGCGGTTTGGGAGGGCTGGCTCGCCCATCTCAGGCCAGGTTTCCCCGTCTCCCGCAGGTGCTTGCTTACGTGCAAGGCGAGGTGCTGGAGAGCCTCTCCCATTACACCGGCCGGGTGGCCTTCGCCTTCTCGCCCACCCAGAGCGCCACCATCGTCCTCAACGACACGCGCGGCCTGGACAGCGGCACCTACCAGTGCAGTGTGACGAACCCGCCCGACACCTCCACCCCCAACGTCGGAGTGCTCCGGCTCACCGTCTTCGGTATGCCCTCCTCGCCCCTGTTCGTTCCCCTTGCCTTACAGAGGGACCACGATGCACCTTCTCCCCACCCTCCCATCCCTTTTGCAAAAATGCAAAGGACAGAGCTCTAAAACCCAGGGTCCAGCAGCTCAGGTCTTGCAAAGGTTGAGTTATGCTGCCGATCGACACTTCCCAGGCAGCAGCGACAGTAAAGGTAAAGTCTTACCCCCTGGGCCTACCTCTCTTGGTAGGAGATTCAAAGCCGGCAAAGCAGACCCTCTCTGACCCCTAAAGTGGCCTGTGTGGGTCCTGAGCTTTGTAATTTTTCTCTTCCTCCATTGTCACCCCGCCCCCCGGGACAGTGCCACCCTCCAAACCCCGATGCTGGACCGAAGGGACCGCGGACGTAGGAGGCAGCCTCCAGTTCTCTTGCACGGTCGAGGAAGGGGTGCCGCTGCCCGCTTTTACCTGGGAAAAAATCCCTCCGGAGCACACGCGGCCTTTGGTGGTGAGCTATGAAGGTAACACAAGAGTCTGTGTGTGTGCGCGCGAGTGAGAAAGAGAGAGTGGCGTCACTAGGGTGCAGGGCCACAACAAAGAGGCACGGCTGCATATCTCCCGACCGGAGAGCCATTTGAGGACGGTCATCAGCCCCAAAGATGATGTGCTTGGGAGTTCAAATCCCGCTGTGTCTCCTGGGAGGGTGGCTAACCAAGATTCAACCCCCCCCCCCCCGAAGGAAGACATGTAGCGGATGGGGTGATGTGACCTGGTCGGTGGGCAGAAGAGAGCTTGCCTCTTGGCGGCCTAGTGGTCAGAACTCGGCCTTCTCTTTCTCTCACACACACACGGGTGGCCCGGTTTGATTCCCCATCAGGGAATGATCCTTTTGTGAACTTGGTGGCTTAGACCTCTGACCCCAGTTTGAGCGTTCAAATCCCCCCTGGGCCTCCTTGGCAGGGGGACAGACTTGATGACCTCTAGAAGCCCCTTCCACCTCATGAGTTCTAAGAGTATTCTGGTGGTCCTAGAGGTGGGGGGGTTCTGATTCACTGGGAATGGGGGCTTTGAATGCCTCTTAAGGCAATTTGGGGGGTTGGGGTTTGTGTGACTGAGATTAAACCAAGATGTTGTTGGAAATCCCTGTTGATCTAATTTCTGTCTTCTCGAAGGCTTTCACGGCCAGGATCTGAGAGTTGTTGCGAGTTGTTCTGGGCTGCTTGGCCGTGTTCTGGAAGAAAAACTTCCAGAACACAGCCAAATAGCCCGGAAAACTCACAGCGACGATCTAATTTCGGCTCCCTCTCTTTCCTTCTGCAACCCCTGGCCGGGCAGATGACCGCCGAGCCCTCCTCCCTCTGCCCAACCTCACCGCCGATGCCTCTGGCCTCTACCGCTGCACGGCCTCCAACATGCTGGGCTCCGTCTCCTGCGTCCTGGAGTTGCGGGTCCGTGTCGGTGAGTGACCCTGAGGATTGGGGTCATTGGGGGGGCTCCCCTAGCTTTGGGGTCCCCAGATAGTCTCGGGCGATGACTCCCAGAAATGCCAGCTGGCGGTGAAGGCGTGGGGGAGTTTGAACCCACAAACATCTGGGGAACCCCAGGTCAGGACCCCCTTGCTTGGCCAAGCCTTCTCTCTGCAGGATAGGCTCCGGAACACCCGACGTCAGGTGCCCCTGGTCTCTTTGGACTGCAGCCCCCAGAAACCCGGGCCGGCCGAGTGAGGGGTGGGGGCTTCCTGGGTGTGGGAGCCCATCCGTGGGGGGTCCTGGGTAGGAAACCACTCTTCGAACAGCATTAACGGACCAGGAAACTTTGGGACCAGGACGGGGGAAAAACATAAAATAACCCCAAAATGAACACTCGGATTGAAGGGTGAGGGGGGTTGTCAAGAAAGCGCCATTTTGCTGGCAAGGTCAGGGGGTTCCAGGAAGCAAAACCAGGTCATTCCCCTAATTAGCTGATGAGATTTTATGTGGCTTTTAAACTCCTGACAACGGTGTCCAGGGATGTTCGGAAATCCGGCGCTACGGGGCTGGGAGGGTCCCCCTAATGGGCGCCAAAACATGTCTGCTCAGGGGGGGGGGGGGGCGGCCCCCTTGGACCCCAAAGCCAGCTTTCTTAATACCGCCCAGAGTTGCCTCTGGGAAACCGGTGTGGTATACAAATATAAAAATAAATAAATAAAATAAACACACTCTTGTTTCCTTCCTGCCTGGCAGCCCCGAGCGGCCCCACCTCCCTGGCGGTGGGCATTGTGCTGGTGCTCAGCATGGCCGTGGTCCTGCTGGCACTTTTCGCCCTCGGTTTGTGGCTGCACCACGACAGCGCGACCAAGTGGCCCGAGGGGGGAGAGGAAGAAGACTCCCACCACGAGATCAGGTAGACCCCCCCCCCCCGGTGCAGAGGGCAGAAGGGGAGGGGTCGTGAACGTGGCCGTCGAGCGGCCTTCGCCTCTGCCGTGGGGCGGATGGGAAGCGTAGGATCACAGAGTGGGAAAAGACCTCGAGGGCCATCCAGTGCAGTGCTTCTCCACCAGTGGGGTCCCCAGATGTTCCTGGACTGCAACTCCCAGCAGCCTCCACCACTCACTGTGCTGGAAGGGGTTTCTGGGAGTTGCAGTCCAGGAACATCTGGGGACCCCACCGGTGGAGAACCACTGATCCAGTGCAACCCCCTGCCATGCAGGAACACCCCCATCCAAGAACACCCAACAGGATGGCCATCCAGCCTCTGCTTAAAAACCTCCAAACAAGGAGACTCCACCACCCTCCTTTGGGGCAGCATCTTCCACTGCTGGACAGCTCTAACTGCCAGGAAGTTCTTCCTAATGTTTAAATTGAATGTAGTTTGAAACCACTGCTCCGAGTCCTAGTCTCTGAAACCATGGAAAACAAGCCAACCCCCTCTTTGACATGACATCCTTTCAAATATTTAAGCATAGCTATCCTATTCCCTCTCAGCCTTCTTTTTGAAAGGCTAAACATCCCCAGCTCCCTAAGCCGCTGATTTCTTCCAGACCTTTCACCATCCTGGTTGATCTCCTCCAGACCCGCTCTGTTGCCAACCAAAGCTGCCCAAAGGAAAACATTAGCTCTGCATACGGCAGGGTTGAGCTGCCTAGATGCCCTGAGCACATCCGATCTCGCCTGATTTCAGAAGCTAAGCAGGGTCGGCCCTGGTTAGTACTTGGATGGGAGACCACCAGGGAATACCAGGTGCTGTAGGCACCTGGAGGAGGAACTGGCAAACCACTCCAGTATTCCTGCCAAGAAAACTCCATGGGCATGGGGTCACAAAGAGTCAGTCACGACTGTAATGATACAACACACACACAAGGCAGGGTTGGCAAACCGATGGCACGGGTGCCAAAGGTGGCCCTCGGAGTCCTTTCTGTGGGCACCCGACATCGCCCCCTTCACAGCCACCTGTATTCAGGTTAAATGGCCATACTGGCAAATTTGCATACGAGTGGGTTTTGAATTGCAGTTTGGGCGCTCGGTCTCTAAGAGGATCGCCGTCGCTAGCATAGGGTGAGGGCCAAGAGGCCACAGGCCCAAAAGCTTTCTGAGCCCTGGGCAAACCCCCCAGTGAGCAAAGAAGGCCAAGTGCCAGCCTGCCCTTAACCACACATAAGGCCACGCCAATGCAAAGCCACCAGGACTTGGGGGTGGGGGTGGGGAAACGACCTCCCTTTAAACCTCCCACCTTTGGCACTCTCTTTCCTCGTACGACCCACTCCAGGACAGATCCGTTTACCCAGTATTTTAAATACAGATTGCTCCAAAACGTGTATTTTAGAGGTTGCTGTGTTTCATTCAGTTTAGCCAGTTTCGAGCTGCCACGTAAAAGAAAAAACCAAGGGTGAAGGATCATGGCACCCACCTCTTGCCAACACCTCCCAAACGCAAGAGGAGCACACACACACAAACACACACCCTGGATCTTTCGAAGGGGGAGCGCTCCGAGGCTCGGGTGGCTCCGTTTGGCTCAACGTTTGCTCGTTCCTCTCCCCGCAGAATCGACACTTTTTCTCTGGGGAGGCTGATTGTGGCCAAAAGCACCCCTGGCGGGGACAGCCCGGCAGGGGCTCCCCCCGGCTCCAAGCCGCTTTGGATCTTCACCAGCTCCACGCCCAACACCACGTACGCCCATCGGGAATGGAGGCCCGCGCCCAGGAAGGCCAGCAGCCAGGACGCCCCAGGACGGTGGAGGAGCGCCAGCCTCTCGGAACGGCAGGAGTCCTCGTCCGGAAGTGAGGAGAAGCGCCCGACACCAAAGCCCATAGGATTCCTGGTCTAGGATCAGGCCCGCGGAGAGCCAGTGGGTGCAGGGAGGCCCCGGCCTTTGCAAGGAAACAGGGTGAGGGGGGCAGCAATGGTGTCGGTGGCCTGGAGACCCCCTGCCACGGAGGCGGCTTCTGCTTTCTGTGATGCAATAAAGAGAACAGCCCTCTTGCCTGCAGTCTGCATTTTTTTTGGGTGTGTGTGGTGTGATTCGCATGCAGGGTTAACGGCTTCTTTGGGGCATCTCATTTCCCCTTTTCAGAGGCTTTCGGGGTCCCTGGTGGGGTGTCTCACAAAAACCCACGAAGAGCCCTGCTGGATCAGGCCAAAGGACCATCTAGTCCTGCTTCCTGTATCTCATAGTGGCCCCACCAAATGCCTCTGGGAGCGCACCAGACTAGATCTCTGTCTCCTGATACCACTCCCCTGCATCTGGCCCTTGAAGTACCCTGGTTTTAAGCCTGGAGATGACACATCTCCATCATGGTTTGTATCCTGTGATGGACTTTTCCTCCAAGAATCTGTCCAGTCCCCTTTTGAAGGCATCCAGGCCAGATGCCATCACCACCTCCTGTGGCAGGGAGTTCCACAGACTAACAACGCGCTGGGTGAAAAAATATTTTCTTTTGTCTGTTCTTACTCTCCCAGCCCTCAATTTGAGTGTATGCCCCCTAGTTCTGGTATTTCATGAGAGGGAGAAGAGCATCCCTTTATCCACTTGACTCATGTCCTGCATAATATTGTACGTCTCAATCGTATCCCCCCTCAGGTGCCTTTTTTTCCAGACTAAAGAGCCCCGATGGGCAGCCCCCTGGCCAAGCCTCGGGTCCAAAACGCTGAAGGGCCCCCCCCCGGGGGGGGGGGGAAGGCCCCGGGCCTCCAACCAAAGGCCAGAGCATCACTCCTTGAGAGTGTCTTGGTAGTCTTTCAAACCCCAAAGCCCTCCTCCAGGGTTGCCACTGACAGACCGTCGCACTGCCTCTAACTTGGGGTAATTCTCCAGGGCTCCCAAGGCCTTCGAGGGGGTGAAGGAGGGTTTTTCGCCCGTTTCCAGATCCTGGCAAGTTTCCGTGGCTCAAATCCAATCCCGGCCTGTCCTTCTCTCTGCATCCTTTCCCAGTTCCTCCACAGGCAGTCGGAAGCCAACAAAAACTCTGCAGCAAAGGAGGAACCTCCTTCCGTTCTGACGGCCCTTCCATGTGCCACGGGGTTGGCCACGAGAGAATGACACCCCCCCCCATGGACGGGAACTCAGTCGCTTGCCGGCTGCCCCCCCAAAACACATACCAGGCACCCCAGTTCTTCTGTTCTTGTTTTTCCTTTAAAACTGGTTTTATTATTCTTCGAAAAAGAAAAAAGAGAACCACCACCTAGCCCAGGTGACCGCCCACCCTAATCCCTCCCCCCCACCCCAGAAATGAGACGTGCCTCCCTCCCTTGGCAGCCGCTTCCCATGGTTCAAGTGCAACGTGAAGTATGATCTGGGGCACGAAGTTTAAAAAATGAAAAGTGAGGGGCAGATCTAGGGGGTGGGGTAGGGAGGCACGGCCATCTTCCCTCCCCTCCGGCCTTGCCCCGGGCAAAAGCAGGCAGAGAGGGGACGCCGGGCGGTGGTCCTCCGTGTTTTTTTCTTTTTCTTTCAGATGCTGGGGGTAGGGGGTTTAGGGTGTCCGGGGTGCCCGTCCTGCACTGATCGGGCCAAGGAGAGCACTCCTGATTCCCCAGGGGAAGGTGCAGGGTGTGTGTGTGTGTGTGTGCGCACGTGTGGGGCGTGGGAGGGGAGGGGAAGCGTGCAAAGTGTCTACGTGATACTGCATGCATGCGCGTCCACCTGCGGGAAGGCTGCTGGGGTGAGCGCAATGCGCGTGGGGGGGGCGGAAGGTCAGAAGGCGCAAGCCGGGCCTCGGCAGGGGTGATGAAAACAAAGAGTCTTTCTCCAGTAGTGGGTGCCGCGTCCAGCAGGGAGGAGGATCCACACACACACACGCCGCGTCCAGCAAGGAGGGCCAGGCGGCGGCCAAGTGTCCGCGTCCTGCGGCGCCACCTTCCGCTGAACAAGGGGAGCAAAAGGAGGCACCTCCGTGGGCCGCCAAGCGCCCAGCCCTCATGCAGCAGCAACGGTGGTGGTGGCCGGTCAGTGGGAGTCCTTGATGATCACCTCCACGCCATGCTGGCGCAGCTGGGCACGCAGAAGCAGGTTTTTGCTTTTCAGGTCCTCCACCTGGAAACATAAGAAGAGCCCTGCTGGATCAGGCCAAAGGCCCATCTAGTCCAGCTTCCTGTAGCTCACAGTGGCCCCACCAGATGCCCCTGGGAGCGCACGAGATTAGATATCTGTCTCCTGATACCACTCCCCTGCCTCTGGCCCTTGAAGTACCCCGGTTTTAAGACTGGAGATGACACATCTCCATCGTGGTTTGTAACCTGGGATGGACTTTTCCTCCAGGAATCTGTCCAGGCATCCAGGCCAGATGCCGTCACCACCTCCTGTGGCAGGGAGTTCCACAGACTAACAACGTGCTGGGTGAAAAAATATTTTCTTTTGTCTGTTCTTACTCTCCCAGCCCACAATTTGAGTGTAGGGCCCCTAAGTTCTGGTATTTCGTGTGAGGGAGAAGAGCTTCCCTCTATCCACTTTATTCATGCCCTGCATTATGCCCTCCAGGGTGCCCTGCAACTTTTTGAGCTTGGTCCAAGCTCAACCCTAACCCTAACCCTAACTCAGAGCCTTGCAATTCTCCCGGCGAAAGGATCCGGTAAGGATGGACCAACCTTGGCACTGCCTTCTCTGTCCCCCACCCGGTGTCCCCTGAGACATCGGGGGAGCCTCAGCAGCTCCGGGTGGATACAGGTTTAAATCCTAGCGATCTAAGGCAGCCGAAGAACTGCCTGTACAGGCAAGAAGGGACCCATTCTCTCCTACGGAGGAAAATGGGCTGCATGTCTCCAGTCCAAGGAGCAAGCAAGGGTCAGGATGAGTCCCTGGAGACCCAAGACCCTCAACGCTCACGAAGTTCTGATCAAGGGGTCTGTTTGCGAAAGCCAGGCAGCGGAAGAAACGGAGGGCGAAAAACGGATTCCTTTGAAAAGCGGTGCTGGAGGAGAGACGTGCGGGTCCCCCCGGAAGACCAACCACGGGGCGCGACAGCCAATCAAGCCTCTACTCTCTCCAGAAGCAAAGATGGTAAAACAGAGGCGGTCCTACTATGGGGACATCCGGAGAAGGCAGAATTCCCTGGAGGGGGAGGGGAACAGGAAAAGAGGAAGCCCCAAGGCGAGATGGACCGACTCCCTCAAGGAAACCACGACCTGGAGTCGACCAGAGCGGAGCCGGGCTGCTGAGGACAGGACATTTTTGCAGGACGTTCGTGCGGAAGGCCGCCACAACCCCACAGGTCTCTCTAGGGGCCACGGAACCACAACAGGAATCGGTTGCCGCCACCGGCCGGGTTCCCCACCTCACCTGCTGACGCAGGACCTTGTTGTCCATCTGCAGCTGGTCGAGGGCCTGCAGCTCCTCCGAGAGACGGATGTTGCTCTGCCGCAGCTCCTGGATGTAGTCGCAAGCCTTGGACAGGATGCCGCCTTTGCTCTGCCCGGGGGGGGGGGGCGGGGGGGTGGAGGAGACAGGAGGAAGCCCCTGGTCAGGAGGTGGCGGCCAAAACGGGCTCAGGGGCCGCACCGTCCGGCTCGAGATGACCCCCTGCTCTCTCACCTGCCCTGACTTGGTGTTCTCCATGGAACAGTCGGGGATGATCTTGGACAGCTGCACGATCCAGTTGTTGATCTTGTCTCTGCGCCTTCGCTCGACTGGGAGGGAGGAGGGGGAGAAAAGAAGCACTCCATCGTTCCCCTTGTTCGACTGACCACTAGCCCCCTCCCGTGGCTCCTGGCTGACCCCCCCCCCACGGCAACTGTGATGCCTCCTTGCGGCCATGGTTGCCGAGGGGAGCAGGACCACAGCAATTTATTTATTTAGTAATTTATTTGTTGGATTTTTGTCCTGCCCCTCTGGCAGCAAGGTCGCTCTGGGCAGTTTACAACAATTAATAAATTCAAATAATTCATACAATAAAAACAAAAGACAGGAATCCGCGGGGGAGATGGCCGTGAGCCCCTGCCGATGCTGGGAAGCGTGGGATAAAGGAACCCCAACGACAGCACAGTCTCTGGTTCCCTCTAGTGGCCAGTTCCGGAAATACAACATGGAAACCTGTATTTCTGGGGTTTTTTTTAAATTTAATCTTTCCGGGCGGCGGATCAAGAGGAACTGTGCGCCTTGACCCTTTGGGTGCAGCATTCCTTCTGAACTACAATGCCTGCCGGCAAAGAGTTTTCGGAAGATCTACCTCCAGATTTCAAGACAGGACGGAAAAATATTTTTGACCCTGCAGCGATCCTTTTGAGACACCCTCCCTCTCGAAGCCCCCCTTAATGCCAAGAACGGCCACAGGATCCTCACATGCACACCGTCCCGCTGTATATTTCAAAATCCCCGACGCTTTCTGCGACCCATAAGCTCCAAACGGGACAAAAGCCCCCTCCTTGGAGAACTGCCCCCCCCCCAGGTGCTGACGCTCGCAGCTTGCGCTTCCCACCGAGCAGAGCTAGCGAAGACAGACCTGCTCACAGCCCAAGAGACGCAGGGTGATTCTGCCTTACCTTCATTGTGCTGGGCTCGGCGTTTCTCGTCCCGAGTCGTGCGGGGCGCTTCCGACTTCCTGAGGGGGACAAAGAAAGCCGCGGGTTTGGGGTCAACCTCGTGGCTCACCACGGGCCCTGCTGGAGAGCTCAAAACCACCCCGTCGACTTCACCTTTCGGCCGACAATCCATGTGGGGTCCACGCTTCCCTGGCCCCCTTCTGCCGCCCTCAAAGGTGGGCCCGGGAGGCCAGGAGGGTACTCACGGGGAGTAGGGGTGCGTCCTGGGAGCGATGGACCTCTGCGTCCCGCTCTGGAGGACCTCCTGCGGCGACATCATGACAAAAAACTGGCCTGGAAGTGCAGCAAAGGGGCAAAGCCATGGTGGGATGCAGGCAGGGCCTCCCCAAAGTGACGAGACAGCCAAAGGAGAAGGACTGTCCTCCTTTAAGAAGGACAGGTAGCTCCTGTTTAGAATCCTAGAGTTGGAAGAGACCTCGAGGGCCATCCAGTCCAACCCCCTGCCATGCAGGAACACCCCCATCACAGCACAGTAATACCTCCGATAACAAATGCCCCTGATAATGAATTTTTCCGGATAATGAATTGCAATTCCCAGGTATAGGTCTGCCTCGGATAACGAATCGCAATTTCTAGGTATAGGGCTGCCTCGGATAATGAATTTTCTCTATGGGCTGCCTCGGATAACGAATTTTCCTATGGACTGCCTCGGATAACGAATTTCTAGCATGCGACAGTAAAAGAGTTATCCAGGGTGGCATTCCATCTGTACCTTTAAAGTGCACGTTATAAAGAGTTTTGAGCAAAAAACCAGGTGTCTGTGTCATTTTCCTAGGCTCTGGAATGGATTAATTGGTTCCCCATTCATTCCTATGGGAAACTGTGTTTCGGGTAACAATTTTTGGGGGGTAATGAATTGCCTCGGAGAATGAATTAAATTAGTTATACGAGGTACCACTGTACTCCCGACAGATGGCCATCCAGCCTCTGCTTAAAAACCTCCAAAGAAGGAGACTCCACCACCCTCCTTTGGGGCAGCATATGATTCCACTGCCGAACAGCTCTAAAAGTCCAGGAAGTACTTCCTAATGTTCAAATGGAATCTCTTCTCCTGTAGTTTGAAACCATTGCCCCGAGTCCTAGTCTCTGAAGCCACGGGAAACAAGCCAGGCTCCTCTTCGACAGGACATCCTTTCAGATATTGAAACATAGCTATCAGATCCCCTCTCCGCCTTCTTTACAGGACGAGGCCCGTGCGACTGACCTGTGCCGGTCGGCGTGGCTTGGCTGAGCAGGGCGTCCGAGTTCTGGGTGGTCACCACGGCCGTGGCCGTCGTCCCTGCCCCCGTGGACGTGCTGGTGTCGGCCACCGCCGTGGCAGGGTAGTAGGCGTAGTGGGTCTCGGTGCCCGTGGCCTCCGTCTCGACAGCATCGTCGCTGGTGAAGGCGCCCTGGATGACAGCCTGGGAGAACATTGGCAGGGAGGGAGTCGGGGAGCCCCCGTGGCTAGGAGGGTTACCCAGCCTAGAGGGACACCAGCTCCTTCCACACAAGAGGCCTTTCCCAACATGGCATGGCCAGGCCCAAAGGTGGCTCTGGGCAACCAGGCGGCACGGATCCAGCGGGATCTGCTGAATCCAGAGGGGGAAGGGCAAGGTGGCCGGTGGAGCTGCCCCTGAGATCAGGAGGTGGGGTGGTGGCAACCTGGCCCGGATGTCTTCAAAAGGGGATTGGACAGATTCCTGGAGGAAACATCCATCCCAGGTTACAAACCATGAGGGAGATGTGTGTCATCTCCAGGCTTAAAACCAGGGTACTTTAAGGGCCAGTGGCAGGGGAGTGGGATCAGAAGAAAGATATGTAGTTTCGTGTGCTCCCAGAGGCATCTGGTGGGGCCACTGTGAGATACAGGAAGCAGGACTAGATGGGCCTTTGGCCTGATTCGGCAGGGCTCCTCTTAGGTTCTTAAGATGGCAAGAGTGAGGACCGTCTTCTGGCCCCAATGGGCCTGATACCCAGACCAAAGCATGGTGGGGGAGCCTTGTGGTGGGAGGGCACAGCCCCAGTGGTCCCCCCCCCAGTTCTTCTCCCACCTCAGCAGGACCCACCTGGGTCATGGACTGGGTTGCCGGGTAGCCACTGATGGCACCCGTACCCTCCGTCTGCCCATCCAGCTGCCCCTCTGCCACTTGGATGACTCGGTACATCAGCTGAAAAAAGAGGAGGGGGGGAGATAAGAGGCCCCAGGGCAGTGAGACTGGGGTGGGAGACCAGGGCTGTCCTGCAGGGGCGCGTCTTACACACCACCTCTCTTCAGCTGCCCTGCTGGCCAGCCCCCTGGCCTAACCCACACACAAGTACCCAGAGATGGACGCTCCAGGGAGGCAGAGAAACTGCCAGGTCTAGAGAACGGCGTTCCATACAATCCACGTTTTTCAGCATCCACGGGGTGGGGAACTGAGAACAGCACCCTCTGAAGGTGGGACGAAAGGTGGCCTGACGTGCGGAGTTACCAGGCGGGCGTTGACCAACGAAACTCACCCCCCCCGAGAAGGACTGGGGCTTGTGACTCACCTGGGCGCCCCCATTCTCCGTCCGGAAGACGTATTTGATGTTGGGGTCGGGAAAGGTGGCGGCCGACTGGATGCTGGCAATGGCCACGCTGGTGGGATCCTCTCCTGTCGCCACTGCACCTTCAGGGAAGGAAGGGAAGCCGATATGCCGCAAGGGGAAGGTGCCCGAGCCCAACCTCCCCTGGGTCAGGCGCCGACTGAGCTGGCCGTTAGTCTGTGGAACTCCCTGGCACAGGAGGTGGGGCTGGCATCTGGCCTGGACGCCTTCAAAAAGGGGACTGGACAGATTCCTGGAGGAAAAGTCCATCCCAGGTGACAAGCCAAGACGGGAGAATAAGTGTCATCTCCAGGCTTTAAAAAAGGGTACTTCCAAAGGCCAGATGCAGGGGAGTGGTATCAGGAGACAGATATCTAGTCTCGTGGGCTCCCAGAGGCATCTGGTGGGGCCACTGTGAGATACAGGAAGCTGGACTAGATGGGCCCTTCTTGGCCTGATCCAGCATGAGGGCTCTTCTTAGGTTCTTATGCTCTTACCGCGAAGGGAAAGGCGCCCCCGAAACAAGGGGAGAGGCCCTGCCCCCGGATGCTCACCTTCCTGGATTTGCACGGTGCCTTCCTCTGTGTCCGTTGCTTTCTGCTGTCTGCGGAGAGGGAAAACAAAGAAAGGATGGATGAGAAGAGGCCAGAGGGGCCTAAACCTTCTTCTCCTTTCCTTTTTAAAAATTCCTGCCCGCCAGAGGACGCTTCCCGCCTCTCTTAAACCCAGCCGGGTTCAGAACTGAACGGGGCCGCCGAAGGGAGGACATTTCAGAGCCACCGCCGTTCACAGGGTCTCCGGCTGGTTGCGCGTGGCATTCCCGGGACAGGTCCTCACCCTTTCATGTCTCCACCTTGTGATGCATCAGAAGATGAGGTCCTGGGTTTGCAGGTTGTTCCCCCTTTTCCCCCTCAACGTCTCTTCATTCAGAACCTGGGAAGGAGAGATGCTTCCGTCAATGAGGTGTTATTTATTTATTTTTATACAACTTGTCTTCCCAAAAGAACTCAGGGCGGTTAACAAAAGGGATAAGAAAGATCCCATTACAAAATTCACTACAAAAGATAAAAATAAAAAGATAAAGAATTAAAAAAAACAGGACAAAAGAAAGCAGAGTCTCGGGCAAGACGGCGGCTCAGAAGAGGGGAGGGGGGAAAAAACATCAATGATCGTCAAATGCCTCCCAAAAGAGCAAGGTTTTAAGAGCTCTTTTGAAGGCGGGCAGGGATTGCGCAAGGCACGGCTCACTCGGAAGGTGGTTCCACATCGAGGGGCCAGCCACAGAGAAGGAGCGATTTCGGGTGGTCGATTTACGCGCCTCCCTGGGGGTGGCCACCCGGAGTGAGCGCGCCCGCGACATTCTAGTGGGCTGGGCCTCAGTTGATCTTTGGGAGATGCGCTCCGACAGGTATTCAGGTCCCAAGCCTTTGATGGGACCGCTGTGAGATACAGGAAGCTGGACTAGATGGGCTTTTGGCCTGATAGAGCCAAAGGTGCCTCCTTGTGCGATGTCCAAGGGCACTAAAATACAACTACAAGGGCGGCGCCGTCAGAGAACGAAAGCACCGCGAGAAAACTTATCAGGAACTGGCATTGGATGTATTAAGATGCCCGCTTTCCACGGCGTATCTTTGGGCAGCCCGCAGATGCAAAAGAAGCAGACAAAATCAATCCGGCAACACTCCCCCCCCCCAAACAAACACCGGACAGAGTGGCTCTGGGCTAGATGGGAGATACATACATTTTTAAAAAATTAAATTAAATAAACAAACACTTGCTTTTTATCCTGCCGCTGCCTGTAAAATCTGCAGGCTTTCCTCAGCCCTAGACCCGGCTCTGTTGTTATTGATTTGAAATATACAGCAGATACAGGAAGCTGGACTAGATCTGATCCAGCAGGGCTCTTCTTATGTCCTTTTGTTATGTTTTATCCCAAATTTCCCCTTGAAAATGGATCCAAGGAAGTCTTGCAGAATTAAAAGGCAGTATTTCCAGCTAACGACATCTCTCTTTATGAGACTGCCCAGGTGTCAAGATCATCAGGAGAGGCCTTTCTCTTCATCCTGCCACCTTGGCCGGTGCATTTGGTAGGGGCGCAGGAGAAGGCGTTCTCTGTGGCTGTTCCCGAACTGTGGAACTCCCTGCCACTGGAGGCCAGGCTGGCTGCCCCATCTTTGCTGTGCTTCTGCAAGCCAGCAAAGGCCTTTTTCTTCAGACAGGCTTCCTTTTAATTCACTGCTTGGATTTTTAAACAGGACTGTTGTTGCTATCAATGCATTTCTGATGATTTTATGCAACGCATTTCAAAAAACATTCTTTTGTATTATTTACATACTTACTGTTCTAAGGTCTAAAAGCTGTCTTTTAAGTTGTCCCGGGTCCTTTTGGATGGGAAAAGAAGGGGGAAAATATTTTAAATTAACAGCAAGTATACAAATACCACCCCTTGTTAATTCCCTGGATTGACAATTAATTAACAATGAACTCGGGCAAGTCGGGCTGAAAAGCCTTTTAAGTCCATTTCCCTTGAAGTCACATATTGCTAAGTTTCCTCCTGGCGGCTTCTAATAGGGTCTTTCATGCAACCCGCCTGTATAATCTGAATTTTTTTTCCTCCCCCTGCTTTTGGCTTTGCCTCTTGCGTTTTGAATGCTACATAAGCTGCCCTGGTCTCTGGTTTTTTATTTTATTTTATTTTGAGGAAAAGTAGGGGTGCAAATATTGCCGCCCAGAAACCACTTGGTAGTGGGGCAGCTAAAAATGTTCCTGTAAATAAATAAATAAATAAATAATTTAAAAACTAATGGAAAGAAATATAATCAATATATTGACATGGCAGACAAACAAAAGGAGGGACACGACAGAAGCGTCGCCTCCGGGAGAGGGGGACACTTACACGCGTATGAAGGGGCGTGTGCATGCATGCATGCACGCATCGAACTTTTGCAAAGGGGGGAGTTTATTGGGGGAGGGGGTGCACCCCCAAATTTTGCATTGCGCCCCAGTCCCCCCAAAAAGTCCTGCAAGAGGGGGAAGGAAGGGGCAAAAATATCCCACCCCCCAACCTAGCCTCCCCCCTTTGTTCTAATGGGGGGGAGGAAAGGGGGCGCGGGGGAAGGGGAGACCACCCCCCATTCTGCCCCTCCTCCTCTTCCCATTGCTCCAGCCGACCCCGATCCAGCCCCCCTCCCCAAATGTGCCCCCCTCCCCTCTGCAAAATAAAAAGGGGGGTCTCTACCCCCCCTCCTTACCTGGGCGCCCCTCCGATCCCCAGCCCCCCTTTCGCCCTGGCCATGGAGCTCGACGCATGCGCACTGCGCTGACTCTCTCTCTCTCTCTCTCTCTCTCTCTCTCCTCCCCCCCTTGTTCGCCTTCCCGCTTCCACTTCCTCTTTCTCCCCCTCCCTCCCTCCCTCCCTTCGCGGCGGCGCAAGCCCCGCCCACTCGCCCCGTCCCTTCCAGCCTCAGCCGGGAAAACCTTCTTCCCTCTCCGCCGCCAATCTCGGCCTGGCTCCTCCCATTTCCGGTGTCCGCCATCTTAAACAGGGAGCGGCTGGGCGGCGCCATCTTGAGAAGGGAGTGTTCTAGAGGCTTTTTAGTGCCGCCCGTCTAGCAAATAGCTAACCCCCGGGCCCGTGGGCAGGGAGATGCAATGTAACAAAACATCAACCGCTAAATAAATAAATAAATAAATAAATAAATAAATTTACACGTATCAGGCACGCTTCAAAACCCGCAGCTGAAGTCAAACAAATTAGCAGCAGCAACAAAAAGCACATCAAATGGCGTCACGGGTTGCTAACCACCAGGGCAGAGGCGGGAAATGAATACAAGGGGGGGACTTATAAGCATGAAAAGCGGGGTCAGGAGGGGCATTTTGGACAGGCGCCGTTGGAAGCGGCGGGAAAGGGGAAAGGGGGAGATAAAATATAATTTCCACCCCTCGGGGTGGCCCTAGCAAGGGGTCCATCTTAGTTAAGGGCACCGCCTTCACTCGCGGCGTCGAACTTCCGGCTTCTGTAGTCCGCTACCTGTGCCGAAGGGCGGGAAGGAGGGGGTTTCCTCAGGCGTCGCCATCTTTGTTAAGGGCAAACCCCTCCAATGGTGTTGCAGGCGGATTCTGGACATTGTAGTCCCGGAGCACCAACCTGGGCTGCCCCTGGAGTGCACTTTCTGAAAAAGGGACTCCAAGAAGGGGGTGGTGTAAGCCAAGCGCTAGGCTGACGTTTGGCACTAGGTGGCCCTGACACAGGCTGGACTACCTCACAGGGTTGTTGTGAGGGGGAAAGTAGGAGGCGGAACAGAAGGCCGCGTGCCACCTTGAGGGTCAGCAAACACGAGGGACGCAGGAGTGGGAAGCCGCCCGCCCTCCCAGTTCAAGGAGTTGGGCCGCCGGAGGTTGTCGCCTTTAAAAATGACAACCCTGCAAAGTCGACCAACGTCACCGTCTCCCAGACGGGATGGTGGAGAGTGGCTTGCTGAGGCCCTCCGTATGCAGGAGCTGGGACCACTTTATTTACAGTATTTATTTCTGCTGCTCTGTCACATCAGTGGCTGCACAACCAGCGTTCTTTATTTATGTCACTTATTTTGAACATGTTTACCCTGTCTTTGTCCTGGGAAAAGGACCCAGGTTACCCCAGTATCATTATAAATTATAAACCAGCATAATTGCTCCATAGTGGGTCCCAGATTCAATCCAGTCTGGACTCTCTCTGGGGACCAAAAGGTTGAAGCAGAGTCTTATTGTACTTTCGAAGCCAGGATTCCCTGGAAAAAAAACAATAAAGTTTTGAAAGATGGGAGGCAGCAGGGAAAGAAGAAAGCCCAATATGATATGGACGGACTCCCTCAAAAAAAAAACACGGTGTTGGGCGAGACATTTTGGGAGCCCTTTACTCATAGGGTCACCATATGTTCGAGGCCGCCTGACAGCTGATAATCTATTTATTTATCTATAAGGATCTGTAAAGCCCCCTCTAGGTCTGCCGTTCTAAAATGACGACACTGCCGCTGCTGCTGATGGAAAAGTTGGAAAAGACTACTGTATATTGCTCAGAAAGCAGCAGGAAAAGAGGAGGCTCCCCCCAATACGAGGTGGATTGACTGCGTAAAGGAAACTACGGCTTACATTTGCAAGAGCTCAGCAGGGGCTGCTGAGGACAGGACCTTTGGGAAGTTGCTCATTCATAAAGTCGCCATGAGTCGGAGGGAGTATTGCAAGGTATGAAACAAGGCCGTTTATCGAACTTTTCTGACTGAGCCAGGATTTTAAAGGCCTAAACGCCGTGCTCTAATTTGTGACCAGCCTTGTGCAAATACGTATCCCGGGAAGGGAGAGAAAACGCGCCGGTGGATTTTTCGTAACCCAACCGGGATTTGAACCCTGCATCTTCCCCTGGCCGGCCCCTTGGTTTAAGGTTGTCCCAGGAAGCTTTCTGACGGGTTTTGCAAAACATCCCAAGAGTTCGCTATGAGGGTGATGGTGTAAGATGCTGATTCTGGGTGAAATATTGGTGGCTTTTTTTTTTCTGGTTAAGTTTGCCTTTGCCCTGGCTCACGTGCCTGGTTCTCCAGAACCCAGCTGCACACAATAATATGCCTATTTGTCCATTCGGGGGTCGCAAGAATGGGGGGTGGAGGGAAGTACAAGCATCTCGGAGTAAAACCCGATGCGGACATTGTTGCCTTCTGCGGTCCAGCTGGAGGGAAACTTGATGGTAAATGGGAAGCATAGGTGTGTGATATATCGAATTGTCTGTGGTCGGACTGCAATGATGTCTACAATATACCCACCCGCTGCTGATCTGTTTTCTGGGCTGAATTCAAAGGGCTGGTAATCTAACCTATCAATGCCTAAAAACTGTTTGGCTTCAAGCTGTCTCAAGGGCCCCTTCTTCTTTAAGAGCCTGGCTGCCTGAGTGGGGGTTTCTAAATAAGGATTGTTGTACCTTACTGCTTCGCGTGTGGTTTTGGTGTTGGTTTTGTTTACCGTTTCTTGGAGCGGTGTTTGTTTGATCCTCTTTCGGTGTTCGTATACTTATTTTTCTTAGCTTTAAGTGTTGCCTTTTTAATGATACAAGGCACCTTGGGTCATTTAAGAAGAGTTAAAACATTGCTAAGGGAAGTCCAACACGCAGCCTTTTAAACACACCCCAGTTGCTTTTCTCTTGAAAATGTGCCATTTTCTATTAATATACGCGGGCTCAGGCCAAAAAAATCACAAATAAGGATCCCGTTTCCTGCTTTTGTTTAGTCCCGGGCAGAGATCGGTGTTGTTGTTTTGTTTTTCTTTAGGGAGAGCTTCCAATAATTCTGCATCTTAACAGTAGCGTTACTGTTTGAGTGTGTCGTTTTGATTTGGGGACCTGGAATTGACATGGAGATTTATCTCCTTGTGTGCAAAATGTCACGTTGGAGGGAAGGCAGGCCCATCTCGCCTCCGATGATGCTTCTGGGTTGCATTAGATTAACGATATGCAACACCAACCATTATTAAACAGTGATGGGAACGATGCAAGGGGTGCGCTTCCACAAGAAACCTGCCCGACTAAAACCCGTTTGGCATCCTCTGTCTACCCACTGGCGCTTCCTTCTCTGTAGCAGCCCCATGGGTTTTGTAATCATTGCAAAACTGGCCATCCAAAATGAAGCCTGGCTGGGAGAAGGTGGCGGGGTGTGTGTGTGCAGGAGGCGGGGGGAGCAGAGGAGGGGGGTGTCTCTTGTTCATTTCCACTTAATAAGATTCAGTCATAAACTTGAAACTGGTCCATGGGGCTCCGATCGGACCTTTGGTTCCCTCTGTGTGTCTCACTGATCTAAAACAGTCTCAACCTGTTAACTACCTTATGGAGTAAAGTTCCTGATCGGTACCGTCTGCTCCACCCACTGGGTTCCACTGTCCGTAAACATGCATTAGGGATGGGTGTTTTTGCCAGGGTCTTGAGGCCACTTTCTCCTCCCCTTGTGTACCTCTGAGACCTGGGAACGTTTGGTAGATGTTGGTGGCAGAATGGATGCCTGAATATTGTGATGATGAAGATGAAGATGATGATGATGATGATGACGACGACAGGCTTGCAAAAGACCACTGAAAACTCCCAAGCATAAATGTTTCCCCTTCGTGCCCGGTTTAGGCCTTTTATTTTATTTCAATTTATTTTCGCCCTGGCCCCTGAAATTCAGCCTTGTGAATTCCGGGGAGGTGGGTATGGAAATCGACCTGGAGGTTGCAAAAATCCTTGCCCCTCCCACTTGGAACAAATAGCATGGACAGCATGTTTATTTTTATTTATTTATTTATTTAATTTATTGCATTGAGAGCCAGCCTTTCCACTGAAAAGAGAGCATGCAGAGTTGCTGGGAAACTCCCCCCGCCCCCCATTAGTAAATACAAAGCTCAAAGATTGGCTGTGGTGTTTTGGCGCTCGGTGTTGCTGCCGGATCCCACCCAGCCCTGTCGAAACCGAGATCCAGGTGGCAGGTGGATTTGGGGGGTTCCCTCCTGCAGGCTTCTCTCCCGGGTCGTGACCGGCGGGGAATATGCACGTGGGCGCTTCCGCAAACTAGGCTGGGCTTCCATCCCAACGCAACCCAGTTTGGCCCAGTCGAAGACTTGCTTTAGGAAACCAGTCACCTCCACTCCGGCGCCGTGGCGCACGGGCTCTCTTCCGATACCGATGCGCGCCGGCCGATCTTGGCCAAGCTCATCCTGCGCCACGGCTGGCCGCCGTGAGTTGGGGGCAAGCCTTCCTGGCTAGGAGGGAGCGCCCCTTCCCAACCGAGGACGTTGGGCAGGGCTTGCGGGGGAAGAGCCTTCCTGGGGGCAGGAGCCTCTGAGGGTGCCATGGCTCCAAGGCAGGAGCCGCTGCCCACTCTCCGGGGCCCCTCTCCTGGGGGCTTCAGAGCCGGCTTTGCTTGGGCCCCAGGCTGCTCTACTTGGAGAGGGGCCCAGGGTCCGTGCCCGTCCCCGTAGCAGTAGGTCTGCATCCTCCTCACTGGGGCCTGGCCCCTGTGCCGCTCCTTGGCCAGGCAGACCGCTTCGTCGAAGGAGATGCTGCCCTTGTGGCGCCGGCTGCTGCCCCACTGCAGCTTCTCTGGGGCGGCCCCGTTGCCATCCCCATTCTTGGGCTGGCTTCCCTCCTGCTTCTCGAAAGCAGGGCACCTCCTTGGACCCCCCGGGTCTTCTCCGTCGGTTCTGCCCTTCTCGGGCCAAAGCCCGGTTTCGTCCAGTGGTGAAGGCAGGGATTTGGGGGCACAGTGTGCTCTGCCTTTGCTCCGTCGGCCGTATTTCTCTAAACTCCCCGGCACGGAGTTCCTCTCTTTCTGATGGGCGCCGGATTCGTCTCCGCTGTTGTCGAGAAAGCTGGCGGATGCCGAGAAGCCTCCGGTATTTTGAGGTCTCCCTGCTTGGCTGCAGGACATGTCCAGGCTGGCCGGGCGAAGGAGCCTGGGGAGAGACCCCTCGCCAAGGCCGTCCTTCCTTCCGTCCCCAAAGACGATGGAGGAGTCGGGGCCTGGCCCAGTGGCTTCCTTGGCTGGCGCTCTTGGCTGCAAGGGATCCGGAGGGATCTTGGCGAACTGAGGCTTCGGGGGCACCACTGGGAAGGATCGGGCCTGCTGCACCCGGACTGTGCTGGAGGTCAGTTTCATCGGGACGCTCCCGTCGGAGAGCTCCGGGGTGAAGCTGGGGGGAGGCTCTCCCTGCGGCAGGGGCTGAGGCTTTTGCAGGTGGATTTCCGGAAAACTCTTGGAGGAGATGAAGCTGGGCTGAAGGGGACCCCACTCTGGGAGGGGGTCCCCAGTGGGATCCAGACTCTCTGCTGGCAGAGCCCCCGGGGGCAGCCCCGCAGACCTCCTAGAAGACGCGTTTTCTGGAAAACGGTCCGGCGAGGAGGGCGGATCAGCACTGAGCGAGGAGGGGTCCTCTGTAGTAGGTGACGGCGTTCTGGCTGTTTCGGGAGGAAAAACAGCCTCCCTGCTGTGGGGCTGCTCCACCACTTGACACGGGAGCCCACTCACACTGGGCTTGCTGGATGCTCCAGACGGCGTCCAACCCTCCGCCTCTACACCGGCCACCTTCAGAGGGCAGGGAAGAGGTCCCTCTTGAAATAGGGCGTGGGTTTCCAGCGGAAAGCTCCACTCCTCATCTGGCCTTGAGGGAGCCACCTGGTCTCCACGGTCCACCGCAAGGGACCTTTGGAGGGTCTTCTCTTGAACAGCACCACCGTCCAGTTCCGCGTTCCCCAAGGCCACGGTTTGTGGAAGCACGCCTTCACCATCTGGGCCGCTCGTGGCTCCCGCCTCTGACGGCGTCACGGGTGAGCCAAGGCCAGCGGCCATCTCTGTGGTGGCCTTGGCTTCGCCCTCCTGTTGGGTCTCCGATTCCCCAGATTCACTCCCGAGGTTTGCCTGAAATTCTGGATCCGGATGGAAACCCATCCCTCCTGGTCCCTGAGGGGCTGGACTCCCCAACCGAGGCGGCTCTCTCTCGTCTTCAGGCAGAAGAGACCCAGCGTGGCCTTCCAAAGAGGGTCCCGCCAACAGACGGATGGGTTGCTCTCCTGACGACGTGCCTTGCGGGGGATTCGCACCGGACTCCTGGACTTCGTGAGCCAAGGGGCTCAAGTCGTCAAAAGCGCTGAGATAAACCTCTTCGGAGTCACTTTCTTTTGGTGGCGGTTCACCGTGGATGCAATCCGTGGCTAGGTAATACTCTTCCTCATCCCCTAAATGTTCGTCCATGCACTCCTCGATGGAGAGGTAATCCAGGGGTGGCAGGGAGGAGAACATCGCCAGCTAGACGCCCAGAAGAAGAAGAGAGAAGAGGAGAGTCAAACAAGGCACCGTTTCCCTTTCTTACCAACCGAAATAGAAAGATCTTCCTCGGCAGATCCCTGCATCTCACCTGCACCTCACTTCCCAACATCTCGCTCATGAACCCGCTTCCCAGGTCATCTTCTGCCGAGGGCCTGTCATCCAGGCCAAACCCCATAAAAGCAGGGGGCGCGGGGAAACTTTGCAAGGGTGGGTCCTCCTGGAGGCTATCGCCCAGCCAAGTGTCCTGTCCATCCAGGAAGGAGAAGGAGTCTTGGACCTCCATCGACATCCGGTTGACCTCTGCATCATTCAGACTGTTCGTCTTTGTTTCTGCTCCTGATGGGAACAACCAGAAAATTACGAGTCAGGTCTTGATGGCAGTGGCTTTCTAACTGATTGGGCCTCTGTGAGCGTCCCAGCTAGACAGAGTCCAAAAGCAGACATTATAGACAACCTGTGATTGGAAGAGGGTAATCCTTAACTAACGAAAGCATCTGAGTCTCTCTCTGCTCTGGGACTGGGGCGCTCAGCTTGCTTTGTTTAGATTAGTCTTCAGGATCCAAGGTGCAGGCTTGCGTATTTCACAAATCCCCCTTTTTCACGGCCTGCCCATGCTTTCAGCTCTAATGACGGGTTGTCTCTAAGGTCTGCATCCAGCCTAAATTAGAAAACTGAGGAACAAATCAACTGGAAGCATGTTGATTAACTACAGCAGCAGGTTGTTGGCATGCCATAGTTTACCCATCCATCTAAATGCTGCGCCTGCCTCCTTCCAGACCTTGGAGGGATTTGTGTGTCCTTGCACCCTCCCTAATTTGCCCGCACGTGGCCCAAAGTTGCCACGGAAGGGGCCGTCGGGGTGTCTTGGTTGTTATCTTTGGGCAGGCCAGATTACCTGTCGCCGCCTCCTCCTCCGTGGCGTCCTGGTGGCACTCCGCCTTCTCCTGCTGATCCTCCCCTTCTTTGCCCATGGAAGAATCCGTGGGCTCTTTCTCCTGGCACCCGTGGACCAAGGCGGGACACTCCTGGCCCCGCGTCAGCCGGGACAGAGTGAGGTTGGAGGTGATGTGGAAGGGGACCATGACAGAAAACGGACCCGAAATGTGGAGCCCCACGCACTTCTCCGCTCGGTTCCTGGCGGCTTTGGGAGACCGGGCTTGAGGCGAAGCCCCGGCAAGGCTGCCCCGGCTGGCTTTCGGGGTGGTGGGCTCCGATCTGGCGGTGCCTTCGCCTTCCGACTCTCCGCCCCCGGGGGGGTCTTTCGCCTCCCCCGGACCTTCGTCCAGCTCCAAGAAGCTGGGGTCCAGCGAAGCCGGGCCGTCCGAGCTGTCCCGGTAGAGAGTCAGCTGCTTGTGGGACTTGTTCCTCCCAAGCTGAGCCTCGTCTGCACCCAAAAAGAAGAGGGGGAGGGGAGAGAGAGATAAATGTCACAGAGATGCCCCAAGAGATAGCAAGAGAAAGACGACCAGCTAAATCCAGGAATCGACCCTCTCTTTCTGCAAAGAGACCAGGAGCGCTGATCTGTAGATTGCCACTCCTAGGCGCTGCTTCCTTCCTGCCTCTTCTCTCAGAAGCAGGTGTTCTGTCTTTTCTCTTAAGAAAAAGACACCCCAGATGCCTCTCCGTGATGGTTTCATGTTCACTCTCGCTCCCGAAAGTGACTTTTAGTGGGTTTTTTGTTTTTGTTTTTGCAAACTAGGCTGTGTCCCAGAAACAGACCTCAGATGGAAAGGATTGCGGCAGGACAGCAGGCCTCCCTTAACAGCATTATTTAAACAACTGCAGAATTTCCGTTTTGCTACCTACCCTTGCTGGCACACGGCACCGAACTGAGGGAGTCCATGCTTTTGGCTGGCCGGAGACCCATCTTGGCTGCTTCGTCATCAGGAACGAGGGGGGTGGGAGTGGAAAAACAGGATTTAGAAACCGCCGTTCTGCACCACACTGTATCCCATGGATAAAAGTTTCATAAGGAGACCTGCTTTTTTGGACGGGACCCCCAACCCCTGAGGAGAGTCCTCAATGGTGCCAGAGGTGGCTGGATCCCAGAGTCCCACTCGCTTTCCCAGGTCACCCTGGCACAATTTATTAAAATGTTAATTATAGACGGATCCCCATCTCCGTGGGGGAATTGATTCCCCCCACACACACACCAGCAGATACTGAAAAATGCAGATGATAGCAAACCCCACACATAGGATATTCTCTGGCTCCTTCTAGTGGGCTGTTCTGGTATTTTCACCTATAGAAATCCCTATTTCTTGGATTTTTCTCTTCATGTATTTACTATTTTCAACCAACAGCCGATACTGAGCCCGCAAAAAACAAAAAACAAACAAAAAAACAGCTCCGCAAAAGCAGCACATCCTGGGTTGAAAAAGCATCATTTTAAATGGTGTCATCCTGTTGTTTTTAAAGTGCACCATCATCAACTTTGTCTTAAAAGCCAGAAAATGCAGGCATGGTGTCTTAAAAACAGCTGCTTTCATGGGGGGGTCCATGAATTATTGGGGTAAGATCATACCACCACCACCACCCGCTTCGATCCTAAGTGTATTTATTACTTCAGTATACACAGACAGATGTACAGGGTTGTTCCATCGTGGGCTCAGGTAGCCAGCCCAGGGTGGACTCAGCTTTCCATCCTTTGGAGGTCAATAAATTGAGTACATAGCTCAGGTGAGGGGGGGTGTAATGTGTTGCCTGCAGAATTAAAATTGCAAACCACCCAGAGAGTCCTTTTGGATGATATAGAAAGCAGCACATTTTATCCAGGGGTGGGGGCTTCTGCTACTGAGTTTAGGCCTTCTCCTCCTGCTCTATCGCTCCCACCTGTTTTCCGAAGGTTGAAAAGCTGGCCGTTTTTGCTGTTTCTCGGAGTGGTCTGTCGTCCAGATCCGCACTCTGTAGACATGTGTTTGGCACTGTCCCCCCCCCCACCCCACCTGGTCTTACCTTTGTCCTCTGTTTTCCCCAATTTCCGTTTGGAGTCATGACTGTATCTCCCGAGGTTGAAAATGGATTTCCACTTCTTTCCCTTGAGGGAGTCTTTCCTTCTGTGAATGGATCAAAAGCAGGCAAATTAGAAACGGACAAGGCACAGAGCCAGGGAAGGCCAGCCTTTCTTGGACTATGGCTCCCAGAATTCCCCAGCCGGCACCTGATTCCTCACAACAGGACAGGGTCAAAGGACAGTGGTGTCACAAAGGGTGCAGTGATCCCCCTCTCGGTGTTACCTCGATCTTACATAGGAATTGTTGGAAGTGCCAAAACCTCTCAGAAAAATAGAGGTGGAGGGGCACGGCACTGCCTCGTGACGTTCGGACCAAAGCCCGAAGCAGATCCTCCATTGCCTCTGAAGGAGCTAATAAGGTGTCCAAGGGCAATCTAAACTAAAGCATTTATTTCTCCTAAATGTCTCTAAGTGAGTTATTGACCTGTAAGTGCCAGTTGATGAAAGGAAGGAAAGAAAGAAGGAGCTGATGACGGAAGGAAAATTGGTTGGTTGGTTCATACTTGCTGTCAGTGAGCTCAATGATGGTGTGATAGGGGCGCATTTGGGGCGGGCCGTCCCCCTGGTTCAGCACTCCCGGGACGTTGTAAGAGAAGCTGTATTTTTCCTCGGAAAAAGGAACCGGCGACGACATGAGGAGGAGCGACTTCCTGAGCGATTCGCGGCTCCCCACTGCGGCGGAAGGACAAAGGCTCATGAAATGATCTTTGCCGCCCCCCCCCCCCTTTGCATGGCAATCTTCTGCTGAACAAGGCAGCCGCGAGAGATCTGGCAGTATCACCAGCGCACGTGCGTGCCCCTGCCCGCACGAGACTTTAGGGTGGCAAGGATGCCTTGCAAAGACACACCCCTACACTGCCCTGCATCTTTCCCCACCCCCCTACACTGCCCTGCATCTTTCCCCACCGGTGCACGGTGTTGAAAGGACACACACACACACGGACATTTCCTCTGTGTGACCGGGGGCAAGAGGACACCCCCCCTTACCTCGCAGAGGGGCGTCTCCGAAAATCTGGTCGACGTGGGTGAGGATAAACTCCACCACGATGGACTGGATGCGGACCTCCATGAAGGCGGCCGTGCCGTTGAAGCCCGAGGCCTCAATGTCTTTGGACCTGTGGGGAGAAGGAGAGGTTGGGGATGGAACTGGGGAGGGCCAAGGTCTTTTGCACCCCGAGTTTAATTCCCCTTCTCCTGTGTGTCGCTCTGCCAGGACTCTGTCGCTCTGGTCCTTCCCACCCGTTCTCTAGTAGTCTGTTGGGAAACAGGGTTTCTATTGAAGTCTGTAGGTGGAAGCGGTCATGTTTTTCAGTTTGGTGTTCGCTCTGTTCAATCGTAAGTCACTAAACTTCCTATACCCCTCCCAGTAATGACTCAGAACAACTTATTGGGACTGTAAGTGCCAGTTGATGAAAGGGACAGACTGCTCCAATGGAAACATGAACCTGTTCTGCTCTGGAAGAAGCATATTGCAAATGGTCAGACTCTCTGTCCTTCCTTCTGTCCCTCAGATCAAGTGCTAGGTCAGATATGGGGTGAACGGGCCCTCTCTAGGACTACAACTCCCATCTGCCCCAGCCAGGTGGGAGATGAAGCCCAACGGCCTCTGAGAGCCTGCCGCGGTTCTCCTCTCCCGTGTCCTTGGATTCTGATGAGCTTCGACAGAACATCAGGGCAGCTCATCAGCGAGGGGTACCTGGGGATACGTTGTGATTCGCACCCGCGCCCCTTGCACTTTTGGGGAAGCACGCCTTTGGGCTGCGGTGTCCTTGGACTTCCCGCGCTTACGCCTTGTTAGCAAGCCTCTCCCCACCCCAAAGCGGGGGTCTCCCCATGGATGGCGGGGGACAGGGCCCGGGGGGGGGGCTCCTCCGAAATGCGGCCTCACCTGAGCAGGTTGGGGGCCCAAACGATGGCCAGGTTACGGACATGCATGTTGGTCTGGGAGCTGAAGGACGCCATGTGGAGCAGGTGCTTCGTCAGGAACTCCAGCGTCCTGGAAAGAAAGAGGAGGGCGAACGGAAGAGGAAAGGCTGTGGGACCCAGAGCCAGACTTCCGAAAATTCGGTCCTGGCTTCTTGTTTTAAATCAGTTCCTCCGAATCCTCAAACTGCTGCAGCCTGGTGGTTGCAAGGGCAGAATGAACCACCCTCTCGCCCACACGGCCCTGGGAAGATTGTGGCCGAATTACAGGCACAGAAGTCCTTTAATTCTTGGGGGGGGGGAAACGACCCATTCCTTGATGGCTGCTGAATTTTGGGAGGGTCGCAGTTCCTAAAACGAACATTCTCAGCGGATGCCTGTGGTTTTAGACGCTCGACGATAAAAAGTTCGCAGCTACAAATATCCAAATTCGCTTAAAGACATCAGGATAAAAATGGCCAAGTAAAAAAAAAAAAAAAGAGGTAAAACCGACCAGGATGCTAAATTGCATGAGTGCAGTTATTGCAAACAAAACATACTAATTATTATAGGCATTTTTATGGTACAGTGGACCCTCGTATAACACACAATTTGTATAACATAAAATCTGTAGAACATAAAAAATTCCGGAGATAGGGGAAATTTGCTTAACAGAATCGCCTATGGGGCGAATTTATACAACATAAAAATGGTCATGATTAGGGATTACTCTGTTTTCAATGCATTCCTAGGGGAAATTTGTATAAAGGAAAATTTGCTTAACATAATTTCATTTGGAACGGATTAATTCCTTTATACAAAGTACCACCGTATTTGCTTGTTACGTTGGCTTCTCACCTTTCTACCAAATGGTGTTCTCTTGCTTTTAATTTTTTGTGTCACGTAGCTCTCCTTGCGGTCGAGTTATACGCTCATTGTTATATGTTTGTTTAATTGTATTATGTTGCAAACCCTCCAACCAACCATGGATAGACCTAACGGGGAGGCATATAAATCAAATCAAACCCATCAATCATAGTAAATTCAGGAATTAAAACAGAATCAAAAGGCAAAATGAAACCCCATGGACGGAGCCATGCGGCCAAGAAAATATATCAAGAAAACCAAGGTAAACGAGTTATACTGATTGCGGTGGATAAAATATGTTGAATCAGTTTTTTAAAAAACAACTTACTTCCTGCCGAGCAGGCTGGGTGACAGCAGGCAAGAAAAATGTTAAATGATCCTGACTGTGTTTTGTTGCACTTGGCTTTTTTTGATGTACGTGCAGATTGGGACTCTAAGGCGTGTTTGCTTCCTCTTTCTTAGAGCTCAATTTTTTAAAAAAAACTTCCTTCTCCTAGCTAGAGGAAAGCGGGAGCGTGTGTAGCTTAGACCTGCCCCAATGGACACCAGCTTTAGGTTTCGTAAATAAGTTTATGCATCACTTCCTCCAGCTCTATCCTTTTCTCCTTGATACCCTTTTCCAGAGTCCTCGCTCCTGTTTGCTAATCCCAGGTTTAGCAGGAGAACCCCTTGCGGCCTGCGGCCGAAAACGCCAAACAGTCCTATTTTGGAGCAGAATCGGGCTTTCTGGTCTTCCCAGATACCTGTAGTGAGGGGGTGGGAGTTCCTTTAAGACTTCCTTGATCTTCTCTAGCCGCCCCTCTTCCATTTGAATTGCCACAGCATCCTGGAAGAAACAGAAGGAAGGGGGGTGGGGAATTCCCAGTTGGATTGACCGATGGGTGGCCTTAAATATAATACAAATGCAAAATTACCTCTAGAAACCCCTTTAAAAATGTCCTTTAAAAGTAACTTTTTGGAAGTAACTAGAAACAGTTACACTAAAAGTAACTAACTGCATGTTGAGTTGTAACTTAGTTATACCACTCAAAAGTAACTAGTTATGGGTAGCCAGTTGCTGGCTTGCAATGTTGGGGTGGCTAGCCAGGGGCTTTCCTGGCTGCCAGTGTATTTAAAAAGAGTAACTTTCCTGAGATTTGGTGGTGAATACTCACTGCAAACTTGTCATACAGCTGGTAGGTGAGGAGCGGGTTCGGGAGCTCCCGGAAGTAGGCTTTGCAGAGGGAGCTGACGCAGTGGATGTCCTGGAGGTAGACGTCCTTGTGGAGGTCTGGGGTGCGGTCGGTGTCGAACTCAGTCCTGCCGGGAGAAACCAGGGAAGGGATCAAAGCCGGGAAAGGGAGGCGCAGGGCAGTCCAGCACAGTGGCCAGCGCCTGGCTGGGTGGGTGGTGGGGCGGCCTTTACCTCAACTTCTGGATGTTTGAGGAGACCCCCGAGAGGCGGTAAATGCCGTCCACGATCCCGTGGCGTTCCACGAACTCTGTGCAGCTCTTCAGCACCTGGGGGACTAGAGGAAGACCCCCC
>JAHTLZ010000345.1:2963473-3010823 GCA_023846285.1 Phrynocephalus versicolor
ACACACACACACACACACACACACACACACACACACACACACACACACACACACACACACAACTTTTGACATGAATTCCTTCCACGCTCCGTTAAGGCCCCCGGAGAGTTTAGAAATCTGGATCTCATAAGAGGGAGGCGAATTGAAGGATTATCTATCTATCTATCTATCTATCTATCTATCTATTTATTTATAAAAAAAAATTAGCCGCCCCCACTACCAAGAGGGCCCTCAAATTGGTGCTACTGGCAGTAGATTCTAAGTCTTGTATGTGTGTGCATCTCTGTGTGTAAGAGAGACAGAGAGAGAAAGAGAGAACAAGGGATAACCCTCTTGTTGTTTTGAGTGAGGCGGCTGCCTGAGTGTAAAATTTTGGCTGTCATGAAAAGGAGAGGAAATATTTGTTTGCTTGTTTGCTTTTAGTGCAGGATTTCCATATGGTCTAACCTGTGGATACCAGAAACTGTAGATAATAGCCAAGTGGCATACAAGCTATATAAATCAAATAAATGAATGAATGCATAAATAATCTCTTTCTTTCTGTACACATAAATGGATATACTGTATTTAGAAAGACGGCAGGGTAAAAACACATTTTTTTCACATGCATTACCAGAACCAGACACTAGATGACGCCAGAGACTACCGTAAGTATTCTGTGCTAACAGGTGTTCATCCCCATCATAACCCCTCTATTCCTCCCTAGACATCCAGCCGCTGCTCCTGTGGGTGTTTGCTCCTCTCGATGCGCCCAGACGATGTGGGAGCAGAGGCAACGCAACCCTGTCATTAACCCGCGATCCTCTAATTGTACTGATTAGGTGCCTTTTGTCACTTTCGCACCCCTGTGCTTTGCCAAAATTGTTGTATAAGGCCTCCCCACCACCACCACCAATCCCACCCACCCACCCAGGGAGTGGGCCACCCACACGCCTCTCCTGGCGGGTGGGATGGTGGCATCTCAGAAGAACACCAAGGGAGGAGCCCCCCCCATGGGCGCTTTTGCACACAGGCGGAACTTGGATGCCGCTCGCACGGGTGGCGGTGCCTTCGTTCCGTTACAAAGTTTGGGATTAAATAGCGTTGTCCGTTTCATCCTGTGCCATCAGGTCAGCACCGGACCGATTACAATGTCACAAAACAGTGCAAGCTTTAGAGTGCTCCAGAGCTCCAATCTAGACACAAGGGAGGGGGGAAAGGGAAAAGAGGAATGCATGCCAAGCTAAACATTTCCTCTTGGCCATTTTTAAACCATAATTGGCTGGTTCAATTTATTTAAAATAGGTTTATGTTCTCCTTTCTCCTTGGGAAAAAAAAAGATCCTTGGATCTACAGCAAAATGCGAATCTCAAATGAGAAGAACAGGCTTCAAAGACCAAGGTTAGGGGGGTCAAAATGAAAACGAGCGAGCGAGAAAGATGGGATGCTAGCGACTCCAAGGGTTCTCTTCACGTCGTAGGCGTTTGGAGACCCAGGGCGTTGTTCACGGCAGGTCTCTTCGCCGGCTCAGTTACCGAATGGCGCCAATGTGGGACCCGGAATTCGCAAGGGCCGGGCGGCAGTCAAAGAAGGAAACTACTCAAGGGCTGGCTTCCCTTCCTCTTTTTGTTGCTCACAACACAGGCTCAGCTCACCTTCTGTGGCACCCCACGGCTCACTTCCTGTGCGTTTCTCATGCTCCACACCCATCTCAGCATGATTGGGCCCAGGCACTGCTGAACCCCCCCCCCCCCAAAATCCACCAGCTCTTGGTTTACGCCCACGATGGCGGTTCATCTCAGCATGCTCAGCAGCACTACGGTCTCACTGCCCCGAGTCCAGAGCCCGTCGCCGGCAAGTTCCGGGCTAGGGGCCTCGAAGGCTGTCGGCGGATTCATCGGCACCTCTCGCGCCAGCCCGGTTGTGCAACAACGTTGTGTAACACACATATTTTGAGTATAGGAAATGGATGACTCAAAATATCAAGCAAGCTGGCGGAGATGTTTGGGGGGCAGCAGAGGCCATGAAGAAGAGAACTTGGGGCAATGGTTTCAAACTACAGGGAAAGAGATTCCATTTGAACTTTCGGAAGAACTTCATGACAGTTAGAGCTGTTCGGCAGTGGAAGATGCTGCCACAAAGGGTGGTGGAGTCTCCTTCTTTTGAGGTTTTTAAACAGAGGCTGGATGGCCATCTGTCGGAAATATTGTGATGGGGTTCCTGCAGGGCAGGGGGTTGGACTAGATGGCCCTTGAGGTCTCTCCTAACTCTAGATTCTATGATTCTATGCATCTATAGATTTGCATCTCAAATACAGTCAGGCTGCCCTTGAAGACTGTTTGGGGTGGAAAATCCGAACCGTGTTGTAAACGAAGAGCCTTAAAACCTCATTGCACCAGTGGACTTTAGGAACGTAGGGTGAATTCATCTCGCACAAGCTGACCTAGCTCGGACATCCGCCATGTATCTCGGGGATCCTTATCTACAATTTATTTTCCCTGCACTATCTGGGAAGGGATGGTTCCTTGCTTTAAAAAGTAGGATTTCCCCCCCTTTACGAAAGCTCCAAAATTGTTTGGCATCATCCTACTCCTGCATCTGTCATAATGGTGTCCCTCAACCATCCCTGAGTGGGCGCAAGCAACCAGAAGCCAGATCGAGGCTGAATATTGGGGCGGGGGACACTTCCAAACTGTTAGAGAAGTACCACAACAGAACCCACGACTTTGGGAGGAGGCAAACTTTCTGACGCTGGTGGAAATTCAAGAGGAAATTGGACAAACTGCAATCAATTCGTCATTGATTTAGATCCCTTCCTAGATGGCTTTGATGCCAACTCAATTCTTCTAGATTTCTAAAAACTGCATGGCTCCTTCCTAGTTCTTTCTGGACTGCGTGAGACACTGGACCCCCTATGTTGCTTCTACCTTACACAAAGAGACGTTTTACAGGTGAGGCAGAGGGAGCCGGATGGAAATACTCTTAAACAAACAAACAAACAAACAAACAAACAAGTGCATTGCACTCATAGTCATTTCTAGACCCTGAGGAATTTCGAGAGAGAGCTCCCTTTGAAGAGGATGGTCCCGAAATGATGTCTATTGACAAGCCATGTTTTTCTGCAACCACCCTGGAAGCCACCGGCAAGTTTGAACGCTTTTAGGAGCAGCCTGGCCTTTCTCGCCGTAATGCAGGGAAGGGGGGGGGCATGGCATGTTATAGATGAGATTGTCCCTTTAGATGAGATTGCAGTTCAGAGTAAGCCCTGCCGGAATCCTAACTCCTCTACAGGTTATGAATTAGGGTGCTGAAGAGAGAGAAAAGTAAAGCCGGTCTTCGATTAGTAATTCGACTATTCAGGGATTATTATTTTTTTGGCAGCCAATGTAGTTATATGTCAGTTGCTTATCTTCTGGGAGTAGAACCAGACTGGGTGGCTTTGGGACGATGCACAATCCCTTCCCAAGAAGAACGGGGAAACCACTTCTGAGCCTCCTCTGTCCAGAAAACTCAGAAAGGGTTGCCATCAATCAGAATGGTCTTGACGGCACATGATTATTATTTTAGCTATAGATGCCGTAAGGTTGGGGACAGCCACACGGACGCCTGATGTCGCCCTGCCCAGGGACCAAGTTTCAGTCCAAGAGGCTGGGTTTAGATCGAGGCATTTATTCCGATTATTTTTCTAATACTGTCCAGCTTCTAAAAGTGCCTTTTCCTCTTAAGCCCCCCCTTCCCCACTGCCCCACCACGAAACGGAGAAACATCTATCAAATTTTTCATATAGAACCCAAACCGTGCATTGACATCTGTTGGACAGGAAAAAGAAACTGAATGTATATGTTTTGTCTGCTGGTGGTCAACCTGAACTAAGAGCTGAGCTGATGCAGAGGAGAGGCCGGGATTTGAGGGTCTGGACAGGCTGTTGATCTGAATATCACCCTGTTTGACGGCTGGGAAACAGTAGCTTCTGCCCCATCGATTCTGGAAAAGGTTTGGTCAGAAAGGAGGTGTTTGTATGTGGGACGGGTGCGGGATCTGCTTATATAAAACCTTGTTTTTTTTAAAAAAATCAGATTTCTGCTTGGAAGCGAGAAAGCTGAACTCAAGCGTCAGGTCAGATTTAAAACCGACTCAAAGACCAAATGAGGGTCAAAGCTTTGATTTTCCAATAGCCCCACTGTGACCTCCGAATGGCCACCAGTGTTTTTACTGCAGTGAGTTTTCATTCACTTGATGTCTGGGCTGCCGAATATTTTATAGGACACCCAACCGTTGTGACCATCTTTTCCTGTTTTGCTCCCAAATCCAGCCTTTTCAGAAGTCAAGGCAATGTGCTCTGTGGCGAACCATCTAAATCCAAGGCACCAGATTAAAACAGATTTATTTTTTTACACCTCTGGCCATCAGGCATGTTGAGTTTTGTGATGCATTTGAACTTGACTGACCAGGGGACATTGAATCAGTGGCTTTAATTGTTGGTTTAGTCCTCGGAAATTGGTTTAATTAGTCTATTTTAGACAGAACTTACAATGTTGGTTGTTTGGTTGTTTGGTTGGTTGGTTGGTTGTTTGGATGGATGGATGGATAGATGGAGGGATGGAGGGATGGAGGGATGGATGGATGGATGGACCTTCCATCTAACCGAAGCCCCCTCAGGGCCATTTACAACAAAGACAAAACAATATTGGCCCTAAGTTGTTTGTTTGGCTGGTTTGTTTGTCTTGCAAAGAAGAAGCACATTTTCTCTTGTTATAATCACCATTTTCAGTTTTACGTCCGAATCGGTCCTTGAAACAATATTCTGCTGTATTAACCTGGACAAATGTTTTGCGAATTACTGGTGAAATACAAAACCAGGGTGCAAGTATGCTGAATTCAAAAAGAGATGCATTTAGGAAAATCCCTTGAATACTGCAGAAAACCAAGTCATGGGGGGCCTCCTTTGGGCAGTTCATTCCCAGCTCTGTTCGTTTTGATGCTGGTGGCTTGGCAGAGAGAAGGCGCTCGGGCAGGTTTCGTGAATTCCCTTGAGGTGATTCACAGAATAACAGAATTGTGGAGCTGGAAAGAGGGGTCCCTCTGAGGTCATCCAGTCCACACCCCCCACACCCCGCTTAAGGCAGGAATTCAAATCGGGAGCAGATCTGACGGACGGCGGGCCAGTTTTCTGCAGCGTTTGAGCGCTCATTGCTTCCCAAGGTCACTGGCTCCATTGTCGTACTGTTCTAACTATTAGGAATTTTTCATTGATAATCAATCGAAATGTGGCTCCCTGTAACTTCAGCCCATTGTTGCACGTCCTGCACAATGGGGTGGCTGAGAACAGGCGCTGCCCCTCTGCCCTAATAAGACTGCCTTGCAAGTGTTCAAAAAGAGCTATCCTATATCCTCCGTTTTCTCTTCTCAGGGCTGAGCCTCCCTATTTCTCACAATCTCCCCTCCGAGGGCTTGGTGTCCCCCTCCCTGATCTCCCTGGTTGCCCTCCCCTGAACGTCCTCCAGTTTAGTGGCATCCCTCCCTGGACACAAGACGAGGCCTAACCAGTGCTGGAGTGGGGTCCTCGTGCAAGCGCATCAGTGACACCACTATGTCTTTCCAGGTGTTTATCACAATGTACTGCATTGGCCACTATTGACTCTCAAGTGAGATCCTGTCCTAACTACTGCAAGTTTGGAAAATTGGTCTCTTCAGGGTCTTGGCCAGGATCCGCTAGCCACGGTGGGCCAAGGAGAAGATATGGGGCAGAGGCCAATGTCTTTAGGGTCAAGCATGCCAACAGTCTTAAAGCACCCATGAAACTCCCTCTCCGGCTTGGGACAACGGGGAGGCAAACTCAGAGAAAAGTAACAAGAACATGCCAGTCTTCGAAAAGAAAGCGACTTACCATCCTGGCCAGACAACTGCAGATGTTCCACCAGGTCACACCCAAAAACCCGGTCTTTGCTCGCTCCCTTCCTCTTGACGCGCTGACGCGCTTTCATGGCCAGCGACATGTGTGTCGTAGACGGTTGGACCTCTCAACCCTTCAACGCTCCGTGTCTCCTCCGTCTTTGGCTTCCAAAGCCCGCTGGAGAGGCATGGGGATGCCGGGTCCCAAGGTCAGGACTGTGGTGATCCCAGCGGCATCAGCCAAGGGACCTCAGAGGACCACCACCACTACTAACACGGAGAGCGCCAGCTTCCTTAAATCCATGATAAAGGTGGATGTTCTCTACAGCCAAGGTGGCCCTCCACATCTACGTAGAGGAGCCGGAGCTGGATCGCGTCTCTAGGTCTGGTGGGCCAAGGATGGACGGGAACCCTGGCCGGCCCACGGAGAGAGGGAAGGTTGCTGTGGGGCCCCGGGGCCTCAGGTTCGGGTGGGAGGGTGGTGCAAATCTTTCCACTTCTGTCCTCACCCAGAGCCCGACAGGAAGTGAGTTCAGCTTCGCCTCTAAACTCAACTTCCCGTACCCGGCATCTTTGAAAACCACAAAGAACCAGTTAACTCTTGCGCAGAAGCCCTCCTGAGCCTCCCTCGCAGGCATTTTTGCACCACTCTGCACCTCCTGGCTGCCCCAAACGTGGCACTTAAGATTGGGCGTGGAGGACCCCAGGTCTTCCTGACCCCGTCCGTAGCAGTTTCGCTCTCCGGAATCAAATCTGGTCCCGGATTTTGGAAAAGGCAACCAAAGAAGATGTCCAGATTTGGGGAGCAACCGTTTCCTGGTGTGTGTATAGAAGAGTCTACAGAGGCCGAAACCAATGGCCGGGCCCATGCTTTTAGAGTTATTTAAGATGATTCCATGTTAATGGAATAATGGGGAGTGGGATAACATTTAAAACGAAGGGTCTACGTCCGGATATTCCCTGGAACGTGTTTGAATGCTTTTGTGTGAGAAAGACAGGGGGAAACTCAGATTGCGAAGCTAAATTTCTCTCTCCTAGAGTCCTGCTGAGACATTACATTTCCTTTCCCAAAACCCACTTGCGAATGTGAAAATAAATAAAGTACATTCCATCTGTTTGGTGAAAAACTGTTGGGATTAGGGTCGCCACGGTGCAAGGTACCAGATCAAGTCTGATGGAACCGACATGTTTCTCCAGTTCTTTGGGCAGAGAGAATAACCTTGAATGAGCAATGTTGTAGAGGAAACAATTAAATTGTTACATAGGAGATGGCTTTAAAGGCTGTGCATTAGCACACGATCCTAGGTGGCTCCGAGAACACCCACGTAGCCTCACCAACCCACACAAGCGTGCATGCATGCCAAATAAACCGTTGTTGTTGTTGTTGTTGTTGTTGTGATGTGCAATGAACCTGCCTCCAACTTATGGGGGGGCCCTGCACCCTCAGCTCTTGCAAACTCTAACTTGTGGCTTCCTTTAGAAAGTGGGTCCATCTTCTGTTTGGTCTCCTCCTCCTCCTTCTGCCTCCCACCTTTCCCAGCCTTTCTCTCTCCCAGGGAATCCCACCTTCTCCCGAGAGTCCTGATTCTGCGCCTTCTGCTGTGAGCACGGCAATGGGCCCCATCCGCTACAGCAGAGCCATGGATGAGATGCCCCCTACCTTCTTTTGGGCCACAAACTACCCCTCCAGGAACTTTAACTCTGAGGAAACACACCCTTGCATGAAGGTCACACTTCCGGAGTCCTCCCGAGTCAGAGAAATAGGATGCATGGGTAGAACAATATTTCTTTTATGGAACAGGGAGGCGAACCCCCCCTCCCCAATTTTCACCAGGAAAATGTTGGAGCTTTTACAACCCTGCATGCTGCCTTTAGTAGGCATGGCTGGGAGGAGCCTTTGCTGGGCTGGGCTGATTGTCTCCAGCCCAGACCAATCGTCATTTCCATGCCTTTGAATTCAGAGAGAGCCCCGCCTCTCTGCTCCGTAGTTTCCCCCCTCTCTCTGTTGTCTGTTGTAAGCAGTCCATGTGCAGTTTGCTGTTTGCCCTGTTCAATTGTAAGTTATGAAACACTTTTTAATCTTTCTGCTACAAATGCCCCTGAGTGAGTGACTGAGACCGTAAGTGCCAGTGGGTGAGAAAAGGGGTGGACTAACCTGGGGGATTTGAAGTTATTGTGCTCTGTGAATCCCTTTGTGACCAGAGGCGTTTGAACTCTGTAACAGAAATCAATGCAACTGTGACGGGTTTCCTGGGGTGTCAAAGGTATAATTTATTTACAAAACAAGCAGTGCATGTAACATCTGACAGGAACCCCCATGTCCCTTCCGAGACGCACAAATACAGTCGTATTTCTCTCTATGTATTTATATATATATATATATATTTACATACAGGCACATAACATTTGCAAGGAGATTTATATACACAGACATTTACAAATCATACATACAGGGAGACGGCGGGAAGTGTGAGATTTTTATTTATTTTTTGGTAAATGCAAACTTCTCGGGATTTGGAAAAACACCCGAAGGAAGAATAATGTGGTTGGAAGGATGTAGAGACCAGGAGAGGCAGGGGGGGTTCTTGTCCCAAACGGAATGGGGATTGGATGGGTGGGTGGGTGGGTGGGTGGGTGGGGGCGAACCGTCGCAACACGGTTTGGGAAACACACATACACACACACACACACACACACACAACGGCCCCTCGGTTCCATTAATTGCTTCGAGGTAGGTCAAACGGCAGCTCTCTTTGTTGGTTTCACAGGATTTATTCCACGAGTTTGGAGTGACATTGGTCTCCACCCGAGCTCAGGTCTCATCGTCCCCAGCTCCCGCCGTTGGGGTGATGGGAGCTTTAGTCCGGGCCACTTGGCCGGAATGGCTAGAGAGCGTTCTCCGGGTCAACACTGATTGAAAGGCGACACCCTTAAGGGTATTTAAAAGGGAGTCAATAATAATCAGATAGATCAAAGAGGCTTAGGATGTCTTGTTAAAAACTACCTAGGCTTGCGCCTGAATTTAGAAAACCCTAATTCTCAATTTAAAAGGCATTATTTCTTTGGCCACTAGAGGGCACAAGAGAGCTTTTTAAGGGGTTTAAAAAATAATTTTGTAAAAAAAAAAAGGGGAGGGGGCCCTAGATTGAGTCTCTGCATTCAATATGGCCAATTGCAGTAGCCAGCATCTCAGTTCACAAGGACCGGGAGCATCAAAACCAATCCACCTTGCCGCCCCCAAAATACACTTCAAGATCTCAGCGTGGGAGATCCAGGAGGAAATCTCTTTCTCAGCAATCACAGGACGCACGGGGGGGGGGGCTGTGCCATGACACCAATTCGTGCCTCAGTTGGCCAACCCTCTTTTAGTCCAACTAGACGGTGGCCGGGGGTGGAAATTACCTCTGCAGAGGGGAAGGTCATTTTAAGGGACACAGATCCCATTAAAGCGACCCGTTCTGGAGAAAGAGAAGCTGTAGAGAGATGCATAAGAGGAGACATCTTTTTTTAAAAAAAACATTTTATACTATACAACATGGAACATCTTCAAACAGTTTAGGGGAGAGCTGCAGATCAAGGTGCAAGGGAGAGGAGCGCCTGCACCTTGAATTCTTTGTGCATCATTTTAGGAAGGCGTTTAATCTGTTTATAATCCGTGTTGTGTATTGGCCAGGTGATGGTGGAGCTAGAACAGTTATGTTTGTGGCTTTGTCCTATGCCCACTTGCCCTCCCACTGGCTGCCTCTAACAGCCACTGGTGGCTGCGATGGGGCAACCACCTCCATGTTGTTTATTTTAGTTTTGTTGTGTGTGTTTTTCAAAAAAAAATTCTTGCAATCTGAAATAGCGCTAGAACAGAATGACAGATAGGAAACGATTTAAGAAGGGAATGAAACTGACTGGGCTTGTGAAGGAAGGACACACACACACACACACACACACACACACACACAGAGGCAGTGGAGGAGAGGCAGCAGAGGAGTGGCAAATCCCACAGACACAATTTGCACCAACAAGGGGGTTTCACACATGAAAAAAGGTTCAAAAGGCATCACCCTGACATCCGAGTTAAAATAAACGACTCTCGGGTGGATGAGTTCTTTAAAAAGCTCACTTACAATTCAAGTACATGGACCTTTAGTGAAGCAACCCACGGTTCCCTCTTGTCATGACCTTTTTAAAAAGTCAACTTGAAACATTCAAAACCGTATTCTAAAACAGGTTGCTTCCCCCCACCCATGTGATTGCATTCCATGCCTTCAAGGCTCAGTTCTGAATGTTTTGTGAGATTCAAGTGCACCCATCCGTGCCAACGGCATTTGCCTTCTAAGAAACAGCTGCCTTTGGGGATTTTAAGAACAGTCGCAAAAAAAAAGGAAGGCGATCCAAACACATCATACCGACCAAGCATTGCACGTGACAGATGCAGCCAACTGTCACCTCTGCCGACGGACGGCGAAGGCTGAATCGCAACATTACAGATGACCCAGACAGGGGGAAACTCGGATTGCGAAGCTAAATTTCTCTCTCCTAGAGTCCTGCTGGGACATTACATTTCCTTTCCCAAAACCCACTTGCGAGTGTGAAAATAAATAAAGTACATTCCATCTGTTTGGTGAAAAACTGTTGGGATTAGGGTCGCCACGGTGCAAGGTACCAGATAAAGTCTGATGGAACCGACATGTTTCTCCAGTTCTTTGGGCAGAGAGAATAACCTTGGATGAGCAATGTTGTAGAGGAAACAATTAAATTGTTACATAGGGAGCAGACTGCAGCTTCTTTTTTTCCAGCATGAGGAATCACGATTACTGGAGGAATTGGTTCTGTCCTTAGGTCCAGAAGGAAAGCAAAGCAAATGGATCTGCAGATCTCAGGAGGAGAAAGAACAGCTCACAGTGTGACAGTCACATGCCATTAACACTTCATGAACCCCTTGGTCTAGGTTGGTTTTAAGGCGTCTCTCGTTCAGCCTTCCAAAAAAGCTTGGCATGGAATCCTTCTTTTAATAAAAATATGTTGCCTATAGATTCGTCTTTTTATATTGCTTAGTGTTCAGGGTGGTTGGAAAGGGTTTATCTCAGGCATGTCCAAACTTCGGCCCGCCAGATGTTTTGAACTGAAACTCCCACAGTCCTTTGCCATTGACAGTCTAAGCTTAGAATTCTGGGATTTGTGGTCCAAAACATCAGGAGGGTCGAAGTTTGGCCATGCCTGGTTTATCTGAACACAGAGGTTTTATTTACATGCAAGCAGGGACGGCCCTGGTTAGTACTTGGATGGGAGACCACCAGGGAATACCGGGTGCTGTAGGTGCCTGGAGTAGGAACTGGCAAGCCACTCCAGAATTCCTGCCAAGAAAATTCCATGGCCATGGGGTCACGAAGAGTCGGTCATGACTCTAATGACACAACACACACACGTTTTATCCCTTCCCCTCCCCCCCAAGGCTCAGGACACGATGCTGTCCCCATAGATCGTTGGGGTCCCCAGATGTTCCTGGACTGCAACTCCCAGAAATCCTGGCCAGTTCAGCAAGTGATGAGAAGACTTCTGGGAGTTGCAGTCCAGGAATATCTTGGGGGCCCCACCGGTTGAGAACCACGGCGCTTGAACCAAGAGGCACCATATTACAAAAATCTGAATTGAAAAGAGGGCTTTGGCCTCATCCTGGACGGTTCTTTGCATGCTTTTCTGTGATGTCGCCCCCCCCCAAAAAACCCTTAAAATAACCTTCCCTGCCACACTGAACCGGAAGCATTAAAATAACCAATATCTATGATGGAGGAAGCTTCTAATTAACCATGCTGGAGAGCCTTGGTTGAACAGAAGTTGAGTGTGAGCGGCAAGAGCCTTTGGCTCAGAAGACAAACATTGCAATCTCACTCAACACATTTCCTGGGAAGGGTGGAATGCTCCTGTCGATCGGTGCTAAGGGCAGTCGCTTGGCATCAACCCCCGAGAGGAGCCCCCAGCACCCAGAGTGTCCCCCTCCTCACAATAGCTCTGTCCCTGGATGGATCAGGAGCTAAGAAGCATGCCAGAGAGATGAGGCCCCTGTGTTTAGGAGGAAGAGGAAGAAAAAAGGGGGGAAGAAAGGGGTAGAGGAGGAGGAATTTCAAATGCATTTGGTCTGAAAAGGTTTTCCAACTGGTCCCTCTGCAATGGGGCATATGGGGGGTTTCTGCAGCCTCATCCACGCAGCATTTGTAAGACCGACCAAGGCCGGCTGTCAGAGGCCAACTCTTGCTGCGAATCCCTTTCACGGATCAAACGCCCTTGGCCAGACGTCCTGTTTCCTGCACCAGCATCCCCCGGACCTGCCAAGGAAAGGGGAGCTTGACTTATTATGGCACCAACCCGCCCTGCAGCCGCCGGCGCCAATGGTCCCCTAAGAGCCAAACTGGGTGGAGCATCATCCCCACCGAGCCCGTACTTCTCAGAAGGATCCTCTCCATGGCGGCTCGTCGTTCCTGCATTCTGGAAACGCACAGGGCACGACCTCTGGGACACGAGGTTTTCCTTTCAAGTCAATGTTATTCGTTGCATTGTTTTCTTAAAAGCAAAAATTATCACATCTTTTTCTTCCGCCTCTTGGCTTCTAGGAAAATTCCCGGGAGCTTCTGCCCAGGCGCTGTGATTCATTAACTAATAATAAAATAACAATAACAACCCCTTCTTTCTTTCTTTTTTTTTTTAAAAAAAGGACAAACGGATTATACGGTCCCCGTCCCTGAACGAAAGGAGGATGGCCCCATCTCTGCCGACATCCTTAGGACCGTGGCATCTCCACCGGGGCCCTGGGCGGCCTCAAACGATGCCCTTGGAAACAAACCAAAACAAGCCAAAAAAACCAACCCAACCCCACCATAAATCGCAGGCAGCATAAGGTTCCCACACCCGAGTTGGACGAAGATTTCCGAGCGGTCAGCTGAGCCTTCTTTTTTGTGGCCGAAAGCCTCGGAAGGAGGAGCGGAACGTTCTCCGGCAAGAGAAGGAAGAAGAGGCGCCCTCCCTCCTGTCGTCTTCCAAAGCCAGGGGGTGGGTCGGTGGGTGTCTTGTTTGTTTTTCCACCCTGAAGGCGGAAGGGGTACCTTGGCCCCCAAACCAAGGTGGTCCGGTGGCTCAGGAGGAGGAGGGGGAGGAGGGGGAGGCCTCCCTGGACTCAAGGGTCTCTTGCCCCCCCCCCACGACCAAGGAAAGTGGCCAACAACCAAGGGAGGACGTTTCAGTGCTTTGCAGACTTCTGGGTTTTGTTTGGGGTTTTTGTTTTGGGTGATGGTGGGTCGGGGCGGATCCAGCCTCACACCAGGTGCCCTCGGCCGTTGATGTAGATGCCATTGGTGGTGGGCTTGGCCCGGAGCGTGCCGTTCTCTTGCACAAAATGTGTCATGGCCTGCTTGATGGTGTTCTCGCCGTTGCGCTGCTCCTCCTCCTCCTCTTTCTCCTTCTCCTTCTCCTCCTGGTTCTCCGGGACCGGGGTCGGGGGCGGCGGGGGCAGCTCCGTCTGTGTCTCGATCTCCCGGACCGTTGACAAGGTGGAGTAGCTGCGGCCCTCGGCTTCCTCGCCCTTTAAGACACGGGGGGTGGGGTGGGGGAACCAGAGAATCAGACTGCGCGTGGCCAAAACACACACACACACACAACCGGCATTCATGTCCCTCCTCCTTCTCCATCAAGACAGACATTCACAATTAGAGAATGGCACGAAATGAAAATTTTTGTTTCATTTTTTGTTATTTGTTTCGTTACGCCACTCCACCTCTTTATTCCTCCCACGCCCATTCATAGCCACCCCCCAGCCGCGACCGAGCTCCAGGGGCCGCGCAGTGGGCGCTGGGGGGGAAGCAGGTAAAAACGAATAACGAATTAATGAAACAAAATGATTTTTCCCCAAAAATTAATGAAAAACAATACGAAAAGTGATTTTTTTCTATTTGTGCCCATCTCTATTTGCAATTGTCTTCTGAAAGGGGCTTCTGTAACTATGTTAAGGCGTCTTTTCGCCTGCCGTATCACAAAATGAAGCACTAGGAGCCCTGCAATAGCCAAATTTATTTGAAAGGACAGGCTTCAGCGAACTTAGATAGAGTTCTGGGCAAGTTCGGCCTAAAATACGGAGTCACCATGCTCCAAGCCGAAATGGCCACTGGCTACGCAGCCTGGCTCTTCCTTCAACACGGACAAGGGCAGATTTGTTTATGGAGTGTGTGGGGCAGGTGAAGCCACTTTCTTCTAAAATCTTCCCGCTGGGACCCACTCACCATGACAGAGCAGAGGCTGGTTTCCCGGAGGCTGTCAGCCCGGAAGCTCCCCTGCCGGCTGTCCCGGCACAGGCTGTCGGCTCGCAGGCTGTCCCGGCATAGACTGTCCCCGCGGTAGCTCCCTTGCCGGCTCTCCAACCTCAGGGGGAGATTTTCTTCTGTCTAAACAAGCAGGTGGGTTTGGAAAATCTGAAGCCAGCGGTTCTAGCGCGTCTCCGCGTCCAAACCCCAAATCAGGTTCCCCCCCTCCTCCCATCGGTTCGTCCCACTTGCCCCAAATAAACGTCGAAGAATGGGTTTTTTTTAAAAAAATGTGTGGACTACATATCCCATAATCCCCCCTTCCAGGAGTTCTGCCCTAAGGGCACCTGACAGTCAGGTTGGAAAGAAAGCTCCCAGCAAGGACTGGGGCAGGAACAGAAATCCAGGCCTCGGGAATAAAATGATCTGGTCAGATGCACCGACAATATTCTGCTTTTTTTTCAACCCCATTTCTTGGCCCCTCTTTGCGGGCGGCCCACCTTTCCCCACCTGTGGCCTTTAGGAAGTCAAGCTGTAGACATGAGCCAACTCCCCACCCCCCACCCCACCCCACCCCCTGCATCACCCAGATTTCTATTAGGCTCCCTTTTGGTGAAAAGCGCTCTTTTTGCCTTGCATCTTCCAACAAGGCTTTCTGGACGCACAAATGCTCCCCACTTCAAGCATCCTCCCACCTGCACGGTTAAGAGGGCATTTCTGAGCAATAAAATGTGCGGGTAATAAGCACGCACATTTTTAAACAAAACATTTCCGATTAGCCCATCCCTGTGTTAAAATTGGGGGAGGGGGGATTGGCAGAGACCTCTTGGTAGTGGGGTGGCTAAAAAATCTGGTAAATAATAAAATAAATAAATAAATAGTGTGTCCTCACCAAGAGGGAGGAAAAATGGGTGGAATAAACACCCTAAAACAATACAGTGGTACCTTGCATAAAGGAATTAATTTGTTCCAAACGAAATCCTCTTAAGCAAATTTTCCTTTATACAAATATCCCATAGGAATACATTGAAAACAGAGATTAATCCCTCATCGCGACCGTTTTTATGTTGTACCGATTTGCCCCATAGGCGATTCCGTTAAGCAAATTTTCTGTATCTCTGGAATTTTTTATGTTGTACAGATTTTATGTTATACAAACCGTTTGTGATACGAGGATCCACTGTACCTGCATGGGAGGGGAGTATATTGAATTTCCCTGCAGGGGGTCACAGGCTGCGAGGCCCCCAAGATGCAGCTGAGAAGCCACGGCAAGCACGATTTAGAGGGAAATTCGGAGAATTCGATTTGGAAGATTTTTTGTGTTGGGTGAACGGATTCGCGAAGAAATGTGGAAGGAGAAGGAAGAGGAGAAGAATGACCCCCTCACGCCCCACATCCATATCCAACCCTTAACTTTAGACGCCAGGCTATGGGTCCTGCTACTGGTGACCCAGATATGAGGTTGAAGCAATCGGGTTTGGCCAATGGAAGCCCCCTCGGATTTTCTCCTTCCTGTTGCAAAACCCTGCCAGCTCCCCAGGCCTCCCCTGCCTCAAACGCTCACCTGGTTCCGGGTGTCCGTGCTGTGGCTTGAATGCAGGCGCCGGATCGAGTTCTCCCGGGTCAGGGTCAACTCCTCTTCGCTGCAGAGGCGAGAAGGCAAAAAAGAAAGGGCAAGAAGATCTTATTTTGGGAACCAGAGAGCACCGTTTCAGGTTACGGGTTGCTTGGAGGTCAGGCCGACGCTTTGCAGCCCTAGTTTCCAGGCTGGTGGAGGGTCAAGAGGGGACCACTTTCAGCCCTAATTCTTCTTAACTTGTCATGTCTCAGTTACTAGGAGGGCCAGTTGATGAGAAGAGGGGTGGACTACATTTAGAAGACTTGAAGCTACTCTTCTGTGGGAATCCCTGTTCTTCAGCTGCGTCCCTAGAGGGATTTAACCAGAAACTCTGCAATGAGAAGACCCCTCCTCCTCTTTATTTATTTATTTTTGGAGGCAGGCGAGCGGGCGGTCACTTACTATTTCTCGGTGATGCGCTTGGTTTTCCGCCGGTGGTAGCACGTCATGAGGGTGACCACCAGGACCAGCAAGACCACCAGCACCACGGCGATCACGCCGGCCCCGATCATGGAGATAGAGACCACGTCCACCTGGGTGGATGGTTTCCCTGCGGGCGAGACCAAACGGGAGAGGGGTGGGGGTGGGAGTGGGGGGTCAACTCAGGCAGCCTGGCCCTGGGAGCAGCCCACCGAGCCCTCTTCCCCTACACCACCTCCCCCCCCCCCAAAGTGGTACAGTCACGACCCTGCCTTGTTTTCCCACACCACATCAGGATGCGGGCTTTGTTTTTATGGGCCCTCCAATTCATAAACCTGAAACCAGCCATCAGATTTAGGCCCGTCCTTCCTTTCTTGTACTCTAAATGAGGGTAAAAATCATATGCACCCTGCAAAAGGAGTGCTAAAAATTATCCTGGAGGACCCCTTTATTTGTGGGATAAGTATCTGCTGGTTCACTTATCTGCATGCCCCTTCACAACCACCTGTATTCAGGTTAAATTGCTGTATGGGCACTTTGCAAAAAAATAAATAAATAGTGGGTTTTGAATCGCAATTCAGGCACTTGATTTCTAAAAGGTTTGCCATCACTAGTATACACAGTATTTCTAATGAAGTCATTACCAGCCCTGGCCACTGGAGGGAGGCAGAGGCCACACTATGTACAGTAGAATATGTATACTGTAATAGTTGTTCAGTCTTCCCGTTCTTCGTGACCTCTTGGACCAGAGCTCGCCAGGCCCTCCTGTCTTCCACGGCCTTCGGGAGTTTGGTCAGACCCATGTCGGTTGCACTGATGACTCTGTCCAACCATCTCATTCTCTGCCGTCCCCTTTTCCTTTGGCCTTCAGTCTTTCCCAATAATGCACATTTTTCAGCATCCATGGTGTGAGTTTGGAATGCGCTAAAATGCTGTCAAAGTTACTTGGCAGGCTTGCAATATTCAGTCTGTCAGTCTTTTCCAATTTCAAATGTAAATATATAAATAATGTTGAACTGGTTTCACGTGGGGGGGGGAGAGATTTGCATAATGCAACTGGCCCCCTGAATCTGTGGCCAATAGATCCCATGCCCTCTGCAGATGCTGAAAACTGCAGATACAGGGAATCCTATACATAACGTGGTCTCTGATTCCCTCTGGTGGCCGGTTCTGGCAATGATTGAGTGGAAATATATTTATTTATTTATTTATTTATTGCTGAATTTATATCCCGCCCATCTTCCCAACGGGAACTCTGTAGAGGGCATGGAATTCTCATGCGATACATAGTGTGGTCTCTGGCTCCTTTTAGTGGCCGCTTTTGGTAACTTCAGCTTTACAAATATATATATTCCTAGGAATTTTTTTCCTTGTAATATTTTTCATGCTGTCAGACTGTGGATAAGTGAATCAGCAGATAACGATCCTGTGGATACAGAGCTCCTACTGTATCCCATCCCCTTGTACGGAAGAAAGAAGTGCTGAGAAATTGTTTGCTTGGGGTTTTTCGGACTCTAGGCTCCATGGTCCTCCAGCTGACATAGCTCGTATTAAGTGGTCATTTTTGCAGACTCAGAGGACATCTCTTGGGATGCTGCCCTCCCTCCACTGGCGTTTCGGGGCTCCTGCTTGGGGGGGGGAGCACACGGGTCCCTCCTGAACCGGCCCCGAGAGATACCTTGGACGCTGACGGTGGCTCTCACTTCCTTGGTGGCGAAGCTGTTGGCAACTTGACAGACGTAGACGCCGTCGTCGTCAAGGCTGAGGGCTTTCTGGAAGAGAAGGGTGTCCCCCTTGATCCTCACCCCGCTCGGGAGGGGTTCGTTGAGCCTGGGCAGAAGGAGAGGACAAAGCACACTTCAGTGTTGGAGAGATGCGGTTCAGGGAGACGTCATTCACGTATGCGCAAAATCGGACCGCCAAGGAATGCTCTGCGCCTAACTCCAAAGGCTGGATCGCGACACCATGCAAGTCCACCTGTAAATTGCACGAGATGATGAATTTCGACCCCCCACTCAACGTTAGGCACTCAGAGGTTTTCAGCGGGTAAGGAGTTGCCTCTCCCAATAACGTGTTGTCTGTGACATCTGTGGCCGCCCACGGCACTCTCTTCTTCCTGACAACTTCAGGTATGGCAATTCTCAGCTGCAACAACATTTTAAGAAGTTTTGTTTTTAGATGACAACTCCCCAGGAGCCTCAAAGCTAGTATGGGAGTTACCGTCCAAAGAAAGATTGTTTTCTTACCCAAGAAACAGAGATTTTTTACCTCTCCTGAAATTGCTACCCATCCATTTCATCAAACCACTTCAGCTTCAGAGGCAGAAATACAGCGGACCCTCGTATCACAAGCGGTTTGTTTCACAGAAAGTCCGCTTAAAGGGAAAAAAATCTGTCCAGAGATAGGGGGAAATCGCGTAACAGAATTGCCTATGGGGCGAATCCGTACAACAGAAAAACGGTCGCGATGAGGGATTAATCCGTTTTCAATGCATTCCCTATGGGAAGTTTGTGCCAAGGAAAATTTGCTGAACAGAATTTCATTTGGAACAAATTAATTCCTTTATACAAGGCACCACTGCATTACTTTCCATTTAATCCCTTATATGGACATTTATATCTTGTTTTTGCTCAAGAAAGTGTACAGAGTCCCCCTCCTTTCTATTTTATCCTCCACCCAACCCTGTGAGGTAGACCAGTTTGAGGGAGCTTGCCTGGCCACGGTCACTTGGAAGCATCACAATCTAGAAATTCTCCGTATTTGGAGACTACAGTTGTACCTCAGATAACGAATTTAATTCGTTCTCCGAAAAAATTCGTTATCTGAAACACTGTTTCCCATAGGAATGAATGGGAAACCAATTAATCCGCTCCAGAGGCTAGGAAAATGACACAGACACCTTTTTTTTGTTTGTTTTTGCTCAAAACTCTTTATAAAGTGTACTTTAAAGGTACAGATGTGATGCAGCCCAGGATAACTCTTTTTTACTGGTGCATGCTGGAAATTTGTTATCCGAGACAGCCCATAGGGGAAATTTGTTATCTGAGGCAGCCCATAAGAAAATTTGTTATCTGATGCAGCCCATAAGAAAATTCATTATTCGACGCAGCCCATAGGGAAAATTTGTTATCCGAGGCAGCCCTATACCTGGAAATTGCAATTCGTTATCCGAAAAAATCGTTATCAGGGGCATTCATTATCCGAGGTATGAATGTATATTTTTCTAACGCAAAAAATGGATCACCCCAAGGCTTGTGAGCAATAAGAGTCCCAGGATACATCCCGCTCATGGCATGGCTGAGCCAAGCTCAGGGCTTGTTCCCTGGAGGGTGCAGGATGATACCCTGGACAGTTGGACCGGCAGGGCAGCGATCCTTGCCACGAGACCCTGGGGTGATGGTGGTGGCAGCTGAAAAGCTGGGCTCAATTTCACACACACACACACACACACACACACACACACACACACACACACCGATGTTCATGCCACGGGGAAAGCATCACCCAAGTGGGAGATGTGCCAAGAGCCGGTGACGCCTGGACAAGGGGACATGTCACAGTGTCTCTCTGTTTCTCTCCTTCTCTCTCAAACTCTGTCCTGCCCCGTCCCGATGGCTCCGCACCCAGCAGGCATGTTCGGGCCCGCGCGGCGGTGGTAAGGGAGAAGGCAGGGCGCGTCGTCCGTGACATCACGAACAATGCCTCCCGAATTCAAAGGCGAGGGTGCGCCTTTTCCCACGGTCTCTCTCTCTCTCTCTCTCTCTCTTGCATCGCCCAGCCGGTTGCCGGGACGAGTCCAGACACCACCCCAAAAACCCGGCGCTGAGATTCCAACAAGTGTCTGAGCCGGTTCTCGCAGGGCCCGGCCAGGACGGGGGGGGAAAAGCACCCGGCCCCAATTCCAGGGCTGACACCCTCCGAGCACAGGCACACAACCTGTGGGGGGGGGGAGAGAAATGTGCAACGTGATCTACGGATGGGGAAACCCACAGATTAGGGAAACCGCGTGCATGGATCTGGGCACAACGCGAGCAACCTTTGGGCTCCGTTCTAATAATGATTGCTGTTATGCATTTATTTGCTTTTATCTGTAGTCCATCTTGCTCCTGTTCCATGCTGTTGTCATATATTGTTTACTAGTTATAGTGTTTTTATTTATATACTTGTGCTTACCTGTTATATTGTATTTTACTGTTTATGGTTTGATTTCTGTTCAGTTTGTAAACCGCCCAGAGTAGCCATGTAGCCAGATGGAGCGGTATATAAATTTAATAAATAAATAAATAATAAATAAATTTGACCAACTTCTGGATATCAGCAGTGCCAGCATTGACTGCCTCTGTTTTAGAAACGGTGTTGCTGTGTGCTCGAAACGGTTTGTCTTTGCGCCAGGAACAGGCCAGTGTATTTGGGCCCTCCTGCGCCATTTCAAATAATCCCACCCCCTCAAAAAAAATTTTTTTTGAAGTATATATTTTTTAAAATCATCTTTCACACTACCAGTAAAATCTGCAGCAAAATCTGCAGCTTTTGGTGTGGATTTTCTGTGTTCCCACGGACTTTGATCAGGACCACCCCAGAGCGTTCAAGTGGTTCATGTTGCGGTTCAGGTGTTCCCATGGCCGTGTTTTGAAAATCTGCAACCGTTCTGATCCCACGGCCGAGAACCGCAGCAAAGACACCAATAACGGGGGGCAAAAAGGTTTTGGTGCAGATTTTCCCTGTTCCCGCAGACTCGAGGAATGGTTTAAAATCTGCATCAGAACAGCGACAAGTTGGCCTCTATCGCACTGCACGTAAAAAGCGCATTTGTTATTTTTAATATTTGCATCTGGAGTACTGGTCCCTACCATGATGCGCTTCAAAATAATACATGCTTCTGCCACGGCTCCTCCTTTGGGCACAAATGGTCTCTGGAAGCAAGGTGGCCTCTGGAAAAGACCCTCATGCTGGGAAAGGCAGGAGGCAGCAGGGAGAGAGGAAGAGCCCAATATAAGATGGACAAACTCTCCGAAGGAAGCCACGACTTCTGAGTTTGCAAGGCTTTTGAGGATGGCAGATTTTTCAGGCCCCTCCTTCACGGGGTTGCCACAAATCAGAAGCCACGCGACCGGCCACAACCACTTTTAACAACAACAAATCGTCCCTTGCTCCCCAAGCTTGTGCGTGCAAACACACATGTCCAAGAGCGCCGGGTGAGTCTTATTTTTGATGCTCGCTGAGCAAAACGGCAGCCAGGAAATTTTAATTGCAAGACCGGCATTGTCATTTTTCCAAAGAGTTCTGCCAGCCCCAGCGGAGAGGAGATGTAATTGTTGAAGAATTAAAAATCTAATCAGCTGTAGCCTGGCTTATCCCACAAAGAACACTGCTTTAAAAGAACCACCCGTGCGAGGCAAGAGTTCTTCAGAGCATGTGCAAAGGGCACCCCCTTTCCCACCTTAACTCCCTCGTCCTCGTCCCGCTGACTCGGCTGTTTCTTGCACAAAAAGGCTACGAGGTGCATCGCTGGCCCGAGGCTGCTTCCCCGAAACCCACGGCAAGTCCCGGCAGGTTCCTCCCGACGCAGAAAAAGGAGAAGCAGCAGCCGGAGCCCCGAATGCAGTTGGGGGGGGGCACGCGTGTTTATGGAGGATCAGGCCTTCCCTTTGAGGGGGGAGCCATGGCAGCTTTTCCACTGGCAGGAGGGGGCCGGGAAGGAGCGCATGGTGTGTGTGTGTGTGTGTGTGTGTGTGTGTGTGTGTGTGTGTGTGTGTGTGTGTAAGTCTGAGCAAGCTGGCAGGAGGGCCGTGGTGCCTAATCTCTCTTGGCATCGGAAGATGGACCCCAACATGCAGCGTGGGGGCCCCGGAAGGAGAGGAGGAAACCGGAAGAGGGGGCCCTTGGCGCCAGGAGGCTGTTTCGGGGGGGGGGGGCACCAAGGAATAAACCCAGAGCTGGCACAGAAGTCACCTTGCCAACCCCTCAACCCCCGGTCGTTCTGCCCATGCTCTAGGAGAGTCCTTTAACGTTTGTGTCTCAATGGTGGCCTAAAAAGTGGTATCGCCCTAATCAGCAAGCCGAGAAGGCTTTCCTAGGGCAGGCCTGCCCAACAGGTAGACCACGGGCTACTAGGAGCCCGCGAAGGGTTCAAAAGTAGCCCGCCGGCCATCAATAAAATAAAGTGAGGGGGTAAGTTCTCCACCCCTCCCTCCCCCACCCCAAGGACCACCACTGCCCCATCAAAGTTTGGGTCTGCCAGCCCACTGTCTTAGCCAAGCGGGGCAGTTCAAGGGCCATGGCACACTGAAATCTGTTCCCTCCAGAACAGATTAATGGGTTTTCAGTGCATTCCTCTATTTACAAAAGTTTTTATTTATGAGCATGTGCTCAGAACGGATAAATTTTGTAAGGAGAGGGTTTTAGTGTAGTAGCCCTCAGGCATTTTGGGCCGGAAAAAGTAGACCTTGGCCTGTTCAAAGTTGAACAGCCCTGTCCTAGGGGAAATTCCACCTGCCCAGGGCACAGACCCAGTTCCGTCACTGCCCTGCCAACAGCAGTGGGCTTTCGAGGCATGTAAAAGGGTCAGCGACATCCCAGAGGCCTCGACAAAAAAGGGCATTGCAGGCCAGACAAGAGCAACATCGCTGGAATGCTCGGAGGGGGAGTTCCATTCCGACAGGCGCCTGGCAGAAAACACAACCCATGTGTCTCTTGGGGGGGGTCCCTTCAGAAAGAGGATTCATGCTTCAAACAGGGGACTGCATTCTCTAAAAGGGGACGCACGTCCCCCTAACTGGCTTCTGCCGAAGACACAAACGCTTCCTCCTCCTTGAATGATTAAGGCCCTGAATGGACTGGAAGTTATGCCCGGGGGTGGGTGGTGGTCCAAGATCTCACCAAGCCTGGATTCTCTCGCAGTGGTTCTCCACCAGCGGGGTCCCCAGATGTTCCTGGACTGCAACTCCCAGGCGTCTTCATCACTCGCTGAGCTGGCCAAGATTTCTGGGAGATGCGGTCCAGGAACATCTGGAGACACACAGGTGGAGAACCACTGCAGAGTCTAGAGGCAAACAAGGTGGCATCTGTGGCCATTTTACTTTGGGCACCTCACAAGGAAGCCGGATTCACTGGCCAAGGGCGCTGGGGACAGCAGGAGGCCACAGGAAAAGAGGAAGCCCTGTATGAGGCTTGAGTTTGTAGGAGCAAAGCAAAGCGGTTGAGAATGGGACATTTGGGAGACCGCTTGTTCGTAGGGTGCCCGCGCATCGGAGGCAGGTTCGATGGCACAGAATGACAACAAAATATTTCGCCTTTCCTTCGGCCACCGGCCCTTGCTGCGGCTCTGATTGAAGCAATAGGTAGAACAAGATCAAGACTGGGTTTTGCCATGGACGGAAACTATGGGCAAATTCAGGGGAAAAAATGTAAAAAAACTTCCAGAACACAGCCAAACAGCCCAAAAAGCTCACAACAGCTATCAAACATAAGCAACCTTTTGTTGTCCAGTCTTATTCCAGCTCCATAAAAGGGGCACCCAAACACAAGGCGATTTGGTATTTCGTATTGCAGGCATCTGTCATCTTTGCTCCGAAAGAATTCAGACCAGCATATACAGGGTTTCCATCCCCCCATCATCATTCTCTTATCTGCCGAGTCCGCGCTACCTGTAAAAAGCTCTCTACCCCCTTAGCACCGTGTCTTGTTGGGGCTACCAACAGATGCGAATAAACAATGACTGAATAAACAAATACACTTCAGCTTACAGTTCCCTGCCAGAAAGGCCACGAGACACACAGGTTTGTTTGTTTGTTTGTTTTAAAAAACAGAGCGATCCGATTCCTTCTAGCCACTGCAAAAGAGAAACAGCTCTGAAGCACAGTTTGCCATCAGAAATTGTAGTTTTCTGGGCTTCCCGTGAGTTCTGCAGACCTTTGACCATCAGGAGAAAGGTCTCCCTGCTCCCCCTAAAAACAAAGTCCAGAAACAGGCACACATTTCCAAGAGGCATTACAGTAAAAAAAACACATTATCGGCCAGGGTGTGTGCAATCGCACTGGTAAAACAGAAATCTTTCCTGCATTTTTTTTTAAAAGCACAGGGAATACTGCTGAAGAAATGTGTCTGAAGAAGTGGATTTGATCCATAAACGCTTACATTAAAATACAGTGGTACCTTGTATAAAGGAATTAATTCGTTCCAAATGAAATTATGTTAAGCAAATTTTCCTTTATGCAAATTTCCCATAGGAATGCATTGAAAACTGAGTAATCCCTAATCACGACCATTTTTATGTTGTATGGATTCACCCCATAGACGATTCTGTTAAGCAAATTTCCCCTATCTATCTCTGGAATTTTTTTATGTTGTACAGATTTTATGTTATACAAACCGTTTGTTATATGAGGGTCCACTGTATAATAATCTTTAAGGTGCCACATGATCCCCTCCTCCTATTTCTTTGGAGTTTGCAGGAGAGAATATGTGCCCGTTGACAAAGTGCACATAAAAATACATGCATTTTAAAGAAATGCCTAGAACGTGGGCCTGCCCATCTTGTTACTGAAATGGAGAATCAGGAAACTATTTTTTTTGAGAGGGTAGCTGTGTTAGTCTTTCTGAGAACTGCAGGCAAAAATCAAAGAAAAACAAAACAAAACAAAAGACACAAAAGATGTGGCACCTAAAAGACTAACTTTCATATTTTAACGTAATGTTTCGTGGACACATCCACTTCTTCAGACATATAGCAGAAGAACCTAAGAACCTAAGAAGAGCCCTGCTGGATCAGGCCAAAGGCCCATCTAGTCCAGCTGCCTGTATCTCACAGTGGCCCCACCAGATGCCTCTGGGAGCCCACAAGACTAGACATCTCTCTCCTGACACCACTCCCCTGCATCTGGCCCTTGAAGTACCCTGGTAGTAAGCCTGGAGATTACACACATCTCCCTCATGGTTTGTAACCTGTGATAGATTTTTCCTCCAGGAATCTGTCCAATCCCCTTTGGAAGGCATCCAAGCCAGATGCCATCACCACCTCCTGTGGCAGGGAGTTCCACAGACTAACAGTGCGCTGGGTGAAAAAATATTTTCTTTTGTCTGTTCTTACTCTCCCAGCCCTCAATGTGAGTGGATGTCCCCTAGTTCTGGTATTCTGTGAGAGGGAGAAGAGCGTCCCTCTAGCCACTTGACTCATGCCCTGCATTATTTTGTACGTCTCCATCATATTCCCCCCCCCCAATTTTTTTGAATGGCCTACGACCAGCCTGCCTCTCTTGGGCTTTGAAGGCTGACCTGCCCCGGCAAGTGTTGCTCACCGGGTCCAGTTGTAGGTCGGAGGAGGGTTTCCGTCTCCCAAGCACTTCAAGGAGGCTCCTTCCTTTCCTTCCGTCCAGTCGTCTTCTGCCTCATGGCCTAGGATGGAGGCGTCAGACAGGTCTGCGGGCAAGGAGAGAAAGCCCCGGTGAGGCGGGAGCGGGTGCAAAGGAAAAAAACGCATCCTGAGCCCCATCCTCCATCCACGGAGGAGAGAAGGCCACAGAAGAGGACAAAAGGGAAACCTTCGTGGCCCTTGGAGGAAGCCTTGGTGGCCCGTTAGGAACATCCCGCTGGCCGCTGGCACTTTGCATACTAACAAAGCACACACCCCCACACACTGATTCTATGATCTCAAGCCAACTCTGCTGTCAAGGCCAGCCTTTGAGGGCGGCGTAGTCTTGAGAGCTGTTAAGAGCCACAGGCGCTACAAAAGACCCGCTCCACACCCACGGATAGGGACCGGCCCGGCTGCCTGTGCTTTTGGGCTCTCCTTAAGACAGGCATGTCCAAACTTCAGCCCTCCAGATGTTTTGGAGCACAACTCCCAGAGACCTTTGCCATTGGCAATCTAAGCTTAGAATTTTGGGAGTTGTGGTCTAAAACATCAGGAGGGCCGAAGTTTGGACATGCCTGCCTTAGGAAGTCAACCGGCTGTGGGGCTGTCGTGAGGCGCACCCATCCACCGAAATTAACCCCTGGCACGGACCTCCTGCTGGTTTGGCCGAAAGGCTGGGTCATCTCTGGGTGAACCAGAGCACCTGGGCAAACGTCCCAGGGGGCGGGAGGTCCAGCATCAGGTTCGGGTTAGGCTTTGGGTCATGACGGGGACTGAGATCGGGATTGGGTTTAGGATCCAGGCCCAGGTTACAAATACAGTAAATTTAGGGTTAGAGCGGTTCAGATTAGGGTGAAGGTTGCCATCATGACAAGGACGGTGGTTCAGAAAGCCAACACGATTCTTGGTTGCATCAACACAAACATAGTGTCTAGAATCAAGGGAAGTGATAGTACCCCTCTATTCTGCTCTGGTCAGACCCCACCTGGAGTCCTGTGTCCATTTCTGTGCACTTCAGTTTAAAAAGGATGTTGATTGACAACCTCGAGCGGGTACAGAAGAGGGCGACCAGGATGGTTGAGGGTCTGGAGGAAATGTCTTATAGGAACGTCTTAGGGAACTGGGAATGTTTAGCCTTTCAAAAAGAAGGCTGAGGGGGGATATGATAGCCATGTTTAAATATTTGAAAGGATGTCATATTGAAGAGGGAACAGGTTTGTTTTCCGTGGCTTCAGAGACGAGGACTCGGGGCAATGGTCTCAAACTACAGGAAAACAGATTCCATTTGAACATTCGGAAGAACTTCATGACAGAGCTGTTCGGCAGTGGAAGAAGCTGCCACAAAGCAGGATGGTGGAGTCTCCTTCTTTGGAGGTTTTTAAGCAGAGGCTGGATGGCCATCGTGTTGGGTGTCCTGTGATGGGGGTTCCTGCATGGTGGGGGTTGGACTGGGTGGCCCCTGGAGGTCTCTTCTAACTCTAGGATTCTGTGATTCTAGTCTGGTTCAGGGCCGGGTTAAAGGGTGAGGTTGAGGATGATGGTGCGGGTTTCCCTGCCGGGGAGGAAGGATGCTACCTACATGCCACGTTGAGCATGTGCGTGATCCGCTTCTTGTGCTGCAGCCCCGGATGCGAGACGACACAGGTCAGCGCCTTCCCATGCATGCTCCGTCCCGGCACCACGTAGAACTCGCTGGTGACTGAGGCCGATCGGGGGTGGGAGGACTCCTGGGTCTCGGCCGTCCCGTGCACCTCCGTCTCCCACGTCACGGAGGGGATGGGGTTTCCTTCCGCCGTGCAGGACGCCGCCAAGGTGCGCCCCTGCCCTTCTTCCAGAGGAGGGCCGAGATTCAGGGTCGGCAGCGGAGGCACTGCAGGAAGGAAGCAGGCAAGGCGAGTGACCACCACTGGCCCAAAGGTTGCAAAACAAAAAAACACGTTTCTCTCCCAAAGATAAATCCCCCCAATGATAGCGAGTTATTTGGGGCAGCGGCAGAGCTGGAAAGCGAGGTTGGAAGATAAAACAAAGGTGCTTTTCGTTCTGAAGGCAGCTCCGCTTCTAACTGCGAAGCTGCTGTCCAGGAGGGGCAGCCTAAGCGAGAACAACCCCCCCCCCCGGGAATCAGAGATACAAGGTCATCTAATCTGGCATCTGCTTATATTATCCCGCCAGGCACACGAATCTTTCAGGGCCACATGGCTGGAATACCACCCACGCAAAGGAAACCGTGCTGTCTCCCAGGTCAACAGTTACAAATTGAAAGCAAGCCAGTTTGGCAAATACTGTACAAATTGAGGCCTGCTCAGGGTTACGTACTGTAGGCAGACCACTTTTTCTTCTAAAAGAAGCACTGTCTCTAGATACGGAATCAGCGTAGCAGGCGGCCAGGGCCAGAGGAAGAGACAGTGCGACCCACCGAACAGAATACTCCTATGAAGGCAAATCCTGACACTTTTCAGCCGTGGCTCCCCCGTTTTCTAGTTGCAGGGATGGCCTTGTGTACCCAAGAGGCAGTGCACCCGATCCGCGGGCTCAGAGAGCGTACTGACCTAAGACTTTGAGGGTGACGCTGGACTCGAAGGTGCCCAGTGGGAAGGTGTTGATGCGGCACTCGTAGGTCCCCTCGTCCGCCTGCACAGCGTTCTTCAACACGATGGCGCTGTCGGTGTTCAGGGATTCTTTGGAGCGCCACAGCACCCGCCCGGCGTAGGTGTCCTGGACGTGGATCCCATGCTCCCAGTGCAGGACCGCCAGCTCCACGCCCTGGCCGTCCTCCCTACGCTTCAGCCACGTCACCTGGAGCACGGTCTCCCCGTCGGTGGGCTGGTAGAAGCAGGGCAGAACCACATCTTTGCCCAGCACCGCCGTGATGCTCTGCTCTGGGTCTACCACCCGGGCGGCTGCGCCTGCGGAGACAGAGGGGAGAAAAGAGACCCGTGAGAGGCAGCTCTGAAGTCCAACCTGGGAACATGTCCTCCCTATCATCCTTAGCAACACAAGCAAGCCACAGCAGCAGTTGGCTGCAGCATCAGTGGCGTGGCGCATCCATTCTGGGTTTCGGTCCGAATTTTCGCAGGAGCTGCGTACAAACTGCCAGACCCTACTGCTTTTAGCATTTTGAGCAGCTCCTTTCCAGCTCGGGCGAAATGGGGAGCGGACACCCATCTCGGCACGGGCAATGACGGCCCTGCAGGATTATGGGAGGGGACCCCTGCAGCCATAGACTCTCACTCTGAAAGGCCGCACTTGCCGACCCCTCTTTGGTGTGCCATACCCCTCCGTGGGAGGACATCTGGTGCACGGAGGGAGTTCCGTTGGCCATCCACGACACGGATTAACAATAGCTTTTATTAGAACACGCACAGAGTAGGAGTAGCTAGCAGGTCAATAACCAGGTCAACAAAGGGCAATGTGCAGAATTTAAAATAAAAATAAAACCGCCCAGAGTAGCCATGTAGCTAGATGGAGCAGTATATAAATTTAATAAATAATAAATAAATAAAATAAGCAAAGAAAAGTGTGTACATGAACCGGGGGAGCAAATATGGAGAAGAAAGCCACAACCATGGCTTGTACTCTTCTAAAGGGGTAGCTTTCTGCTATGGTCGGAGATAAATCAAAGAAATATATATAAATGAATAATAAAAGTTATGACTTTGAATATTCTCCCTAACATGGTCATTTGGAAGGAAAGTGTGGGTCCAGTCTGCTGAAAACTCTAATGACACCGCACATAGAATCAAAGGAGAATCAAATATCCAGGGAGGCGTTTGTGAGTTTGTGTAATTATTATGAAAGAACACGGAAAGTGAAACCCATCCACCCCATTACCGCTACCTGGCAAACTTTCGGGTAAATTTTCCCGACTTTCACCATGAGGCACTCCTGTGCCACTGGCACCCAGAGGGACCAGGCTGAGCCTGAGTAAACCCCCTTCCCGTTGCTCCAGTGAACCAGCCGTTGCCGCCTGCTCGTCCGGGATCAACCCCCCTGGACAGCTGCCCCCTTCCTGAAGAATGAGCCCCGATGTCAGGGCCGTGTTTGAGTGAGGGCACAGCCCAGGTCAGATGATGAAGAAAATGGTTTCCCTCTCTAGCCTAAGGATTCTCCCTCCAGACAGGTAAACCTTTCAGTGCCACTTGCCCGAGAGCCGAGGCGTAAAAGCTTGGCCCAGCTACCACCCAAATGACCAGGTCTGAAACAACGGCAGGCCGATTTCCCAAACAGGTCCTGAGGCCAGATCCTGTTGGAATGAACAGACTGTATTTCTCCCTAAAAGGAGCACTGTTTCTAGATGGGGAATCAGCAACCCATCTGTTGAAGCTTTCGGGCTCTCCTTTTCCCTCTCTCTCTCTTTCTCGTGAGTGCTTACCTGGTGCTTCCAGGAAAAACATTTTCTCTCTCCTCTCTTTCATCCTAGGTGTGTGTGTGTGTGTGTGTGTGTGTGTGTGTGTGTGTGTGTGTGTTTGTGTGTGTATGTGTGTGTGCGTGCGTGCATGCTCCGAGTCCCACGCCCTCCGTCCAGCCTTGCGGCAGGGGTGGATTTTTGTCTTCCACATCCTTGTTCGCCGCCCAAGCTGTCAACTGTGGTATGTGCCCTCCTGCCTCCAGGACAGCGGCGGTGCCGGAGAGTCCAGATAAACCAGCCCGGATGGATACCGGAGTCGCAGCGCGGCTTGGGTGGGATCCCGCCCCTCCCTCTCCGCTTCGCAAAACTCTCTCTGTTGTTGTCGGGGTGCCGTCCCTGCGTGCCAGGAGAGGCGGCCAGCATCCCTCCCCTGCCGTGACATCTTCTGTCTGGAAAAGCCAGTCTTGGTGTGTGTGTGGGGGGGGGGGGGACCCAACTTGGGAAAAAGTTGCTTGGTTTCAGACTACAGGGCCCAGCATCCACCCCCACTCCCAGGCTCGAGTCGGAAAAAGCAAATTTGTCACACTCGGCTTTCATGAGCCACAACCCATACAACCCAGTTGGGTGCCAAAGAGCGAATCTTTGATTCGATACAAGAGGAAAATAAGTCTTGTTTGCTTTGAATGCAGGAAGACCTGCCAAGAATGTTATTATGATATTTCCTGGCACAAATCGTCCTGGGATTTGGCACCAACAGGAGGTCAATCCTGGGAGTCAAACTTACAAGCAAAGGGAGAGCAGGGGGCGGTTGCAATAGCCATTTCCTGGTGCCTGCTGGCATCCATGCCATGTGTGTAGTCAGGGCTGGATCTTTCGGGGAGCTCACTGGGTTAAGTATCCAGCTGTGGAGCCAGAGAGGTTGGGAGTTCGAATTCCGCCCTGTGCCTTTTTGACAGGGGGCGGACTCAAGGATCCCGAGGGGTCCCTCCCAGCTTTGCAGGTCTAAGGGTATTATTCTTATGATCTCAGCCACTTAGTATGGGCAGACACATTTATGTGCCATGGTAAACATGGAGACCAGTAGTCTTGCAGCGTCCATTCTCCATGGGCAAAGCACTCAGGCAGGGGAAACTCACACATCATCCTATCATTCCCCAAATAAAAGAAAGAAATACAGTTTGGTGGATGCCACATGTCCCCCCGCCCACACACACACAGACATTTGGAATGAGCAGCTGGGACCACAGGAGGAGAGGCAGAAAATGGTCACCCATCTGGTCTTTTCTAGCCAGCAGGGGTGATGCAGATTGACATTCTTAGGCTCTGCTTCCGTCCTGCCTCTTCACCAAAATGCTGTTTTTGGACCTTTCTTTTTCTTTTAGAAAGGGGCAGCCACCGCAAGTCCCCGCCATTCTGGCTTCCCACGCGGTCATTCACCCCGCCTTTAAGAGCTTTGGCAAGCAAATGTTTGCATGGGCAAGTCGTCTATTTGCAACATGTTGTACACTACCCAGAGTTCCTGTGGGAAAATCGGATGGTTAACAAACAAACAAACAAACAAACAAACAAACAAACAAACAAACAAACAAATCCTTGAATGGATTTCTAATGAAATTGAAGGCAAGTTTATTCTTTTTGTTTCTAATTGCAGCTGACGGCACCCTGGTTTTCAGTCAATACACACACACACACACACACACACACACAAACCACAGCCACACCCCTGAGCCCCTAGGAATGCATGCAACGTTGACACCTTCGGAGTCCCTCCTTCCAGGGTGTATGGGGGGGGGGCTTTTGCAAACAGCAGGTGCACCAGAGACTTTGCAGCCTAAAAAGGGCTCACCAGATAACCCCCCCTCCCAGAAATAAGATTCCCAGTTCTGGTTGCCTACCCAGGCCGACATCGGTATAGAGGATATCCCAAAGGTCAGCTACTGAAGTCACCAATCCCTTTCCCGAAACTTTCTGGAACTCCCGAATGTTCGCCCCGGCTTTAACCTATTCAGGGATGACCCCTCGGTAAGAACGAAGGCATGGGATTTCTGGATCAGGAGAAAACAAGCCCCAACCCACCTGCCGTGGAGCGTGGCTTCCTGCACAAGGGACCAGCTGCCGTGCCACAGAGAAGCCCGTGCGTTGGGCACGAAAGCAAGGAGTCCGTTTGCACACGTTCCCGTTTGCTTCCACTCAAAGAGAATGTTCGGAATGTTCCTCTGATGGACTACAAACCCCATATTCCTTCTCCAAGGACCGCTCCTGCTGCCTAGGGATTCAAAGCAAAGCTTGCTGCTTATATATTGCCCCGTAGCGCTTAAAAGCACCGGCTGGGCGGTTTACAGTTTGATGATGCACACTACGTATGTATTGTTTCCACCGACTGTCCAGTTTACTGACCTCGGAAGGATGGAAGGCCGAGGGACCCTCAAGCCGGCGCCCTGGGATAAAATCCTGAATCGTGAGCAGAGTTTGGCCTGCAGCGCTGCAGTTTAACCTCTGTGCCGTGAGGTTCAGTCAGAAAAGAGGCTTTTCTAAGCCAATTCTGGGGGCTTGGTATCTCCAGATCGAGACTACCCCTTGAGTCAAGCCTCGTCTTGTTTTGGACAGACCGTGACGAGGTGATGGGGAAGCCAGCGTACAACCGGAGAGGTGTTTACCAGCTCGTGTTTGCTTAGGATTTAGTGTTTGACCAGCAAAGAAAACACCATTGTGAAGGAGAGAGGCTGTGTTCACAGCACTGGGATTATATGACACAGAGAAAGAGAGAGAGAGAGAGAGAGAGAAAGAGAGAGAAGGAGGGGTATGCCACCCAACACCTGTTTCTCCTTCTCGTGGGACTCCTCTGATACCCAGGGAGCTAAAATTGGGCCGAAGGAGACCCTGGGGATCAACAGCGGTGATCCACCAAAAGCCCATGGGGATGACCACGCTCACATTTTTTTTGGGGGGGGGGGGCTACTTCAAGCGGAAACAGCAAAGAAATCAGAATAGTGAAATTGTTTGGGTGTGCTTTGGTCCAACCTTCCGTCCCAACGGCAGGGATGGCAGGGTCTGAATCCCAAGTCTGAGCCTGTATTAAAAACAACCCCCCCCCCAACGGAGTTAAGTCTGAGCTATTCAGGGAAAACAAAACAAAAACTTAGAGTCAAGGGGATGGTGCAACAGGGGTCCAACCTGCAGAGTAATAGATCCAACGGGATGTTCGTTAATTCGCATCCTTAAAAAAAAAAGCCCCCGCTTCATAATATCATCCACAAAGGAAAGGTTTGTTGCTTGTGTTTCCATGCTTTAAAAGGGCGGCCTCCCTCGGCTCTCTGCACTGTCTCAGAGGTCACGCTCGCAAGTGGAGGCTTGCAGATGAGAAATCAGAAGAAGTCTGAGACCCTGAAGGGCAGCCGTTAAGGGAGCAGATAAGATACTCGTGTGTCAGGATATGTCCCTCAGACCAAGATAATCCACACTCACTACTTTCTGATCCCCTCGTTTGGGTTTGAAACCTGGACAATAAAGAATGCTGGCCTTTAAAATAACGTTAATCTTCTGCCTTGATTCCCAGTATTTTCTTTTCTGCCTCTCTAATTTACACATTGGTTCCACCTTTCCATGAAAAAAGCACCATGGAAAGCAGAGGGGGAGGGACTTGCATCCCGCGCAAGCCATGGTATGACTCTGGTATCCATCCCTGAGGACCCATCGCACAACAGAACAATGAAACGGAACCGTTAAACCAATTGATCTATGAATGTGATCTCTCAACATTGATCAGAATGGGAGTCTGGGATATGTGATCTGTTTCCTGTTTCTAGACCAGTTTCCTATCTCTTTCCTCTACTCCACGGGGGCGGGGGGGGGAGATGGGACGACGCTGCTGCTCCCAGGAACTGAGTTTCCTTTCCCCTTGCCCTGAAGGTCTCATCTTCCAGCACTATCACTTGTTTTATTTTTCCATTCTCCCGGACATCCAGGCACTTCCGACTCATGGCCACCCAATGAAGCAGTGATCTCTGAAATGGCTTGCCCTCAACAGCCGTGTGCTTGGCTCTTGCAAGCTCCACCGTTTCCCTTTCCCGGCCTCTTGACTAGCAAGTCTGTGCCCAAAGTATAATAGCCACGGTTCTTTCTGCTTCTTGGGGGAATCCAGACTTAATAGGATCAAAAGCCCACTTATTTGTCTTTCAGGAAGCCCATGGTATCATCAGCTTCTCCAGCACATTTTAAATGAATATTTTGTTTTCTTCTTTCAATCCAGCTTTCCCCATCCATAGATAGGAAACAGAACTAGGATGTTGTGTTGTTGTTGTTGTTTTTGCAACCTTGCATGCTGCCTGTAGTTCCCTTTGGCTGGGAAGGGTGACTGTCAATCTCTCCAGCACTAACCAATCATTCCTGCCCTCCCTCTGAAGCCCCACCTCCCTGCTCAGTGCCAGTTGATGAGGGGGGAAGGGGTGGACTAACCTGGGGAACTTTGAGCTGTTCTGCTCCGCCAAATCCCTGTGCTTTTGCTGTGCAGCTGAAGGAATCTATCTATCTATCTATCTATCTATCTATCTATCTATCTATCTATCTATCTATCTATCTATCTATCTATCTATCTATCTATCTATCTATCTATCTATCTATCTATCTATCTTATTTGTACACGACCCCTAAACTCTGCCGCAAATGGCTCCCAGCTCCAGAGCTTAAAATTGTTTCCCCACCAGCTCCGGAGTTTACAGATAATTAAGTGCGACCACGCCCACCTAAGTGTGTCCCAGCGCACTTTTCAGGTACTTGCTCTCCGGAGGTGAAAATTCCTGATGCGGATATAACGTAGTGACTGCCGGACTCTCCTTGCTTCTGTTTGTTCTTTTTTTGCCCCCCCCCCAAGAGATCTGAATGCAATGCCGGGACGGCAGAACAGAGGTGAGAGGCATTCTTTTCTTCCTTTTTGTCTCCCTCCCCTCATGCAGCCAGCAGCCAGGAGTGCGGAGGGGGTGGGAACGCAGGAACAGCGACAAACCCCTAAGATCTCTGGTCCGTATTTAAGTGGCCAGCGGATCTTAGGGGTCGTGTGAAAAGGCTCTATGTCTGCAATATGTCTGGAAAGCTACATTATACAACTTAATCTGTCCACACCCCTGACTTTTTCTGATAAGAAAAACAAAACAAGATATGCCATTAGGAGGGCTATGGCTGGATTTTGGTGATGCCTGGACCCCCCACCTCCCCCCCAAAAAAATCCTGTTTCAAAATTGCTATTTTGGAGAGGGGTGGGCTGGCATAAAACCCCCAAACCCTTTTATATTCAGTATATCTGGAAGCACCTGTAAGGGAGAAGCCCGTGATGGTAAATCTGTTGAGTTCCGTCAGTTTGGCTGGACATTTCTGGAGAGGCCGGTCAGACAGGGATCCGTCTCCCTGTACCGTATCAGGAAACAATGTCGTTCTGAGACAGCGTCACCGGGTTCGAGCCTGGACACGTTCGGTCGTGCAACCAAGCCTTAAGTTACACCTTCAGTGAGTAACTCGCCTTGTTCCGACTGAACCGGGAGGCCTGGGTCCAGGTGGCTGGAATCGACAAATCCGTCCCACCTTTCTGGCTTCCACCATCCTGCTCCACCAGATGCCCTTGCAAGGCGGGCCAGGCAATTGGGGAAAAGAGAGGGAGGCTTCGGCCACCATCAGCCGGTCTCGTTTCAGGGTCCCTGATCATCAGCCTGGCATTACTAGCCACTAGCCTCCGATGGCCTCGGCAAGCCGGCGTTCGCTCCTGGGCCCGTCTTGCCAGGGAGGATCCGGTCTAGCTCCGAACTATGAAATTTGTATTTGTATCATCCTGGATGTTTCCAGCAGGGCTCTGGAGCCTCCTTGCTCCCCCATCCCCACCCCAATGTGGTGGGAAATGATCAGGAATGATGATGATGATGACCCCAGGAACATTAAAGGTATTGTTGTTCAGTCGTGTCCGACTCTTCGTGACCCCATGGACCAGAGCTCGCCAGGCCTTCCTGTCCTCCACTGCCTCCCGGAGTTTGGTCAAATCCATCTTGGTTGCATCGATGACACCATCCAACCATCTCATTTTCTGTCGTCCTCTTTTCCTTTTGCATTCGATTTTTCCCAGCATCAGGGACTTTTCCAAGGAGTCCTCTCTCCTCATGAGGTGGCCAAAGGACTGGAGCCTCAGCTTCAAAATCTGTCCTTCCAGTGAACATTCGGGGTTGATTTCTTTCAGGATGGATAGGTTTGATCTCCTTGCAGTCCAGGGGACTCTCAAGGTGGGTGTACTGTAATGACTTGTTTCAAGGTGATTCTCCACTTCACCCCACCCCAAAAAGAACCACCTTATTTTAGTAAGTCTTTTCCATAAAGCCTTCAGAAGTAGAAACAAGGAGAAAGAGGTCAGTCAAGGACAGCCGGAAGCCACCTCCAAAGCCAGTTGAGAGGGAAGGCAGCCCTTCCTTCCGGCGCGAGTCCCCATCAGAGTGACGGCAGGAACGACCGCCCTTCCTCTGAACAGGCTTTGGATGTTGGACTTCTTCCGCCCCTCGGCAGATGCAACCTCCCTGCTATCCTAAACCTCTTCCTTTAAAAAAAAAAAGCCTTGGGAAGTTACGTTCCTGGATCACAATCCCCATCATTCCCCTGATCCCAGTCTGCCAGCTGCTGGGATTTGTAGTCCCACAGAGTCGCTTTTTCCAAAGGCTGATGCGCTAGCCGCCCCTCCCCCCCCCACTTTGGAGTCAGTGGTATGAAGTCACACGACAGACAGAGAAGAGAAGAGTCTTCCCTTAAAGCTTTTCCAAATATCCCCTTTCGCGCCCATCAAGTTCATAGCGGACGAGGCCTAAAGCAGGCTTGGGGGGGGGGTGGAATTATTCTATGCAAAACAACTTCCAGGCATCTTAATACTAAAGTGCAGTAGTCAGGATTCTGATTTTTGGCTTAGAATCTGGTTACCATCCAGCTGGAATCTACATTTAAGATGGGGTTAACACACAAAAGAGGCAACACACACACACACAAAATTATTGTATATAAGGTGTTTGAAGCACTTCCTGTTTGACCCCAGCCTCGCATGCTGCCTGTAGTCTGTTTGACTGGGAGGGACAGTTTCTGGGTTGAAGTGACGGTCTATCTACCCAGCACTAACCAATCATTTCTTCCTGCTTTTGACATTCAAAGGGAGCCCTGCCTCTCCACTTGGTGTCTCTTTCCCTCTCTTGGAATCAGTTGTTTGTTTGCTGTTGATATGCTCAGTCGGTGGCTCAAGGATAGGTGTGGTAAAGAAAGCCACCTACCCAAGTCAATAAGTTAAATAAATGTGTTCCGCCTTTTCCTCCTACAAATGTCTCCGAGCGAGCGGCTGAGACTTCAAATGCCCTTTGAGCAAGGAGTGGACGCTGGAGGAAATTGTAGGTATCCTTCCCTGCGGATCTCTGTATTTCCCCTGTGCAGCAGAAGGAATTTCGCTAAAACTTTCAGAATTCTGCAACAGCCTCAGTAGGACGAAGCATGTCACGAGATCTCCCCAGGCCTCCGAACTGGAGAGCTGAGGGTGCCTGCTTTGACAGGCAGAGGGAAACGACAACCAGTTTTGTGCCAATTGTTGCAGTTATATTTTGTGCAAATTGTAGAAAAGCTACCGGAGGGGAGGCCATCCTTAGTCTCTGAGTCGTTTATAGCAGCGAATAATAAAAAAATAACCTTAGAATGGCAGAACTGGAAACGATCCTGTATAGATCGTCAAGTCCTGTCAAATGCGCACACACATTGTTCGTAAAGGCCGGCAAATGTACGGCAATACACGATTCGCTGGTGTTTTTTTCAAGCCGACCCCCTGTGCGACATTCAGAGCGCAATTTGTCAAAACAACCCGAAGTTGGTGAAGGTAGCCTTGGAATTTGCTTCCCCGTGCAAGGGGCAGCCCCAGGAGAATGGATTTATCGGCCTGCCCGCGGTGGGTGGGTGGGGGAATCCTCTCCCCCCCCCCCCCCCCCCCCTGTGATGAAATCATCTGGCTCTTAAGATTCATGAGTCTTGAGTTTTTGGCAAGCGCCGGAGTTCGCATTATAATACTGAAATATTTGACTGTCTTCTGATGACTGATCTGTTTAATTAAGCGCCGTCACAAGGCACCCTAAAATTGAAATCTGAAATTAGGTCAAGCCACAGCGACTGAGATATCTCGCTTGGGAATCTGAAGCGTATTCAATATGTAGATGTTCACTAAAACGTCTTCTGCTGGAATGCAGCTGGCAAAGGCATCCGTTGAAGTCAATGGGAGAGACTGGAGAGAGAGCCCCACCCCCCAGTTAGGGGAAAAGACCATTCCACGTCATGTAGTTACCTCTGGCCTCAAACATGCCACAGAGTGCCGTGACCTGAACCCCGTGGCCCCGTCCTGCCCTCCCTTTTCATCCCCACAAATATCTCTGGGCAAAGTAACGCAGGGCATGAGTCAAGTGGCTAGAGGGACGCTCTTCTCCCTCTCACAGAATACCAGAACTAGGGGACCTACACTCAAATTGAGGGCTGGGAGAGTGAGAACAGACAAAAGAAAATATTTTTTCACCCAGCGCGTTGTTAGTCTATGGAACTCCCTGCCACAGGAGGTGGTGATCGCATCTGGCCGGGGTGCCTTCAAAAGGGGATTGGACAGATTCCTGGAGGAGGAAAAGTCCATCCCAGGTGACAAACCATGATGGAGATGTATCATCTCCAGGCTTAAAACCGGGGTCCTTCAAGGGCCAGATGGAGGGGGTGGTATCAGGAAACAGAGATCTAGTCTCATGCTTTTCCAGACGCATCTGGTGGGGCCACTGTGAGATACAGGAAGCTGGACTAGATGGGCCTTTGGCCTGATCCAGCATGGCTCTTCTTATGTTCTTATGGGGCAAGACACCTCTACCTGTTTTCCCTGCTGGACTCTGCAGTGGGCCAGGGACGCTCTATATTTTGGGTGCTTGGGGGGGGGGCAGACAACCGGCGACCCCACTACACCTTGCAAAGGTAACTCCAGGTAGCTCAAATCGGATGAGTTGGTGGTCTTGGTTGGCTCAGGGTTTGCAAACCCCCCACCCCTCGAGTCCAGGCCCCAGGAGCGATGCCCTAATGAATTTCTCCACTAAAGAAAGCCGGTTTCGGAGCTTTCGGGGGGGGGGGCTGAAGGGGACCCCACCTCCTCCCGCTCCTCCTCTTCTTCCGCAGGTGTTAAAGCAAATCCTTCCAGCCGGTTCTCCATCACCTGGAGGGGGCTCCATCAAACCCCACGTGAATGAGCATGAGCGGGGGCAGGAGGAACACCCAAGCAAAAATTCAACCGCCCCCCCCGACCGAAACTCACCTCCCCACAAGGAATACGTGATAAACCCAAGGCACCAAACCAGCAAAACCGGATTTATTCAGGGGGGTGGGTGTGTGTCATTGGTCTTGGACCCTGATGTCCCCCCAAGGCACGCACAACACAAGCCCCAGCTGGGGCCTCTCTTTCCCTGCCTCCAGCAAACTGGATCCCTTTGGGAGGGTGACCCACAACGCGAGAGACATGGGGCAGAGGCTGGTCATCATAGGGACAAGGGGAGCACACGCTGCCCCCGGCACCCTTCCACCCTCTTCCACCCCCACCCCACCCCAAGGTGTGCTCCTGGGTCTCTTTGAGGGAGGGCGGAGAGCTGGTCTCTTGCAGGCAGACGCAATAAAGGTACAATGAATCATTGCCCCCTAATGGGTTAATTAAATAAGGGACCGTCCTCCCCCTACCTGTCGGGGTGATGTGCCATCCAGTCGCCTCCGTCTCATGGTGACCCCGGCGATGAGCGACCCCCAAAGGGGACCATCCTTTCTACGGCAAACTCCGACCCGTGGCTTCCTTGAGGGAGTCCGTCGCTCTCGTGTGTGTTCCTCTTTTCTTGTTGTCTCCCACCTTTCTCAGCATGGGGGGCTTTTCCAGGGGCAATCTTATTTTCCCATGAGGTGTGCAAAGCAGGGCAAGTGTCCACTTCAGCCTTTTGGCCTCCCGAGAGAGTTTGGGCAGGATTTGCTCTTCGACCCAAACCAAGTCTGCCTTTTGCTGTTGTTGTTGTTCAGTCGTTCAGTCGTGTCCGACTCTTCATGACCCCATGGACCAGAGATCGCCAGGCCTTCCTATCTTCCACTGCCTTCCGGAGTTTGGTCAAATCCATCTTGGTTGCATCGATGACACCGTCCAACCATCTCATTCTCTGCCGTCCTCTTTTCCTTTTTCCTTCCATCTTTCCCAACATCAGGGACTTTTCCAAGGACTCCTCTCTCCTCATGAGGTGGCCAAAGGACTGGAGCCTCAGCTTCAAAATCTGTCCTTCCAGTGAACATTCGGGGTTGATTTCTTTCAGGATGGATAGGTTTGATCTTCTTGCAGTCCAGGGAACTCTCAAGACTCTCCTCCAGCACCACAGCTCAAAAGCATTGATTCTGCGGCGATCAGCCTTCTTTATAGTCCACCTCTTACTTCCATACATCACTACTGGAAAACCCATAGCTTTTTGACTATCCTGACCTTAGTTGGCAAAGTGATGTCTCTGCTCTTTCGGATGCTATCTAGGTTTGCCATTGCTTTCCTCCTAAGAAGCAGGCATCTTTTAATTTCGGTGCTGCAGTCGCCTTAAAGGCCGAGAACTCCAATACCCCAGAGGTCTGCAGCTTTGACATGATCTTTAGGCATCCATCATGGTGGCCATGGATACCCTTGTTCTCCATGAACTTGTCCAGTCCTTTCTTAAAGCTGCCAAGGCTGACAGCTGTCACCGCTTCTTCTGGCAGGGAGTTCCACAGACCAGCAATCCTCTGGGTGAAAAGGTACTTTCTCTTATTTGTTTGAGATCTAGCACCCAAAAAGTTTTACTAGAACTAGGGGTCACTCTATGAAACACTCCTATGTTTTACTGTTGATGTCAGCTCTGCTTCTGGTTGCAAAGGTGCCTGTTGGTGAGCAATGCTTTGACACAAACGCTCATTCACCCCGCGGTACACGCCTTGCCCTTTCACACAGCCTGTGGCCACGGAGATACGTTAATGGAAACCTACTATAGTTAAATCTGACTTTTACATGTGTTGTAAGTTCATGCTTGCTGAATTCCTCTTTCTGACCCCATTTATACTCTCCGAACCTAAATACAGTGGCACCTTGTATAAAGGAATTAATTTGTGCCAAACGAAATTATGTTAAGCAAATTTTCCTTTATACAAATTTCCCATCGGAATGTACTGAAAACAGAGTTATCCCTAATCGCGACCATTTTTATGTTGTACGAATTCGCCCCATAGGTGATTCTGTTAAGCAAATTTCCCCTATCTCCTGAATGTTTTATGTTGTACAGATTTTATGTTATACAAACTGTTTGTTATACGAGGGTCCACTGTATGTCTCCAGTACCCTTTCCTTTTGAGAAGAAAAGAACAAAAACAGGCAGCAAGCACGGAGGTTCGAGGCAGTGGTTAGGAAAGATGAGAACAACCCATCTCATGCTTGAAATCTGTAAACAAAGCAACGTTCGTCCTCGCTTAGGCCAATCAGAGCAATCCGACAATTGGGTGAACATAAGAACATAAGAAGAGCCATGCTGGATCAGGCCAAAGGCCCATCTAGTCCAGCTTCCTCTATCTCACAGCAGCCCCACCAGATGCGTTTGGGAGCGCATGAGACTAGATATCTGTCTCCTGATACCACTCCCCTGCATCTGGCCCTTGAAGTACCCTGGTTTCTCCATCATGGTTTGTAACCTGTGATGTGGACTTTTCCTCCAGGAATCTGTCCAATCCCCCTTTGAAGGCATCCAGGCCAGATGCCATCACCACATCCTGTGGCAGGGAGTTCCATAGACTAACAACACGCTGGGTGAAAAAATATTTTCTTTTGGCAGTTCTTACTCTCCCAGCCCTCAATTTGAGTGTATGTCCCCTAGTTCTGGTATTTTGGGGGAGAGAGAATAGCTTCCCTCTATCCACTTTACTCATACCCTGCATTATTTTGTATGTCTCAATCATATCCCCCCTCAAGCGCCTTTTTTCCAGACTAAAGAGGCCCAAATGTTTTAGCCTTTCTTCATAAGGGAGGTGCCCCAGCCCAGTAATCATTTTAGTCGCTCTCTTCTGCACCTTTTCCAGTTCCACTATGTCTTTCTTGAGATGCAGTGACCAGAATTGTACACAATACTCCAGGCGGGGCCTTACTATTGTTTTGTATAATGGCATTATAATGTTGGCTGATTTATTTTCAATCCCCTTTTTGATAATCCCTAGCATGGAATTGGCCTTCTTCACCGCTGCCACACATTGGGGAGACACCTTCATGGAGCTGTCCACCAACACACCAAGATCTCTTTCCTGATCTGTCACAGATAACTCAGAGCCCATGAGTTGATAGATGAAGTTTGGATTTTTTGCCCCAATATGCATTATTTTACATTTGGTTACATTAAAACGCATTTGCCATTTCTCAGCCCATTCCCCCAGTTTGGAGAGATCCTTCTGGAGCTCTTCACAATCTTCTCTGGTTTTCAGCACACGGAAAAGTTTTGTGTCATCTGCAGACTTGGCCACCTCACTGTTTATCCCTGTCTCCAGGTCATTTATGAACAGATTGAAAAGCACCGGTCCCAGGACAGAGCCCTGGGGCACACCACTTTTCACTTCTCTCCATTGTGAAAATTTCCCATTGACACCTACTCTTTGTTTCCGGGATCTCAACCAGTTCTCAATCCATAAGAGGACCTGTCCTCTTATCCCCTGACTGTGCAATTTTCTCAGCAGTCTTTGGGGAGGGACTGTGTCAAAAGCCTTTTGAAAATCCAGATAGACTATATCCACCGGTTCACCCAAATCCACGTGCCTGTTGACCTTTTCAAAAAATTCTAAAAGGTTTGTCAGATAAGATTTACCCTTACAGAAGCCATGCTGATTTTCTCTCAGCAAGGTTTGTTCTTCTATGTGTTTTAAGATTTTCTCTTGAATGAGGCTTTCCACCATCTTCCCTGGGACAGATGTAAGGCTAACTGGCCTGTAGTTTCCTGGGTCCCCCCTCCTTCCTTTTTTAAAAATTGGTGTGACATCTGCCATCCTCCAGTCCTCCGGCACTGTGGCCGTTTTAAGAGACAAGTTGCATATAACCGTTAAGAGATCTGCAATTTCATTTCTCAGTTCCCTAATAACCCTTGGGTGGATGCCATCTGGGCCCGGTGACTTGTTAATCCTCAATTTATCGATTAGTCCTAAAACCTCCTCTCTTTTAACCTGTATTTGATTTAATTCTTTAGTCAAGAGGGGCGGCTCAGGCAGCGGAATCCGCTCAAGGTCCTCTGTCGTGAAGACAGACGCAAAGAACTCATTCAATTTCTCTGCAATGTCCAAGTCCTCCTTAACCTCCCCTTTTCCTCCCTCACCATCCAGAGGGCCAACTGGTTCTCTGGCAGGTTTTCTACTTCTAACATATTTAAAGAAGCTTTTATTATTACCCTTTATATAGCTAGCCATGCGTTCCTCAAAATCTTTCTTTGCCTCCCTTATCATCATCTTACATTTCTTTTGCCAGAGTTTGTGGTCCTTTTTATTTTCCTCATTTGGGGAGGATTTCCATTTACAGAAAGACCTCTCCTTGTGCTTTAGAGCCTCTCTAACTCCACTTGTTAACCATGCCGGTGTCCTCTTGGACTTAAATGAGCTCTTCTTTCTTTGTGGTATGCACTTGTGCTGGGCCTCTATTATTGTTGTTTTAAACAGGCTCCATGCACTCTGAAGAGATTGGATTCTTCTAACATTCCCCTTCAATTTCTCTCTAACTAGTTTCCTCATCTGAGGGAAGTTTGCCCTTCGAAAATCAAGGGTTTTTATGTCTGATTTGGTTGACACTCTTCCTCCGACATGCATGGCAAAGGAAATTGCAGCATGGTCACTGTTCCCCAGAGGCTTAGTGACATTCACATCCCTGACCAGGTCATGAGTATCACACAGTATTAGATCCAGAGTTGCCTGTTCTCGGGTGGGTTCCATGACAAGTTGCTCTAAGGCACAGTCATTCAGCAAGTCGAGAAACCCAGTTTCTCTTTCTTGCCCGGAGCTCGCATTGGCCCAGTCAATATGGGGATAATTGAAGTCCCCCATGATTCCTATCCTATCCCTCTTAGCCACCTCCATGATTTCTCTCCTCATTTCAAGGTCCCCCTCAAGTTTTTGATCTGGTGGACGATAGAATACTCCAACTATCACGTGCTGCCACGTGAAATGACAGACACCCCTTCACAAGTTGAAGCCCAAACATTTTTGATGTCGCCAGACTGCAGCATCATCTGCAGCAGCATCCTCCCTACCTCCACCAACCCTGGGTTCCCCTGAGCCTGCCTGCAGTCCTTGCCAGAGACTGGGAGAGGAATGACTGATTTCCCCAAGACCGGTAGATGGTTGCCCACTCTCCCCGTTGTTAATGTAAAGAACCTCTGAGGCGGGGTTGAGCTTGAATGGATCATCAGGAGCCATAAGCTTTCCAAAAAGCTGCTCCCGTTTTGCTGATACAGCTGGTCCGGTCCTGAGGGCCTGCCTTTTGGTATTCTTAGGGGCCATGAGTTCACTTCCAAATTTACTGCTTCTCTGGTAAGAGGGACAGGACAAAGGAAGAAGTTTAACCATGTCAGTGTGTCCTCTTTTGAATTTTCCTGGTAGTTCAAACTGCATAAAACTGCATTGTCTGCTGCGTTGCCCTCAGAGGACAAAGTATCCATCTCTACGTTGAGTTTGGAATACACCCAATATTCCCTGTTGCAGCTTTTGTAGAAATGACAGCGGAGAGTGAACACGATCCCATTCAGCTGCTTTTCGCATGGAAGAAATTTGACAAATTTTGTTAATCTGTCAAGAATTCAAGACTCTCCAGAAGTCTGATCAGGTGGGGAATTTAAAAAAAAAGTCCCACCAATGTTCACATTTATCCATGTTGGACAGTGACAGGGGCCATGTGGAACATGTGGAACATGCTGGTCAGGGCAGCGGTGATTCGCCAACTTCGAGATGGAACATGAAATGGCACCATTTGCCTGATAGAGATTTGATCCTGCAGCTGGTCCAAATAATTTATTTGTTTTGAAATCCAGATTAGCGCAAACAAGGTGCCAGCAGCTTTAAAACAGAGCAAAAGGCAAGCCTGAATTGCATCCCCAGATTTCCAAACCTGGTGACATTTGAAAGAGGGTGAAATATGCACCTAGGCTCAAAAGTTTGCAAATATTTGTCTTGGCACCGTTTGAGAGATTGGATCTTATCTCTCTCCAGGAGGCTTAAGGCAAAGCTAGTGGTAGCTAAGAGATGGGCGCATACATTGCAGGAGGAAAGACCCAAGCAAACCATAAAGATTTATGGCACCTTTCTGACTAATAAACACATTTCCGTGTGAACTGCGGTTAATTATAGCCTGGTGTGTCTGGAGCAGAGCTTTATAGTCCCGAAAAGAAATCACACCGAAATCACATCCTCTCTCTCTGTTTTTTTGTGTTCAGAAGGATTTATTTTGGGCTCGGGGTTGTTGTGTTCCTCTGAAGGAGCTGATCAATGTAAGAACCCCACAGAAGAATCAGCAACTCCTTTGGTCAACACAGAAGCGGTACCTAAGCACAGGCAGCCTCTTGGTTTTTGAAAAATCCGATGGTGATAAACCAGTTTTCTTTTGACGCCTAGCCTGGTTTTGAAATGAAACAATGCTTTGTGGCCTCCAAAGCATTCCGGAGCTGGCAACCTACACGGCTGCCGGGTGGTGGATGAAAAATTCAGATCCAGCACAGGTTTGCATTTGTAGGTCTGGTTTGAGATGGATTAATTAATACGAAAGGGCAAAGCCATTTCATACGCCCGCTGTGACGGGAACGATGACACTGATGAGTGAATGAAAAGCCATATTCATTTGGAACACGTCCTGCGGAGTTTGATGGGAGGAGAAAGGGAAGTTGTGTCAATAGCCCGGGATTTGTTGCTACAAGCAGTTCGGTGTCGGAGAGACATGATTCAGGAAGAGGGAGAATCATATGTTAAACAAGAGAGAGAGAATCTGTTTGAGAAATCCAACTTCCAATGAATTCCGGAGTAGAGATATAAAAATATGGAAATTTTGAAGCCATGGGGAAAAAATTGGGGGGAAAGGGAAAAATTAGGGATATGAGGGCGTTGGTTCGCCCTATTTCCTCCCAAACATTTTAGAAATTTTACATCTCTCTATCTGCCCAGAGTGGCCTTCCTGCCACATGGAATGTATAAAAATATAATAAATTAATTAATTAAATTAAATATCCCAAGCTTCAGTCCTAAAGACTGACTGCACCGCAAGGAAAGCTAATTTGAAAATCATACAAGTACCGAAAACAGCCCCTAGTGTGCAAGATGTTTCACTGGTTAAGGAATTCCCTCTTCTAAGGATGGGTGGTCTTTAATAGCCTCTGTTGCCCTCTGCATGGTTCCCATGGCTGTCTTTAAGGGGTGAAAATGCGACAAAAAGAAAGTTCTTAGTTATCAAACAAGCTTCTATCCCTCAAAGAGTTAGGAGGGAAACACGGGATCCCAACAGAAATAGTCTGATATTTGTGATTACACGTTATGGGTCAATTCTACTCAATTCAGGACCAGGGGGGGTTGATTTTTTTTTATTTTTGTTATTATTATTTTTTGGCATAAACATGCAGAAGGAATGCCCTGCCTTGACGACGACGGGATGCTTGTAATCTGCACAAAATTTCAGCCGCTCTGAAATGTCAGCATTTGGCCTTTCAGCTTCACCTCCTCTGCCCTTTTGTGCCCGTGAGCTCACAAAGGTCTGCCTTTTCAGTCTTATAAGCTCCCTTAAGTCTCACCTGAAGATTCCCTGGGACTTAAGTGTACAGCTGCACACTCCGCATCTGAGCCAAATACTGCTGAGGTCTCTCTCTCTCTCTCTCTCTCTCTCTCTCTCTCTCTCTCTCTTGCATTTGTATTTAGGAGGACGACTTAAAGTCATCACCCCCAAAGAAGGCAGGAGACGCAAACCGCTGGCAGGCACAGGCAGACGTGCAAAGTGGGAAATGGATTTTATCATTCTGCCAGAATTCACCAAAAACACCCAAAAACATCTGACTGGCTGAATCACTGCTTCCCTCCTGGTTCCCGTTCTTTGCCAGCTGTTCTTTTTTGGTGTCTTGCCAACCAGCCGGCTTAGGCCGCTTCCAAGAACTGACTTCCAAATTTTGGCAAAAACTAAAAGACCTCCCATTCATCTTGCCTGTGTCGCTCATCCGTTTGCAGGTCCACGGCCCGGGGAAAACCCTTGGCTGTACTCGGGACTCTGAATGATACCCCTGCCTGTCTCTGGGGTGTTACCTTCATCTCCGCCTTGCCTCGTAAGGGTGTTGTAATAACACTGGAACTGCCGAGATAGATAGATAGATAGAGAGAGAGAGAGAGAGAGAGAGAGAGAGAGAGAGAGAGAGAGA